>CM061232.1:25622511-26222511 GCA_030844895.1 Ambrosia x helenae
CCTCTTCCTTGTCCCTATTACAATCATCATAAAATCCTCAATTGATTAATTCGTACCAAACACCTGTCATTACTCATTAATTGAATCTTTATCTTCCAACCATCACCCCCAATAATCCCAATACAATCATCATAACAGTGTCGTCCCTATTACAACGACGGCCGGCCACCACCAAGCTTGGGTGGTGGCGGCGCCACTTCTCAGCCTAAAAAACGAGTTGGAAAAGGGCTATGGTGGCCGATGTTATTGGACGTTAATATTATGTAAGCTAGATATACAAACCGTTCAATTCGCATGATTTAACATAGCTCAAATATAGTCACACCGGTTCACAATACTCAAGTCGGTTCAACAAGAAGGCACACGTCGGTCATCCATCAAGACACACCGTTTCAAGACACAGACGCATCGATTCATAATAGTTGTGTCAGTTAACATATAGTAGCATTAGTATATATATGTATCATGTATCACATTTGTTCGGTTATCAAGTTTTATCTATTACACCAAAACAACCGAAACAATTCCTTTGTAATCTCACGATCATTATCAATAATATTATCATTCATTATCAGTTTACTTTGTAAATCAGTATATATCTTTTGTAAATCTTCCAACAAAACTGGTATCAGAGCCAAGAAACGAAGAATCAATCGAAAACAATTGTAAATCCCGGTTACTACGTTCAGACAGAAAACAGAGTACCACAACGTCGTTCCATAAAACTGTCCAAATGATCAATTAAGAACACAGACGAATCAACGACAACAAAGAATCACATAATTGATTGTCATCCTTGATCAAACCGGTCGAAACAAAAACAGAGGAATCAAATTCAATTATCCAGAAGAGTTTAAAGATTCGTTGAAACTGCAAAAGGATTCACCCGCATCATTTCAACAAAGATCTCTTATCAAATCATAAGGAAAATAGTCTGTAAATTCCCTGATCTCTCTATTCGCTTTCGTTTTGTATTCGCACGAAAACAAAATATTATATACTCTGGTTATTATCCGTAGTTTATCGTTCAACAATTGTTAACATATACAAGGATTACGTATGGATAGTTCTATAGAATTAAGATATAGATTAGAGAACATATTCTAGAAATCGTTCAGATTGTGTTTTGTTCGTTGGATCTTGGGAAATCAAAAGGAATAGTTTATTATTATTTTTTGAAATTGTTTGACCCCAAAAGGTCAACCCTTGGAACTAACGAACAGGCCGGACAAAAATCAATTCGGAATATTGAATTGATCTTTTTTCTATTCTAGATTATATTTTTTTATTGTCAACATATAACAAAAATAATTAAAAGGAAAAGAAATCATGACAACACAAGGAGGAGTACAAACCCAAATTCCAAAACTATTTGGACAAAATTATTATCATTGGCACATTCAAATGAAAGTGCTCTTAGAGTCCCAAGATTTGTGGAGTATAGTAGAGGATGGTGTTAGGGAATCACCAAATGATGCGACGATGCCTTACGAAAGGAACACAAAGAACAAAATAAGAAAGATGAGAAGGCACTTCATTATTTATTCCAAGCATCAACTGAAACAATATTTGAAAGGATTGCTAATGCAAAATCATCTAAGGAAGCATGGGAAATATTATACAAATCATACCATGGAGAGCGTCGAGTAAAAACAGTAAAATTACAAACCCTTAGATGTGAGTTTGATGCTTTAAGAATGATAGAAACAGAAACAATAGAAGCATATTTCGACAGGGTTACAACAATAGTTAACCAATTAAGAATGAATAAAGAAGAGTTAAGTGACAAACGAGTAGTTGAGAAAATATTGCGTAGTATGACCAGGAAATATGAATCCGTAGTGGTAGCTGTTGAAGAGTCCAAAGATTTAGAAGAGTTATCAATTGAAGAACTTATGGGAATTCTACAATCCCATGAATTAAGACTTAAGCAATATGACACACACGTCATGGATCAGGCATTCCAAGTACAAAGTGGGACTCAAGTAAGAAATAGAGGAGAAAATAGATATAATAACAGCTACAGAAGAAGAGGAAGAGGAGGTAGATCAGGGTGATATGGACCCATTGTATGTTACAATTGTCAAGGGTTAGGTCATATAGCCAGAAATTGTCCACATAAGGAAGAAAATGAGAAAGATGAATCCGCAATGGTTTGTAAAGAAGAAAGTAAATCAGAACAAGATAGCATGTTTATGATAGTTAACATGGAAGAGAATAAGGACACAAATTGCTGGTACTTAGACAGCGGATGCAGTAATCATATGACAAGAAATAGGAGTATATTCATCACATTTAATGATCAAGATAGACGAGAAGTTAGAACAGGTGATGATAAAAGATTACAAGTATTAGGAAGTGGCGAAGTGTGCATAAGAGTAAATGACAAAGTAAATAAGATTCCAAATGTATTTTATGTAGAAGGACTAAGACATAACCTTCTTAGTGTGGGACAATTACTGCAAAAGGGATACAATGTATTTTTAAGAAAAGGAATGTGCACCATAAAAAATCATGAAGGAAAAACAATTACAGAAACACCCATGACTCAAAATAAGATGTTTCCTTTATACCCAAATCAAGACTTGCCTAAAGTACTGTACACATCCACAAAGACCAGTTCTGATTTATGGCATCAAAGATATGGTCACATCAACTATGAAACATTAATTGAAATGGAGCACAAAAACGCAGTAAAAGGCTTACCTAAGATATATAAGACAGAAAACGTATGTGAAGGTTGTGCTTTAGGAAAACATGCAAGAAAACCATTCAGTAAACAAGCAAGATGGAGAGCGGAAAGTCCTTTACAACTTGTACACTCAGACATATGTGGACCGATGAGAACTAAGACAATAGGAGGATGCAGATACTTCATTACTTTCATAGATGATTTTACAAGGAAACCCTGGATATACTTCCTCAAAGAAAAATCCCAAGCACTTCACTTCTTTAAAATATTTAAAGCCTTAGCAGAAAATCAATCAGATAAAAGACTCAAATACCTTAGGACTGACAGAGGTGGAGAATATTGTGGAAATGCTTTCCAAGAATACTTACAAGAACATGGAATACATCATCATCTGACCACAAGCTATACACCACAACAAAATGGAGTTGCAGAACGTAAAAATAGAACCTTAATGGAACTAAGTAGGAGCATGTTAAAAACAAAGAAACTCCCGAATGAATATTGGGGAGAAGCTGTAAGTTGCACAACATACCTCTTAAATCGAACAACTTCTAAAAGTATTAGTGACAAAACTCCTGAAGAAGCATGGACTGGAATAAAACCAGATGTATCAAATTTGCGAGTATTTGGCTGTCTTGCCTATGCACACGTTCCAGAACAAAAACGGGGTAAACTTGATGATAAAACAGAAAGGGCAATCTTTGTTTGATATAGTGAGAATAGTAAAGCTTATAAATTATACAATCCAATTACAAGAAGGACTATAGTCAGCCGAGATGTTATATTTGATGAGAATAAAACTTGGGAAGAAAGTGAGGATGAAGATGTCATAACTTTAGACGACAATGAAAACACGGAAAGTAGTGAGAACAATACACGTGATCAGACATCAAGGAATGAAGAATGCTCACCCATACACAATGCAACTGAAAATGAGAGACAGGAAGAGCAAGGAATCCAAATTGAGGATGGAAATCTAGATGCCACAACATCTAGTCAAAGTCCACCTTTAAAAGTACGTACACTAGCAGATATTCATAATAGAACCCAACTATTGAGCAGTCCAGAAGTACGAGATTTATATCAAAGACATCGAGAAGCTGCAAACTTCGCATTTTACACTGACTCGGATCCAATTGATTATGATGAAGCAAGTAAGGATGAGAAATGGAAGGAAGCAATGAAGAGGGAAATAGAATCTATACAAAAGAATAAAACTTGGGAGTTGGTTGATTTACCAAAAGATCAAAAACCCATAGGAGTAAAATGGATATACAAAACCAAATATGACGAACATGGAAATATTGATAAACATAAGGCTCGTCTAGTAGTAAAGGGTTATAAACAAAAATATGGGATAGATTATCAAGAAGTATTTGCACCAGTAATTTGTTTTGAGACTGTAAGACTAGTACTTGCCCTAGCAACTCAATATAAATGGCATCTACATCAAATGGATGTGAAAACTGCATTCCTGAATGGAAAATTAAAGGAGAAAGTGTTTATAGAACAACCTCTGGGATTTATAGAAAAGGGAAATGAAAATAAGGTGTGTCTTCTTAAGAAAGCACTGTATGGCTTAAAGCGAGCTCCACGAGCATGGTATAGTCGGATCAATCAATATTTTGAACAACATAACTTCAAAAGATGCACATTTGAACATACCTTATTTTTAACGAATACAAAGACCTCCAGACTAGTGGTATGTCTATACGTAGATGATTTAATCATAGCTAGTGACTGCATGGAGGAAATTATCTCATTCAAGGAATCTATGCAAAGGGAGTTTGAAATGACAGACATGGGTAAACTACATTATTTCTTAGGAATGGAAGTTACCTATGATCAAGAAGCGATAAAGATTTCTCAAACCAAATATGCTAAAGATATACTTGAAAGATTTAGAATGGCTGATAGCATTAAAGCCTCAACTCCAATGGAATATGGACTAAAATTGATCAAAAACAGCAACGAAGAGAATATTGACCCAAGTCTATATCGAAGTTTAGTTGGAAGTCTCATGTATTTAACAAATACAAGACCCGACATAATGTTTGCAGTCAGCAAAATCAGCAGATTCATGGATCAACCAAAGAAACACATTGGGAAGCAGAAAAACATATATTAAGATATATCAAAGGCACTTCAGAATTTGGAATAGCATACAACAAAAACTCATTTGAATTGAAGGGCTTTAGTGGTAGTGACTATGCAGGAAATATTGATGATAGCAAAAGCACATCAGGATATATATTCAATATAGGATCAGGAGCAATCTCGTGGCAATCAAAGAAACAAAAGGTGGTAGCATTATCATCAACAGAAGCAGAATACATTGCTTTGTCACTCACTGGTTGTCAAGCTCTATGGCTCAAAGGGATCTTAAAAGAATTAGAGTTTGACACAAATAAGGCAATCACCTTATATTGTGACAACAAATCTACCATCAATCTCACAAAAGATCCAGTCTATCATGAAAAAAGTAAACATATCAGAATCAAATATCACTTCATAAGAGATATAATTAAAACTGAAGACGTGGAGATAAAGTACTGCAACACTAAAGATCAAGTATCGGATATCTTCACCAAGGCACTACAACCAAAGGACTTCACAAGACTACGCAATATGTTAAATGTACTACCAATCTAGCTTAAGGGAGGGTATTGGACGTTAATATTATGTAAGCTAGATATACAAACCGGTTCAATTCGCATGATTTAACATAGTTCAAATATAGTGACACCGGTTCACAATACTCAAGTCGGTTCAACAAGAAGGCACACGTCGGTCATCCATCAAGACACACCGTTTCAAGACACAGACGCATCGATTCATAATAGTTAAATCGGTTAACATATAGTAGCATTAGTATATATATGTATCATGTATCACATTTGTTCAGTTATCAAGTTTTATCTATTAAACCAAAACAACCGAAACAATTCCTTTGTAATCTCACGATCATTATCAATAATATTATCATTCATTATCAGTTTACTTTGTAAATCAGTATATATCTTTTGTAAATCTTCCAACAGATGTAGGTCCGATGGTTCTGTGGTGGTGGTGGTCACTTTTGGTGGGGCTGTGGCTGAAGGAGATCGATGGTGGTGGTTGTCACACCCTCAAATTTCCACGTGCGGGGTTTTACCGCGAGGCGCGTGACACACCGGGATCCAAGTCAACGGTCACAATAAACAACACTATATGATACGTAAAAATGACATAATCAAACCATTAAGTTTTCATAAATGATCCAACGCTGCGGAAGCGTAAAACTTTATTACAACGTGAAATCAAAAGTACGAAAGTCTGAAAATACTAAATGAGATGCACATGAATCCTAGACGCCGTGAGACTCCGTGCGCCTATCGACAGCTGCTACCTTAGCGACCTGAGACAAACATGCTAAATACGTCAGCAAATAATGCTGGTGAGTTCACAGGTTTTTAATGAATACCGACTCCAAATGTATACCAATTCCAAGTGAAAATCGACTCCAACTGAATACTAACTCCCAAATGAATACCCATGATCAATCCAGACCACATGCATGCAAATCATATGAATACCTGTTACTACTGCGATTGGAAAACCATTACTGGACTCGAATACTGTGAATACTGAATACGTGCCCGAATGAATATCACAGCCAACTCGTTGTGCCTAGCAGTAAACTCCTCGATCTCCGACCCAACCATCTTCAGATTCCAGAACTCATGCTCCAACTTCATAATCTCGTCTCTTGGGCAATACTCTGCCCTCAACATCTGAACAAACTCAGACCACGGCATAGCATTGGCCTCACCCAGACCAAGGTTCGCAGTGGTGGAGTTCCACCAGGTCAACGCATGTCCCTCCAGTGTAGCAGAAGCATACTTGACGCGATCAGCGTCGGGACAGTTACACATAGCAAACACCGACTCAATCTTCTCCAACCACCTAAGTAGTCCCACCGCTCCTTCAGTCCCATTGAAGAAATGGGGCTTACAGTCCATGAACTTCTTGTACGTGCAACCAGTCTGCATCTGATTAGTATTTCCCAGGGTCTGCTGAGCAGCCTGGAAAGCAGCCAACGCAACGTTCAACTGTTGTTGCAACATGTGCTCCAACTCTGCCTGAGTCATGGTGATGTTCCCACCACCTCGTCCACCGCCATTGCGACCCCCGCCGCCACCACGGCGTCCACCAGCACGTCCACCAGCACGACCAGACATGTTCTGCCAAACATGAGACAAGATACGCAAAATCACCAACAGATCGAGCTACAAGTGACCAAACGAATTCAGAACATGGTTCCAGCATAACCATTAGTCCGAACACGAAGTCCACCAAGATTTTCATGCATTTCGATTTATGATTTCGTGTGCACCCGAAATAACAAATCGCTCTACATGGTCCTCTAGGCGTGCTCCTAGCTAGAACTTCAAATCACCCGATACCCACATTCCTAAAAGAAACTGTTATCGCACGAAGATCCCAAAGTGAACAGTCACTCAGGAGTGTACTATGACAAGTACTAGTGCATGATAGTGTGTGTGCAGGCAAGTATGTACATTAGAGCATAGAGGGGAGATATCCAAAACCCGGAAAGATCTCAAGAATGTGCCGAAGCCACCCCAATGTACACTACTGCCAAGTATAAGCGATAAGCCCCTTCATCTTCAAACCCGAAGAAGAAGATAGAACCAAGGTAGGAATAACAAAATATGGATAATGTGATACTGTGTGATGAGGACACTGACACCCCGACAAGATTAGTATGTTTACCAAATGACACGACTCGTAACTATGTGTGACCGTCTAACGTGTGTGATACTCGGCTATAGACTAGACTCTACATGCAGTCCTAGTTCACTATAACCATTGGCTCTGATACCAATCTGTCACACCCTCAAATTTCCACGTGCGGGGTTTTACCGCGAGGCGCGTGACACACCGGGATCCAAGTCAACGGTCACAATAAACAACACTATATGATACGTAAAAATGACATAATCAAACCATTAAGTTTTCATAAATGATCCAACGCTGCGGAAGCGTAAAACTTTATTACAACGTGAAATCAAAAGTACGAAAGTCTGAAAATACTAAATGAGATGCACATGAATCCTAGACGCCGTGAGACTCCATGCGCCTATCGACAGCTGCTACCTTAGCGACCTGAGACAAACATGCTAAATACGTCAGCAAATAATGCCGGTGAGTTCACAGGTTTTTAATGAATACCGACTCCAAATGTATACCAATTCCAAGTGAAAATCGACTCCAACTGAATACTAACTCCCAAATGAATACCCATGATCAATCCAGACCACATGCATGCAAATCATATGAATACCTGTTACTACTGCGATTGGAAAACCATTACTGGACTCGAATACTGTGAATACTGAATACGTGCCCGAATGAATACTGAATACTGAATACTGAATACCTAAGAGACAATATGCACCCGTCCGACCTCCAGTCGACGAGTGGGGCGGGTCAAGCCCAAATAGCGCTATCCACATTTCCCCCGTTGTGCATCCCCGCACATTCATGGTTTCCCCCGGGACTTCCAAAGATCGCATAGTAATATAATGAATACTCCAAAACATAATGAATACGTGAAAACATAATGAATACTCCAAACCCAATGAATTCGTGAATACCAAAACATAATTGAAACGCCTTTTTATGAAAACATAGTTGACACACGTTTAAAGGACACAACATGTTTTCTCCCCCGAAAATGTAAAACCAGTAAAAGAGTGGGGCCGTGAAACTCACCTTATAGTGCGTCTTCCGATAACTAGAATTCCAACACGTGTATGATAATCCCAACTAATGACAACCTATCAATGAGTTTACATAAGTGTGATGACTACTAACCCGAAGGCTAACAAGTCCCCGATTGTCCAGATCTTGACTACGTGTGTTAAAAAGTGTGTTTAAACGTTAACCGGACATCCCAGACCGACCCGACATCCCGTTGGTGACCCATTACATCAATTAGTCGTGCACATAAGTTTAACACATAAGTTTCAAGCATAAAACACTTAGTTTGTATCAAAATCTCATTTCTGTTAACGTAGGGTCGAACGTAGCTTGGAGTGGTCGAAGGTGACTTTGATTGGTCGAATGTGGCCTTGAACTTCCACCTTCGCCCCTTTTTCTCCCACCTTCGCCCATTTGTGGTTCGTTCGCCCCTTTAGTTTCCAGGTTCGACCCTGGAGAACCACCTTCGCCCGTTCGACTGGTCGAAGGTGCTCCAGGTTCGACCCTGCTGTATAATTTTCCCAAAAACGCGTCGAAAATGTCCGAAAACATCACGAAACACCATGAGTTACAGCAGTCAAGCATCATTAACATATTCCTACGAAACCCTACCGATTTTACCCCAAAATCTATCCGTTTTACAAGTTTCCTAAAATAGTAAATTATGGAGATGTCACATCATCATGCATGAAATCATTACCCAATTAGGAAACTTTCTGAAATTAATTAATCATCAGCTCAACATACTCAAATCATCATGAACAAGAAACCCCTTATCATAACTCTATCATTACCATCAAAACAAGCCCTAGATTTAACTAAAAATTCCTTAAATCGACAAAGCACCATCAATAATCAATTGTATCACGTTTCAATCATAACTCACCATTAATAACAGTCCTAGGTTGTTGTCATATCATCTATATAGCAAGTAATCGTCAAACAATGCATAATACCACATTAACACATGTTAATTTGTATAAAAACTCATTGTTTATGAATAGGTTTTATTTAGAAAGATATTAGGAAGGTTTTTACCCATAAAACATGTTGATATCAGATCTGGACTCTTGGGGTTTAGATGAAAAAAAGTCAAAATTGTTTAAAAAGGATTTGAAATGAAGAACACACCTTAGATCTTCACTTGTAATGATTTAGAGAGTTAGGTTATGAAAAACAAGCTCAAAAACTCCTTCCCCAATGATAATAGTTGTTAGAGAGTGTTTAGAGGCGTTTAGGGTTTGTGAAATGGTGAAAAATGACTAAGGATGGTATTTATACCAGGTCCAGGTTCGCCCCTTTTATATGGTCGAATGTGGAACTTTTCCACATTCGCCCCTTTGTAATGGTCGAATGTGGAATCTTTCCACATTCGCCCACTTTGTTTCTACATTCGCCCACTTTCTCAAGTTCCATTTCCACATTCGCCCACTTTCCACTTTCAGGTCATCAGCACTTTTTAACACATGTTAACAGCACTTTTTAACACATGTTAACTTTTTCCAGATTTCCAGTTTGTCGTGTTTAACGCATTCTAACACATCTTAACACATAAGCATGCATCCATAGTCTATACTTAGCGTATTTAGGCACGTATAATCATTTGTACATCGTTTAAGCAAGTATAAGTATACAATCCACCACACGACCCATAATCTACACATATACTTAATTAGTTCATGTAATGTCACCAACAACGGAACCCGGTACTAGTGTATTCCCCAAAATGACTCCCAATGATCCTCCAGATCATTGAACCCTGGACAATCCTAATCTGACCCGACTCAACTAACCCAGTTAAGTTTGTTTATAAACGTTTCTCACTAAGGTAGACTTATGTGTTCATAAAGTGTTGACTCAAACGTGTCGGGTGTCACATCATCCCCCTGTTGAAAGAATTTTCGTCCCGAAAATTTCCCGAAGTCAAAGAGAACGAAGCGATAAAAAGAAAAATTTTCCCGGTCGTCACATCATCCCCCTGTTGAAAGGAATCTCGCCCCGAGATTCACTCTTCGACAGTAATGAGTGTCGACCTAACCCAAGTAACGTTTCCCAGAACACAAACGAAATGATAACCACGAACGAAAGATGATTTCAACGAATACTCTGTGCCGGGGAACCGCCCTCCCCAAAGTGAATAGAAAACAATGAATCCCCCTGATCGAAGGCCTACTAGAGACTACTATGATCGGTATAAATGATACACCGGTACCGTCCAAGTAACATCTCCAAAGGACCCACATCAGACTCATGAATGCAAAATGATGACCAAATACCAAACTGAATGCACACAATGAATACGAATTGCCAAACAATGCGAACGAGAATGAATACGAGCATAACGAGAATCAAGAAAAGAATACTCACCAGTAACAGTGTCAGGATCCTCCTGGTTCTCCCTAGCGCCAATGACGTAGACATGACCACGAGTAGTTCGACCGCCGCCTTCATTCCCAGCACTACCTGCAGTCCCTTGGTTCAGCTTAGGACAATCCCGCTTGAAGTGTCCATTATCCCCACAGTGATAACATCCTTGCCTCCCCTGAGGAGCAGTAGCAGTGGTAGTAGTAGTGGCCTGTGCCGGTTGTAGCTGAAGAGTAGTCCTACAGTCCTTAGCATGATGACCAAAACGCTGACACCGTCGATAGCGAAACCTCTCACAATCACCCGTATGATGAAACCCACACTCACCACACTTCGGGAGTTTCCTAGTATATCCCCCAGACCTCTGCTCGGATGATGCTCCCACAACTTCTTGCTTCTTTGTCTGCGGCTGGGACGACCCAGCGCTCTTTCCAGCACTCTCCCACTTTCTCTTGTTGTCCGCAGGGGCTTTCACAGCAGCACCCCTCGGAGGTAGAACGCCCTCCGCAACCTTCATGTTGGTCAGCTTGTGGGCTGCCCGAACAGTGGCCAACATAGTAGTGTGATCAGCAGCAGCAACAAGTCCAGCAATCTCCGGCACTAACCCAGCAACGTAGTGCTCAATCCTCCGGTACTCCGGTGTAGCCAACCCGGGGCACATCACAGCCAACTCGTTGTGCCTAGCAGTAAACTCCTCGATCTCCGACCCAACCATCTTCAGATTCCAAAACTCATGCTCCAACTTCATAATCTCGTCTCTTGGGCAATACTCTGCCCTCAACATCTGAACAAACTCGGACCACGGCATAGCATTGGCCTCACCCAGACCAAGGTTCGCAGTGGTGGAGTTCCACCAGGTCAACGCATGTCCCTCCAGTGTAGCAGAAGCATACTTGACGCGATCAGCGTCGGGACAGTTACACATAGCAAACACCGACTCAATCTTCTCCAACCACCTAAGTAGTCCCACCGCTCCTTCAGTCCCATTGAAGAAATGGGGCTTACAGTCCATGAACTTCTTGTACGTGCAACCAGTCTGCATCTGATTAGTATTTCCCAGGGTCTGCTGAGCAGCCTGGAAAGCAGCCAACGCAACGTTCAACTGTTGTTGCAACATGTGCTCCAACTCTGCCTGAGTCATGGTGATGTTCCCACCACCTCGTCCACCGCCATTGCGACCCCCGCCGCCACCACGGCGTCCACCAGCACGTCCACCAGCACGACCAGACATGTTCTGCCAAACATGAGACAAGATACGCAAAATCACCAACAGATCGAGCTACAAGTGACCAAACGAATTCAGAACATGGTTCCAGCATAACCATTAGTCCGAACACGAAGTCCACCAAGATTTTCATGCATTTCGATTTATGATTTCGTGTGCACCCGAAATAACAAATCGCTCTACATGGTCCTCTAGGCGTGCTCCTAGCTAGAACTTCAAATCACCCGATACCCACATTCCTAAAAGAAACTGTTATCGCACGAAGATCCCAAAGTGAACAGTCACTCAGGAGTGTACTATGACAAGTACTAGTGCATGATAGTGTGTGTGCAGGCAAGTATGTACATTAGAGCATAGAGGGGAGATATCCAAAACCCGAAAGATCTCAAGAATGTGCCGAAGCCACCCCAATGTACACTACTGCCAAGTATAAGCGATAAGCCCCTTCATCTTCAAACCCGAAGAAGAAGATAGAACCAAGGTAGGAATAACAAAATATGGATAATGTGATACTGTGTGATGAGGACACTGACACCCCGACAAGATTAGTATGTTTACCAAATGACACGACTCGTAACTATGTGTGACCGTCTAACGTGTGTGATACTCGGCTATAGACTAGACTCTACATGCAGTCCTAGTTCACTATAACCATTGGCTCTGATACCAATCTGTCACACCCTCAAATTTCCACGTGCGGGGTTTTACCGCGAGGCGCGTGACACACCGGGATCCAAGTCAACGGTCACAATAAACAACACTATATGATACGTAAAAATGACATAATCAAACCATTAAGTTTTCATAAATGATCCAACGCTGCGGAAGCGTAAAACTTTATTACAACGTGAAATCAAAAGTACGAAAGTCTGAAAATACTAAATGAGATGCACATGAATCCTAGACGCCGTGAGACTCCGTGCGCCTATCGACAGCTGCTACCTTAGCGACCTGAGACAAACATGCTAAATACGTCAGCAAATAATGCCGGTGAGTTCACAGGTTTTTAATGAATACCGACTCCAAATGTATACCAATTCCAAGTGAAAATCGACTCCAACTGAATACTAACTCCCAAATGAATACCCATGATCAATCCAGACCACATGCATGCAAATCATATGAATACCTGTTACTACTGCGATTGGAAAACCATTACTGGACTCGAATACTGTGAATACTGAATACGTGCCCGAATGAATACTGAATACTGAATACTGCATACTGAATACTGAATACCTAAGAGACAATATGCACCCGTCCGACCTCCAGTCGACGAGTGGGGCGGGTCAAGCCCAAATAGCGCTATCCACATTTCCCCCGTTGTGCATCCCCGCACATTCATGGTTTCCCCCGGGACTTCCAAAGATCGCATAGTAATATAATGAATACTCCAAAACATAATGAATACGTGAAAACATAATGAATACTCCAAACCCAATGAATTCGTGAATACCAAAACATAATTGAAACGCCTTTTTATGAAATCATAGTTGACACACGTTTAAAGGACACAACATGTTTTCTCCCCCGAAAATGTAAAACCAGTAAAAGAGTGGGGCCGTGAAACTCACCTTATAGTGCGTCTTCCGATAACTAGAATTCCAACACGTGTATGATAATCCCAACTAATGACAAACTATCAATGAGTTTACATAAGTGTGATGACTACTAACCCGAAGGCTAACAAGTCCCCGATTGTCCAGATCTTGACTACGTGTGTTAAAAAGTGTGTTTAAACGTTAACCGGACATCCCAGACCGACCTGACATCCCGTTGGTGACCCATTACATCAATTAGTCGTGCACATAAGTTTAACACATAAGTTTCAAGCATAAAACACTTAGTTTGTATCAAAATCTCATTTCTGTTAACGTAGGGTCGAACGTAGCTTGGAGTGGTCGAAGGTGACTTTGATTGGTCGAATGTGGCCTTGAACTTCCACCTTCGCCCCTTTTTCTCCCACCTTCGCCCATTTGTGGTTCGTTCGCCCCTTTAGTTTCCAGGTTCGACCCTGGAGAACCACCTTCGCCCGTTCGACTGGTCGAAGGTGCTCCAGGTTCGACCCTGCTGTATAATTTTCCCAAAAACGCGTCGAAAACGTCCGAAAACATCACGAAACACCATGAGTTACAGCAGTCAAGCATCATTAACATATTCCTACGAAACCCTACCGATTTTACCCCAAAATCTATCCGTTTTACAAGTTTCCTAAAATAGTAAATTATGGAGATGTCACATCATCATGCATGAAATCATTACCCAATTAGGAAACTTTCTGAAATTAATTAATCATCAGCTCAACATACTCAAATCATCATGAACAAGAAACCCCTTATCATAACTCTATCATTACCATCAAAACAAGCCCTAGATTTAACTAAAAATTCCTTAAATCGACAAAGCACCATCAATAATCAATTGTATCACGTTTCAATCATAACTCACCATTAATAACAGTCCTAGGTTGTTGTCATATCATCTATATAGCAAGTAATCGTCAAACAATGCATAATACCACATTAACACATGTTAATTTGTATAAAAACTCATTGTTTATGAATAGGTTTTATTTAGAAAGATATTAGGAAGGTTTTTACCCATAAAACATGTTGATATCAGATCTGGACTCTTGGGGTTTAGATGAAAAAAAGTCAAAATTGTTTAAAAAGGATTTGAAATGAAGAACACACCTTAGATCTTCACTTGTAATGATTTAGAGAGTTAGGTTATGAAAAACAAGCTCAAAAACTCCTTCCCCAATGATAATAGTTGTTAGAGAGTGTTTAGAGGCGTTTAGGGTTTGTGAAATGGTGAAAAATGACTAAGGATGGTATTTATACCAGGTCCAGGTTCGCCCCTTTTATATGGTCGAATGTGGAACTTTTCCACATTCGCCCCTTTGTAATGGTCGAATGTGGAATCTTTCCACATTCGCCCACTTTGTTTCTACATTCGCCCACTTTCTCAAGTTCCATTTCCACATTCGCCCACTTTCCACTTTCAGGTCATCAGCACTTTTTAACACATGTTAACAGCACTTTTTAACACATGTTAACTTTTTCCAGATTTCCAGTTTGTCGTGTTTAACGCATTCTAACACATCTTAACACATAAGCATGCATCCATAGTCTATACTTAGCGTATTTAGGCACGTATAATCATTTGTACATCGTTTAAGCAAGTATAAGTATACAATCCACCACACGACCCATAATCTACACATATACTTAATTAGTTCATGTAATGTCACCAACAACGGAACCCGGTACTAGTGTATTCCCCAAAATGACTCCCAATGATCCTCCAGATCATTGAACCCTGGACAATCCTAATCTGACCCGACTCAACTAACCCAGTTAAGTTTGTTTATAAACGTTTCTCACTAAGGTAGACTTATGTGTTCATAAAGTGTTGACTCAAACGTGTCGGGTGTCACATCATCCCCCTGTTGAAAGAATTTTCGTCCCGAAAATTTCCCGAAGTCAAAGAGAACGAAGCGATAAAAAGAAAAATTTTCCCGGTCGTCACAGTGGTTGTGTAGTTGTTCTAGTGAGAGGCGGTTGGGCTGTGGTGGTTCCGACAGTTCAAGTTGGTTACAGGGGGTCGGGTATGGTGGATGGTGGCCAAGGGCGGATGTGTTGGAAAGATTGTGGGTGTGTTTTGGTCTCAGGCTCAGACCTGGGTCTTTGGGTCCCGGTTGTTTGATCTCGAGTCAGATCCGTTTCAATTCTGCCAAGTCCGATCTCAAGTTTTGGTGCTCGGATCAGTCGGGGTAGGTGTCGATTGTGAGGTTAAGGCCGACTGTGGTAGTGGTGGTGCTGTGCGACGGTGATGGTTGGGGAGATATGGATGTGTCTAATATGGATAAAAAAGGTTGATTGCAGAACTTTGGGAGGAGATATGATTGTTTGCGTGTTTGATTTTTGGGGAGATGATTTTTTTTGTTAGATTGATTATGTTTTAATAAGACATATAAAAATGGTTAATAATATAAAATGCCACGTCAGATTAAGTTGTACACGTCATCGTGCCTAGTCAGATGTCACGTCAGCACAAACTAACCCAGTTAGTCCCTAGTTAAAAAAGGTTTACCACAGGCCAAATGTTCGATAGTTGGGATTATAATTGGGAATTTTTGAAGTATATATTATTATCGGCCAATGGTGGAAACTATAGATTATTAAAATCCAATACCCAAAAAAAATGAAATCCAATAAAAAGCATATTAAATTAATCATCAAACTCAAACAACATTAAGTTAAACAAAATGTATCCAAAGAATACGCACACAACCACGTTTCTAAACAATCCCACAAAGGAGTGTCCCAATGTCCCGTAGGAAATCCGTCACTGAAGGTGGTTACCGACGAAAATTCATCGATTATACCCATTTGTTTAGTAGTAACAAGTACAAACCATTTGCATTCGTCACCTATCGCCATTGAAAAAGAGAGCTACGATGAGTTCCATCAATTGCTCAATCCACAACCCACGTGGCCGCCTATAATATACACATGAAACGCGTATATATTGATGTTCGGTAACATGACGGCAGATTGGACATGTATTGTTGCGCGAACGCCATTCCTCAATACATCTACGGTGGAAGTAGTGGTTGTAACATCACACAAATTTTCTTTATATATATATAGAACTCCCTCGTTTATTCATCCGATTCATGTTTACAGTATCTTTACCATCCATTTTGTTAATTTTTTTGTTTAAATAATGACGTATAATCAATATTAAATTGGATTGTATTAAAAATTCTGATTTAAAAACGTTTAAAAAAATGTTTGCCTGTGCCAGGATTCGAACCCGAGTCCCTGGCGGGCTAAACCTTAACCACACCACACAAACCACTACACCATTTGGTGTTTTGTGATGTTAATTAAAACCAATTAAACTTAAACCCTTTCAAGGTCCCTTAGTCAAAAACTCAAACGTAGTCTTCTAGTCAAGTCAAGTCAAAGTGTTAGTAAATATGGTCTCCTAGTCAAGTCAAAGTGTTAGTAAATATGGTCTTCTAGTCAAGTCAAAGTTGTTCCTAAATTCTAGGCTATTCAAAGTAGTCCCTAATTACAACTCCAAATTATACACTATAAATACTATAGTCTACCATTCAACTCTATATACCATTCAAAAAAAAAAAAAAAACATTATTATCCCATCTCCCATATACTAAAGTTTTCATCAATCATTATCTCCTCTAGCTAGTTCCGAGTTTTCCAAGGCATTATTACTAAGTGTTTGCACGCTCAATAAAACGCACGAACTCATTATGCACCTAAGGTGAGTTTACATAGCCCCTTTTTTTCTGTTTTACATTTTGGGGTGAAACATGTTTAAACATTTTATACACTATCATTTACTCATTCTTACATTATTGAAATTTGTGATTCAATTACACTATCATTTACTCATTCTATCATTTGACTGTAACAAAAAGAGACAGATTGGTATCAGAGCCATGGTTATAGGGAATTAGGTTATTAGAAAAATAATCTAGTCTATAACCATAGGATTATAATCAGTACTTGCTCCTTTTACTTGCAACCCTACTTTTTTCTATTCTCTATCTCCCTCCTACTTCTTATCCCTACTTTAGTCCCTACAAGAAGATTGTTCTCCATCACAAGATCTACTCTTAGACTAATAGGACAAACCCTCAGGTTTAGCCTGAACCACCTTGAAGATCTCGTCGAAGTTCTAGATTTTAATAACGAACACGTGCAATCTGGAAGGGTGAACGCCTGTATTCTGAGTTTTCTGTCTAGGACTGGCATTGCGCATAAATCCCAATCAGACGAGGGACCCGGATGCCTACCTGGGAATTCTTGGGATGAGTGTTCACTTATAGGCTAAAGCATGTCTTCATTGTGTTATTAGAATCTAGAAGTTTTGATAAGTCAACGTTTTCGTTTATTCGTTTTAATTAATGAATAAATGAATACACTCACTTTCCTTAAACTAAGCTCTAAAATCTCAAAATTTTACAGCTTAAATCAACTCATTTCATAACCATCTATGGATTTCACAATCACACTTCACCTTACCATCTTAGCCACTTTTTAAATATTCAACACCCTACCCAAATCATATTATTTCATTTCTCCACATGTTACTTATTTTTAAAAACTATAACCTCATACCTTAGCACAAACTAAAGATTTCTAAATCTTGTTGTATTTTCATTACCTAGTAACTTTACAAAGTACATATTTTTTGTCAAAAGATGTCCTCGAACTTAAATTCAATTGTTTATTTATTGACGTAACAAACGATTTTCTATATAATGCTTTAAACTATTAAAAATCACTAATAGAACCTTGATCTTCAAAACCTAATGTCATGTTTGAAATCTCCAACTAACGGGAATATTTTAATCAAAGCCTACTTAGCTTGTACTATTTAACAACTTTTGCTTTATGTACAAAACCAATTTTGAAAATAATTTTTTTTTTAATCCATAGGAATAATATCTAGTCTCTAGATTCTCCATCGACACTCACTCATTTTCAACTTGTTCAAATTTTTACAATATTTGGCATATACCACAATCATGTTTTCTTATACACTTGATTATAACCTTTGATCCAAACCCCAAAATTTACACTGCTACATAATCTCCTTACTATAAAATAAACTCTTTATCAACTATCTTCACATTCACTATCTCTCACAACCTTGATTCTGATTCAAGATTTTTCATCATCCTCTTAAGAACTAAATTCATATCCTTCACCTTCTCACACATGAGCTAGTTACCCATGATAACCAAACTATTGAAACTTGATTGTGTGTTGCATCAAACATAATCCTTAATTATACATGAGGATTCGACTATCTACCACATTTGAACATTTGAAACTAGAATTGATGGAATATAGACTATTTGCTATAGACACACCTAGGGTCATTAATCTTGTCTAGGGCAAATCTATTACAAATCGTATGCTATACTTGATACTTGATTGCTTACATGTACATATTATCAATTTGCAATTTATGTGTGTAATAATTGGTACACTTAATCAAACAACTGATAGGGGATGAAGTACTTGCTCAACAGTTAGTAGAGTACCAAATAACCTACTCAACGATTGGTAGAGGTCATCATGCCTGCTCAACAGTCGGTAGAGGCCCTACAACCTGCTCAATGACTGGTAGAGGCTATCGCACCTGCTCAACAATCGGTAGAGGTTCTTACTCACTGACTGGTAGAGGTCTTTTTCCTGCTCAACAGTTGGACTTATTTTTTGATACATTGTATACGATTCAATCACAAGGTTATTTTGCATTACTTACATTTGTGTTTAGAGTCATAGAAGGACACAAAACCCTAATGTAAGGTAAATTGGTGATTGCGGTCCGGAACGTAATCATAAATTTATAGGTACGTTAAGGTGGTGTGAAGTTCTAATAAGGTTTTGTTAGCTCATTTAGTCTTTCTATAGTCAATCAACTCATGCATTACTTTTAAGATTCCTAAAACTTAAGTTTAGTATTTTGCTAGATTCTTACGCTCCTTGCTACTTCAGACGAACCTAATCCAACCCTTAAAACTCACACACATCAATCCTCTTATCCAAATTATTCGAAACAATTTATTTCTATTACCTACAAAATTCATGTCGTGCCTTAACCCCAAATTTTCCAAACCACGGTTGTTCCAATCACCCTCAACCCTGTGTTTTTAATAACTTCGGGACGAAGTTCCTAAAAGTAGGGGAGACTGTAACATCACACAAATTTTCTTTATATATATATATAGAACTCCCTCGTTTATTCATCCGATTCATGTTTACAGTATCTTTACCATCCATTTTGTTAATTTTTTTGTTTAAATAATGACGTATAATCAATATTAAATTGGATTGTATTAAAAATTCTGATTTAAAAACGTTTAAAAAATGTTTGCCTGTGCCAGGATTCGAACCCGAGTCCCTGGCGGGCTAAACCTTAACCACACCACACAAACCACTACACCATTTGGTGTTTTTTGATGTTAATTAAAACCAAATAAACTTAAACCCTTTCAAGGTCCCTTAGTCAAAAAGTCAAACGTAGTCTTCTAGTCAAGTCAAGTCAAAGTGTTAGTAAATATGGTCTCCTAGTCAAGTCAAAGTGTTAGTAAATATGGTCTTCTAGTCAAGCCAAAGTTGTTCCTAAATTCTAGCCTAGTCAAAGTAGTCCCTAATTACAACTCCAAATTATACACTATAAATACTATAGTCTACCATTCAACTCTATATACCATTCAAAAAAAAAACATTATTATCCCATCTCCCATATACTAAAGTTTTCATCCATCATTATCTCCTCTAGCTAGTTCCGAGTTTTCCAAGGCATTATTACTAAGTGTTTGCACGCTCAATAAAACGCACGAACTCATTATGCACCTAAGGTGTCACACCCTCAAATTTCCACTACGGGGTTTATACCGCGAGGCGCGTGACATACCAGGATCCCATAGCCATAAGTCATATGAACGAACTCTAAATGCCCAAACCATTTAGTTCGTTTCAAAAACCAAGTTTAGTTAAGTTGCGGAAGCGTAAACCAAATTTAATCCTTTTAAAAACCATGCGCAAAACAACGCGCCCAAATTAAAACCATATGAAAGAAAATGTGAAAGCATAATATGTAATTTAGGTGTATGTCCAAGACCCCAAATGCAATGAAGTGTGCAGTGCTTTCTAATTCTGGCACCGGAAGCTAACTACCTGCAAAAGCATGTAAATCGTGGGTCAACAAACAATGTTGGTGAGTTCACTGAGTAAAGTAGGTGAGTAAGTAAAAGCGTAGGTTTCCCAAACCATGTAACCAAATGAAAGCGTCGGTCTCCCAGACCACATAACAGTAAGTAAGAACGTCGGCCTCCTTGGCCACAAGTAAATAGCTAATTCATATGACAGGGGTAGCTAGCCCACTCATGATAACTAAAACCGGCGAATACCGAACTACTAATGAACAAGTTCCCATAACCGGGAGAAAAGTGCCTTGCGTCATTGCCCATCAACAATGACATATGTTTTAAGTTATTAGTTCACACCCATGCTCCCAGCACGATGTGAGGTTTGTTAGACCTAATAGCGCTATCAACTAGTAACCCGCTTGCCCAACCGGCAATTGATTCGGTATTTTGAAGGACTTAAATGATAGGGTTGGTTTAGTTCATCAAGGACATATAGCATGAATTAGTAAAAGTAGATTCACCCCGTGAACCATGCACCCCAAAACCCGGGATGTGTAAAAGTAGTCCCAAACCGGACTAGAAACGTTAAGTAAGTTGTCTCAACCCGAGACGCATGCTTTTGAGAAAAGAGTAGTGAAACTCACCTTAGATTGCAAGAAAAAATATCCAAACTCCAAAGTAATAGAGACTCGCTACCGACTCCCTATTATATGTGTCACTATGTGAGTACATGTGCATAACCAATACACCATATAATTCGTTTATTCGAAACTTCCAAAAGTTCAAAACCGTGTAGTAACACCTAGTGACTCTACATGCACAAGTATGTCCTACGTATCCCGTTGGTGATCATGGTGACTATTATGAGTTTAACACATCAAATACATCTCATGCAAGTTTCCACACAAGTACATGTCAATTGCATACCATATACAACTTCAAATAGTCACACAAAGGCTTCGTACACAATCTGCGTTTTTAGGACAGATTGTGCACTGTGAAAAACGTATCATTTAACCCACTTAACGAATGAATTAAAATCCCAAATTTTTACTGAGTATTCATGGGGATTCAGTTGTAAACCCCTATTTTTATTTTGCCTTAAAACCAAACACAAAAATTATAAAAATTTGTACAACACAGCTATGTCCAGAAAATTTCCACAGCAGGTCAGTTTAGTAGAAAAATTCCCAGTAATTGTGTATTCATCCAAACGGGATGAATCCAATTGGAAAAGCCGAGTTTTTCCAATATTGACCTACTGTAAAAATTTCATAACTTAATTCCTTGTAAATCTCCAGTTATGACCATTTAAAGTTGACCCAATTTTCAGTTCCGAAAATCTGATATGACCCCTAATCAATTAAAATTCCAAAAACGACTCAACCGACGTCCAAATCTGATGGTTTTGCCCATTATGAAAAGCTAAGCCTATGTTCATCACAATCATGCAAAGAAATCATCAAAACTATCAATTTACCAACCCAGTACAGCCCCTACAAAACGTCCAAACGAATCTGCCAGAATTTAAAACTTGTAGCCCAAGTTATCCACAAACCCTAATCATGCTCAACAATCTCTAACACATGCATAATCCATACTCTCATGATCAAACACATATATTATTATGCAAAAACCCTAATCATGGCAACTAACAACAATCTTCATCATTAAATCATCAAAAACATTCAAGAACTCATACATATATATATATGCGATTGTGTGTATGTGGTTTTTAGAGTTTTTAAAGTTTTTCAATTATCATAATCTATCAAAGAACATATAAACGCATACCTTGTAGTGCTAAAACTCCCTAGAGCCTTGAGATTAAACCCGAACTAGCTTGATTAAGTGTGAGATTAGTTGATTGATTGAAAATTGAAAGGGTATGGGGAAGGGGGATCTCACGGCGCAAAGAACAAGTAGGTTAGGGTTTTTTTTTTTTTTTTTTGAACTATAATTATAAGATAAGGTTGCTTGTTCTCCAAGTAGTTGGATATTAGGGCCCTTCTAGTCCCTTAACTTGACCCGTTAAGCATGTTTAAGTCCAATACCGGGCCCGATAATATTAATTACTCTAAATTGCATAAAAACTACTGTTTTTATAATTACATGAGATATTAATCATCAAGTGTATATAATTTGCATGGTTTACGTATTAATCGTCAGTCAAGTGATAATTCACATAATTCACATAATTCATATAAGCAGGCACTACACATCCATCATGATTTAATTGCACATATTATAATTATACATGCCACATAATTCACCAATGTTCGGGATACAGGACTCGTGTGTGTTAAACAATGCTTTTCCTATTTAACACATATGTCAATATCATCTAACATGTGTTAGGCCTACTTAACTAACCCTGGTTAAGTATCTAACCATGCACAACACGTAAGTTAACTAAAGTATATCATGTAAGTTAACTAGAGGTCAGTAAAAGTATTAACCTGAAAATGCGGGGGTGTCACATCATCCCCAAGTTGAAAAGAATTTCGTCCCGAAATTCAGCAAGTAAACAATAAAGCCAGCTATAAAAATGTGTGCTTGGTTCCCGGATGTCACATCATCCCCAAGTTGAAAGGAATTTCGCCCCGAAATTCACTTTGAAAGAGCTGCTTTATGTTCCGCGTTTGATCTATGTACGATTTCAGGTTCAGTAAAGAGGTGTGGGTATTTGAGCCGCATCTGATCTTTGCGCTCCCACGTGTATTCCGGTCCTAGACGGGAATTCCACCGTACCTTAACAATAGGTATAGTACTTTGTCTGAGTTTCTTGACGCCCTGCTCAAGAATCTCCACTGGTTCTTCCACGAACCGCAGCTGATCGTCCACCTGGATCTCCTCCAGTGGCACTACCAGTGTCGTATCAGATAAGCATTTCTTCAAGTTTGAGACGTGGAATACATTATGTACTCCACTGAGTTCATCTGGTAGATTTAGCTGGTAAGCTACTGGACCAATCCTTTTAACGATCTCGAAAGGTCCGACGTATCTGGGATTTAACTTCCCTCGTTTCCCAAAGTGTATCACTCCTTTCCACGGTGACACCTTTAACAAAACCTTGTCCCCAACCTGGAACTCCAAAGGTTTTCGACGTTTGTCAGCATAACTTTTTTTGTCGGTCCCGAGCAGCAGCCATCCGGTTTCTAATTTGCACTATCTTCTCAGAAGTTTCGTGCACGAGTTCGGGACCTGTTAGTTGGCTATCCCCAACCTCAGTCCAACATATAGGACACCTACACTTGCGCCCGTAAAGTGCCTCGAAAGGCGCACACTGTATCGAAGTGTGGTAACTGTTGTTGTAAGAGAATTCGATTAAGGGCAAGTGCTTATCCCAGTTATTACCAAAGTCCACTACGCATGCTCGTAGCAGATCCTCTAATGTTTGGATGGTACGTTCACTTTGTCCATCCGTCTGTGGGTGATAGGCTGTGCTCATATCAAGACTAGTTCCTAAAGCATCTTCGAGAGTAGTCCAGAAACGAGAAGTGAATCGCCCATCGCGATCAGATATAATGGAAGTAGGCACCCCATGCCTAGAGACTATCTCCTTGATGTATAGGTTCGCCAGCTTTTCTAACGAATCCGTTTCTTTTATTGCCAGGGAGTGGGCCGATTTGGGTCCACGATAACCCAAATCATGTTATGGCCCGTTGGCGTTCTAGGAAGCTTTGTAATGAAGTCCATGGAAATTCCATCCCATTTCCACATTGGAATCTCTGGTTGTTGGAGTAGGCCTGAAGGTTTTTGATATTCAATCTTAACCTTCGCACAAGTCAAGCACTTACTAACATAAGTGGCTATCTCGGCTTTCATGTTTAGCCACCAGTATAGAGTCTTAAGATCTTGATACATCTTGTCCGAACCAGGATGTACCGAATAGCGAGAGGTATGCGCTTCATCGAGCACCAGTTGTTTGAGATCCCCAAATCGTGGTATCCAGACTCGATTCATGAAGTACTGCAGACCGTCTGTTCTCAGTTCTAAGTGCTTATCTGCACCATGTAGGGTCTCAAGCCCGATGTTTTCTTCCTTCAATGCCTCACCCTGGGCTTCACGTATCTTATCAGGAAGGTTAGAGTGAATGGTGAGTTGTAAGGCTCGCACTCTTTTGGGTTTCGTTTCCTTTCGACTGAGGGCATCAGCTACTACGTTAGCTTTCCCTGGATGATACTTGATGGCACAGTCATAATCGTTCAAAAGTTCAACCCAACGACGTTGCCGTATGTTTAGTACCCTTTGGTCAAATATATGCTGAAGGCTCTTGTGGTCAGTGAAAATTGTGCACTTGGTTCCATAGAGGTAGTGCCTCCAGATTTTGAGAGCGAAAACTACCGCTCCCAGTTCCAAATCATGAGTAGGGTAGTTCTTCTCATGGACCTTCAGTTGTCACGATGCATATGCAATTACCTTATCACGTTGCATCAGTACGCACCCTAAGCCTTGGATAGACGCATCACAATATACTACAAAGTCCTCTGTACCCTCAGGCAACGATAATATCGGTGCGCTGCAAAGTTTGGACTTTAGTAGCTGAAAGGCGGATTCTTGGGCATCTCCCCACTTATACGTAATACCTTTCTGCGTTAGGGCGGTGAGAGGTTGAGCGATCTTAGAAAATCCCTCAATAAACCTACGATAATATCCCGCGAGACCAAGAAATTGGCGCACTTCAGTAGGGGTCCTAGGAGCCTCCCACTTTTTGATAGCGTCAATGTTGGCTGGGTCCACATGTATTCCTGCCTCGTTGACCACATGCCCAAGGAATTGGACCACCCGAATCCAAAAATCACATTTGGTAAACTTTGCATACAGCTGCTCATTCCTCAGTAGTTCCAAGATTAGCCGCAGGTGCTGCTCGTGCTCCTCCCTGCTCTTGGAGTAAATCAATATGTCATCTATGAACACTATGACGAATTTGTCCAAGTAGGGCTTGCACACACGGTTCATTAGATCCATGAACACAGCCGGTGCATTAGTTAGCCCACATGGCATTACCAAAAACTCATAATGTCCATAACGAGTTCGAAACGCCGTCTTTGCCACATCCTCTTCTCGGACTCTCAGTAGATGGTATCCTGACCTCAAGTCAATCTTAAAGTAGAAGCTCGACCCTTGCAGTTGGTCAAACAAGTCATCAATACGAGGCAAAAGGGTAACGATTCTTAATCGTCACATTGTTCAACTCCCGATAATCTATGCACATGCGAAAGCTCCCATCTTTCTTCTTAACACACAGAACTGGAGCTCCCCATGGCGAAGAACTAGGTCTAATAAAACCCCTATCCAATAGCTCTTGGAGTTGGGTAGATAGTTCTTGAAGCTCCCCTGGTGCTAAACGGTACGGTGCGCGCGCAACTGGCGCTACTCCAGGTGCAAGGTCAATCTGAAACTCCACTTGACGAACGGGTGGGAGTCCAGGTAGTTCCTCTGGGAAGACATCTTGGAAGTCTCGGACCACTGGGATGTCCTCAATTCTAGTTTCGGTTCCAGCTCGAGTACCTGATATGTTAGCCAAAATGGCTGGACAGCCCTTACGAATACACTTCTGGGCCTTCAGATAGGAGATGATGCCTACCATGGCACCACCACGATCACCCTGTATAGATAAAAGTTCTCCACTTGGGAGGGGGAATACGAACAATCTTCTCCTGACAGAGAATTTCAGCGTGTTGCTTGGACAACCAGTCCATGCCAACCACGAGATCAAAGCTCCCAAGGGTGATAGGTAGAATGTTGATGGCAAACGATTGCCCATCCAACTCGAGCTTACAGTCACGATGAATATGGGTTACCTCAACAGGCTTTCCATTAGCCAGTTCAATAGAGTATGGAGTATCTCGAGGAGTAGGAACCATCCCTAATTGTTTACTAAGTTTTGATGAAACAAAACTATAGTCCACACCAGTATCATATAAGATAGAAGCAAGAGTGTCGTTCAAGGAACACGTACCTGTCACGACGTTGTTATCGGTCCTAGCCTCCCCAGAGCCAATCACGAATGCTCTACCACGAGCCCCATTGTTGTTTCCATTGTTGTTGTTGCAGGACTTATACCTCACACTATCCCACGTTCTCTTGCTATCACCAACAGTAGAAAATGAAACACCATGCTTCAAAAAGTACCATGATCGGCAGTCTCATCTGTGAGTTTGCGAGTCAAGTGAAAGATTTGTAGGTGAGCTGCAGTGGCCAAGCCACGAATCTGAGGGGCCCACCCTTTCGGTATTTGTAAGGTAGGTTAAATAGATTTGAGCCTATAGTGGCTATCTCCTGTAGCTTGGTAGTGTAGGCGTCGATCTCAGACCCATCCGTCCTTATATAACAAAATTTCTAGATTTCACCACAGGGTGTTACGTTCTCCATCCAAGTATCTGTAACTCATTGAGTGTGCATGTAGCATTCATTACCCCATCCTGTCTGGGATAAATGCACATGGCAAAGACTTATACTATCAAAGCAATCAGACGGTCTCCTTCAGTTCCGTTGGAGTTATCGAGGTTTACAACCATTAAAAGGCTTGAAAATACGATGTGCGTTCAAGGTATAAGAAAGTTCAAATGTGGAAGTCAGGGGAAAAGAATGATTTAGCAAAATAGATCTTTACTAGCTTGGAAAGATGCGAGGGCCTCAACCACCCTATCGTTGATCATAAGAACTCAGTCTTATCTAAGTTAGCAAAGGGAAATGAAAGAAAAGATAGGTAAGAAAAGGTAAGAGCCAATCGTCGCCATGCTCTGTCTAGATAGTAGAGCCTTCATCCTCACTTTCCATGTGCTCGTCCTGCTCAGGTTCCCCTTCCATCTCTTATCCTTCCTCTTTTGCGATGTCAGTGTTATGGTTCTCATCACGTACAATCTCCTTCTCTAGTCCTATGTGAACCAGTTTAGTGGTAAGCTGTACCACTCGTTCCTCCAATCGTGGCAGCCATTAGTAGGTTTCATCCTCCCTTGTGATGTTGCATTACATCGCAGGCTTTACGTAACTCCCCAAGAGTGTGTGTAACAAGTCCCGATCTAATGTGTTCCCATGAATCTACCATATACTTATGAGTAACAGGGATATGCAGTCATACGTCCGCCCGCTCATACTAGGCGTAAGGTACTAAAGTAGGAAATAAGTTCTATTTGCGTAACCTAGTCCCGTCTGAGTTTCGAATGGGAGTAAGAAAGATCAAGTAACAAGGAACGGAATCTAATTGTCTCCTTGTCAGTGAAATAGGATAAGTCTCAGTATTCGAATTCCTTCACAGTTGATTCGATTTAATGGTATCACGTCATGTGCATCGTGCAGCCTCCTGTGTACATGCGCCACAACGCTCGCAAGGGCTCCCTCCCTTGTACTATTGTTGTTTCCTCATCCATGAGGTTTGTTAAGATACTACTCCCAGTAAAGCGCCACCTGGTGTAACCCTGGGTTCCCACCATTGACGTGTATAGAATTAGGTCTAGAACTAGAAGATAACATATCTCCCGAAATCATATGTTGTAGATATATGTAGCTAAAAGCTAGTTGTGCACTTAAGTTGTGAGTGTACTTATGCTATGATGATTATAGACTAGACTCAACATGTAGTCCTAGTTCACTATAACCAATGGCTCTGATACCAATCTGTCACACCCTCAAATTTCCACTGCGGGGTTTATACCGCGAGGCGCGTGACATACCAGGATCCCATAGCCATAAGTCATATGAACGAACTCTAAATGCCCAAACCATTTAGTTCGTTTCAAAAACCAAGTTTAGTTAAGTTGCGGAAGCGTAAACCAAATTTAATCCTTTTAAAACCATGCGCAAAACAACGCGCCCAAATTAAAACCATATGAAAGAAAATGTGAAAGCATAATATGTAATTTAGGTGTATGTCCAAGACCCCAAATGCAATGAAGTGTGCAGTGCTTTCTAATTCTGGCACCGGAAGCTAACTACCTGCAAAAGCATGTAAATCGTGGGTCAACAAACAATGTTGGTGAGTTCACTGAGTAAAGTAGGTGAGTAAGTAAAAGCGTAGGTTTCCCAAACCATGTAACCAAATGAAAGCGTCGGTCTCCCAGACCACATAACAGTAAGTAAGAACGTCGGCCTCCTTGGCCACAAGTAAATAGCTAATTCATATGACAGGGGTAGCTAGCCCACTCATGATAACTAAAACCGGCGAATACCGAACTACTAATGAACAAGTTCCCATAACCGGGAGAAAAGTGCCTTGCGTCATTGCCCATCAACAATGACATATGTTTTAAGTTATTAGTTCACACCCATGCTCCCAGCACGATGTGAGGTTTGTTAGACCTAATAGCGCTATCAACTAGTAACCCGCTTGCCCAACCGGCAATTGATTCGGTATTTTGAAGGACTTAAATGATAGGGTTGGTTTAGTTCATCAAGGACATATAGCATGAATTAGTAAAAGTAGATTCACCCCGTGAACCATGCACCCCAAAACCCGGGATGTGTAAAAGTAGTCCCAAACCGGACTAGAAACGTTAAGTAAGTTGTCTCAACCCGAGACGCATGCTTTTGAGAAAAGAGTAGTGAAACTCACCTTAGATTGCAAGAAAAAATATCCAAACTCCAAAGTAATAGAGACTCGCTACCGACTCCCTATTATATGTGTCACTATGTGAGTACATGTGCATAACCAATACACCATATAATTCGTTTATTCGAAACTTCCAAAAGTTCAAAACCGTGTAGTGACACCTAGTGACTCTACATGCACAAGTATGTCCTACGTATCCCGTTGGTGATCATGGTGACTATTATGAGTTTAACACATCAAATACATCTCATGCAAGTTTCCACACAAGTACATGTCAATTGCATACCATATACAACTTCAAATAGTCACACAAAGGCTTCGTACACAATCTGCGTTTTTAGGACAGATTGTGCACTGTGAAAAACGTATCATTTAACCCACTTAACGAATGAATTAAAATCCCAAATTTTTACTGAGTATTCATGGGGATTCAGTTGTAAACCCCTATTTTTATTTTGCCTTAAAACCAAACACAAAAATTATAAAAATTTGTACAACACAGCTATGTCCAGAAAATTTCCACAGCAGGTCAGTTTAGTAGAAAAATTCCCAGTAATTGTGTATTCATCCAAACGGGATGAATCCAATTGGAAAAGCCGAGTTTTTTCCAATATTGACCTACTGTAAAAATTTCATAACTTAATTCCTTGTAAATCTCCAGTTATGACCATTTAAAGTTGACCCAATTTTCAGTTCCGAAAATCTGATATGACCCCTAATCAATTAAAATTCCAAAAACGACTCAACCGACGTCCAAATCTGATGGTTTTGCCCATTATGAAAAGCTAAGCCTATGTTCATCACAATCATGCAAAGAAATCATCAAAACTATCAATTTACCAACCCAGTACAGCCCCTACAAAACGTCCAAACGAATCTGCCAGAATTTAAAACTTGTAGCCCAAGTTATCCACAAACCCTAATCATGCTCAACAATCTCTAACACATGCATAATCCATACTCTCATGATCAAACACATATATTATTATGCAAAAACCCTAATCATGGCAACTAACAACAATCTTCATCATTAAATCATCAAAAACATTCAAGAACTCATACATATATATATATGCGATTGTGTGTATGTGGTTTTTAGAGTTTTTAAAGTTTTTCAATTATCATAATCTATCAAAGAACATATAAACGCATACCTTGTAGTGCTAAAACTCCCTAGAGCCTTGAGATTAAACCCGAACTAGCTTGATTAAGTGTGAGATTAGTTGATTGATTGAAAATTGAAAGGGTATGGGGAAGGGGGATCTCACGGCGCAAAGAACAAGTAGGTTAGGGTTTTTTTTTTTTTTTTGAACTATAATTATAAGATAAGGTTGCTTGTTCTCCAAGTAGTTGGATATTAGGGCCCTTCTAGTCCCTTAACTTGACCCGTTAAGCATGTTTAAGTCCAATACCGGGCCCGATAATATTAATTACTCTAAATTGCATAAAAACTACTGTTTTTATAATTACATGAGATATTAATCATCAAGTGTATATAATTTGCATGGTTTACGTATTAATCGTCAGTCAAGTGATAATTCACATAATTCACATAATTCATATAAGCAGGCACTACACATCCATCATGATTTAATTGCACATATTATAATTATACATGCCACATAATTCACCAATGTTCGGGATACAGGACTCGTGTGTGTTAAACAATGCTTTTCCTATTTAACACATATGTCAATATCATCTAACATGTGTTAGGCCTACTTAACTAACCCTGGTTAAGTATCTAACCATGCACAACACGTAAGTTAACTAAAGTATATCATGTAAGTTAACTAGAGGTCAGTAAAAGTATTAACCTGAAAATGCGGGGTGTCACATAAGGTGAGTTTACATAGCCCCTTTTTTTCTGTTTTACATTTTGGGGTGAAACATGTTTAAACATTTTATACACTATCATTTACTCATTCTATCATTTGACTGTAACAAAAAGACACAGTATAATCATTAACATTGATCAAGCCGCCTGTTTAGATTATAGCGCTATAGGTCTGACAAACCCATCCCCCCGCATAAATTCAGGGATGATCGATAACAGTTACACTTTTACTAACTTGCGAGTTAGGTCTCAGTCGACACAAGGTTTGATTGTACAAAAGACACATTGTTACATGTCGGACTCATATTCAATCATTGCTCATTATTATACTTCAACTATGATTGCTATACAACATATTGTTTTCAACTATATGCAAAACCTATGTAATTCTCACCAACTTTTGTTGACCCAAAATATTTTCAAACTTAACATGTTTCAGGTTATAGCTTGTTCGAAGATTTGAGTTAATGCTTGAAGATGCGTAGCTAGTATTTTTCATTTTGATGTACAAATTCTTAGAACAATTGTATGTAATTTATTTAAATCATTTATTGGAACTTATTATTTACCATGAGCTACTGAACAATCATCAATACGTGACATCCCGATGTTTCCGCCATCGGTTGGGGTGTTACAGTGGTGGCGGTCTCATAAACTGTCCATGCAGATGGCGCAGACCGCGGTTGCAGTTGGTCCGAGATATGTTTCACTTGTGAATTGCTTCCTTTCGAATTCTTCAGCCATTAAGATCGTCGTCGTTGACTTGACTTGTTTGTTGGTTGTATGAATGTATATATATGTTTATTTGTTTATGACGTGCTAGGCTGGAGTATATAGTAGCTTCCTCACCAAGAATTTGTAAGAGGAGTTAATGTTGGCCTATTCAAACGTATCGGTATAATAGAAAATACTTACAACTTGCTAGGATGGTAGTCTAGGAATTTGGGTTCACTTTTTATTAAAATAATAATAAAATAAATTAATAATGAGACTCTCGTTATTCATAGAAAACATAAGCATACTGTCAAAAACATAATATCAAAAGATTACTAGACTTTATTAACTCAAATATCAAAGATTACACCTAAAGAAATCAAGAACAACAAAGAACAGATTCACTTTCTACCTCACAAAACTCTCTCTGGTCACCAGACCACTACCAACTAAAATAAAGGAAAGATTACACGAACAATAATCAGGAACAAGATGTTCACTGATTTTAATCAAACCCTAGATGATAAGAGACGAAGTACAAAAAAAGTAAAACAATAATCTGGACTCTCACAACTCGTAACCCTAGAATGAACGATATCAGAGCTTTATATAGTCCACCAGATGAAGCCACCTCGGGATCCGTGTAGAAATGATCTACACCATTCAATGAAAGCACAAACTAATCTCGTCCATTGATTAATAAACCAACGAGATGGGCTTGACTAACCATGGGCTTGACTCTGGGCCACAACTTGAATGAGCTTGTTATCTAACTGGACTGGGCCCTCCTTATACTCATATTAATAATCCTGTATTAGCCCAACAGACAATTAATCAAGACTAAGACTTCGAACACCTTTGCACCTTGATCAGCATCACTTGTACACCTTTGCACCTTGATCACCAGCATCCGCATCCAATATTCATATCATCCACTTAGACCAAATCAACTTGAATTATCAATCCAACCTGCACATTCTTATGCAACATATTCAAATGACATGCCTTTACAATTTGACCCATTTGTATAATTTGACCCATTTGTTACTTTATTTATTTGGTTAATAAATTGAGTTTATGTATACCATTTTAACACCCCCCGCCCCACACACACACACAATTTAATAACCAAATGGATCTTCCAATTTTAACAATCTGCACATCTCCTCATGATTACTAACACCAAGTCCTTTTGTCAAGATATCAGCAACTTACTGATCAGAACTAATCTTGACAGTTTGAATAAAACCTTTTGTAATTAAATCTCTTAAGAAAAATAAATCCAGTTCAAAATGTTTTGTCTTATCAAAAAACACAGGATTAGATGCAATAGACAGTGCAGCACTGTTATCACAGAACAGTTTAACTGGTAATCTAACTTCAATGTTTAATTCAGATAACAAATTCTTAAACCACAAAACTTCACATGCCACAGTACACATTGCCCTAAATTCTGCTTCAGCAGATGATCTAGCAATTGTAGACTATTTCTTGCTTTTCGAGGACACAAGAGACTCTCCTAGAAATACGCAGAATCCAGTCACTGATTTTCTGGTGACTGTACATTTTGCCCAATCAGAGTCTGAATAGGCTATGAGGTCAAAATGTGAACTTTTCTTAAAAGAAATTCCTTTCCCAGGAGCTAGTTTCAAATATCTTAACAATCTTAATGCAATCCTAGAGTGACTAACAGTAGGACTGTGCATAAACTGACTTAAGTAGTGCACAACATAAGATATATTTGGTCTGGTATGGGACAGATATATCAGTTTTCCCACTAACTGTTGATAACCAGTTATGTTAGTCAGTTTCTCAGGATGATCATTACTAGAATTTGTTAAGATATGATTTGGCTCTAAAGGATTACTAACTGGTTTGCACCCTAACATGCCATACTTAGTTAGCAGATCCATGCAATACTTTCTTTGGGACAAGCATAAGTTGTCCTTGAAAGGAACAACTTCAAGGCCCAATAAGTACTTTAATTCTCCTAGGTCTTTAATAAGAAATTTTTCTTTAAGACAAATTTTAACCTCATTTATTTCATCTATACTATCACCAATTAAAACTATATCATCTACATACACAAGTAGCAATACAGTAGTGAACTTAGAAGTTCTAACAAACAGAGAATAATCACACTTGCTTTGTGTAAAACCTAAGTCAACCAAAACACTTACAAGTTTCTCATTCCACATTCTAGGGGCCTGTTTCAGCCCATATAATGATTTGTTAAGTTTACAGACTTTTGTCTCATGTTCAGAAAAATAACCCTCTGGTAAACTCATGTAAACATCCTCATTTAGATCACCATATAAAAATGCATTATTAATGTCTAATTGAAATAATTTCCAGCTGTTTTGGACAGCAATAGACATTACAGTTTTAACAGTCACAAATTTCACAACAGGAGAGAATGTTTCATCAAAATCAATTCCCTCCTTTTGACTGTAACCCTTAGCAACTAGCCTAGCCTTGAACCTTTCTATCTCACCACTAGACCTATACTTGATCTTATAGATCCATTTACATCCTACAAGGCTTCTACCTTTAGGAAGATCTACCAAAGACCAAGTATTGTTTCTATTTAAGGCTTCTATTTCTTCATTCATTGCATTGACCCAATTTGGATCATGCACAGCTTGTTTGAAGGTTTTGGGTTCAACAGTTTTATTTAACACACTAACAAACACTTTACTTTCATATGTTAGATTAGCATAGTTAACTGACCTCTCTATACCATACTTAACCTTCCCTTCTATGACAAAGTCATCAAGTTTCTTAGGCATAACAGTACTCCTAGAGCTTTTTCTAACACTCTGTAATATTGAATCATTGCCCTCAGAACTGGAAGTATTTTCACCTTCAGTCCTCACATGATCAGCCTTGTCATCACTTTTGCCTTTATCAGGACTCTGTGATTCCAAAGAATCACTTGTCTGAATGTTGACAAAAGTGGACTGCTGTGATTCATGTGTCCTTGAATCACTATTACCTGAGCCCCTTCCTTCATTATTGGGCTCTTCAGGGTAATTGTGTGTTTGTGTTTCTAGTTCATAGTCATTGAAAAAATTTAAAGAATCTACACTAACAATGTTATTATCATTGAATCTTTGAAAAACTTCTTTTTCTTTAAAAGGAAATATTGTTTCATAGAATTTTACATCTCTAGAATAAGAAATAGTTTTTTACTCTAAACTATAAACCTTATATCCTTTTTTCTCATTTAAGTACCCAATGAAAACACATTTTTCATCTCTTTCACTTAATTTGTTAGATTCATTTAAAATGGTTGAGAAACACAAACACCCAAATACTTTTAAGTGTCCTAGGAAGGGTTCAAAACCAAACATAAGCTCATAAGGGGTCTTGCCATCCAAAACTGAAGAAGGGGTCCTATTAATCAAATAGACAGCAGTCAATACACATTCAGACCCGAATCTAACAGGTAAATTGCTTTGGAAAAGCAAAGACCTAGTGACATTTAATAAGTGCCTATGTTTCCTCTCTGCTATTCCATTCTGTTGAGGTGTGTAAGCACAAGTAGTTTGATGAAATATTCCCAAATTTTTACAAAAATTTGACATCTGATTATTAACAAACTCTAGACCATTATCACTTCTAAAACACTTAACTGTTTTACTAAACTGAGTTTTAATTATGTTAACAAACTCTTGTATATGTTCAAATACTTCAGACTTATGCTTCATAAAACATACCCACACAGACCTAGAATAGTCATCAACTGTTGTTAGGAAATACCTAAAACCTTCCTTACTTGGAACCCTGTATGGTCCCCACACATCTAAATGAATTAGATCACCTACTGCTAGAGACTTGTGCTCACTCAATGGGAATGGTTCCCTATGTTGTTTTGCTTTGTGACATATGTCACAAGGCACTTCAGACCCTTTAGGACCAATAATTCCCACTATAGATTCTAACTTATGAATGACCACATCAGCAGGATGACCTAATCTAGCATGCCAAAGATCAAATTGTTTATTAGAGAGACCAACCTTATTACACACATATGATCCTCCACAAAAATATAAACCCTCAAGTTGACTACTAGTCACCAGGGTTTTCTTTGTTGACAAATCCTGAATATAGCAATTATGTTCATCAAATCCAACAAACAGATGATTATCTTTTACAAGTTTGTGCACAGAGATTAGATTAACACAGTATTCAAGAACAACAAAGACATCTTGTAACACAACATTATTACCAAGTTTTAATGTTCCTATTTTAGTTACCAAAGCATTTGTTCCATTAGGATGTTTAACTTGTATATTTAAATCAGAAACATCAATGTAGTCAGACAATTCATGTTCACTAGTAACCATATGTTGGTTTGCTCCTGAATCTATTATCCAACCCACCCTAACCTTATTTCCAGAAACATTAAAACAAAAAATAGGTTTAACATATGCATTGGCACAAAAAGGATGAGTGAACATGCTACCTGACACATTATGACTCTGAGGAGGGTCTACACTCTTATCAGAGATCAAACTTAAGAGTTTAGACACCTGCTCACTAGTTAAAGATGAAAACTGAATATCAGATTTATCACTACTAACATTATTAACATTTGCTTTCCTATTGTGCATCCCCCTGTCCTTAGCCCATGGGGGATACCCAATTAGTTGAAAGCACTTATCAGCAAAATGTCCAGGCTTATTACAGTGAGTACATTGACCTGCTTGACCTACTGTTTTATCATTTCTTTTACTAGTGTCAGGAAACTGATTTGTTTTAGCAAAAAAAAAACTAACAGATTGACCCTTTTTTGAATTACCAGTTGAATTCCTATGGGATTCTTCCCTAGACACTATTGAAAAAGCTTCTTTAACAGTTGGTAACACATCTTTAATCAACAAACTTGTCCTAACAGGTTGATACACACTGTCAAGCCCCATAAGAAACTGCATTAACTTGATCATACTACTAAAATTATTAAACTCCCTAGCAGCATTACAAGTACAGGCAGGTAATTGTAAAATCTGATCAAGCTGTTTCCACATTATGTTTAGTTTATGATAATATTCAGCCACAGTCATACCACTTTGACTAAATGAATTTATTTTTTGATACAAATCAAACACAATAGAACCATCTACTTTGTCATATGTTTCCTTAAGTTCAGCCCATACTTCACTGGCTGACTTAGAGAATACATGACCCATATACAGATCATCACTAATAGAATTGAGGATCCATGTCAGCACAATAGAGTTACATCTATCCCATTGTCTAGCAAGAATGTCATTAGTTTCAAATTTAACACAAGTTTTATCAATAAAACCCCATTTATTCTTGACTTGTAAAGCTAATGTTAAAGCATTTGACCAAACAGAGTAGTTCTCTGATCCTTTAAGTTTGATAGTTATTATAGTTAGATTGCTAGAATCAGATGGATGTAGATACAAATGATCACTAGCATCTAATTTACTTATCAAAGTTTCATTAGGGTTTACTATTGCCCCAACACCACCACCACCAGCAGGGGGACCCCCACCAATGGCAGCAGCATTAGGATCCACATTATCACCCATATCTATCAATGAAACACACAACCAGAAAAGTACAACTAGCAATTAATCACACCAACAATCAACAAACAATCAAACCAGATCAAATACAACTGAACAAGAACCAAGAACAAATAGCAATATATCTATTAAACACTCAACACAAGACACAGGCGAAGCCAAGCCAGTGATCCAGATCAGTGGTTCCTCTCAAGGGCCCCACCGCAGGTCTTAACTCAGGAGCCTCTAGACCTAGACGGACAGACACACACAATATCAATCAAATATTGAGCCAACTCCGGTCCACCTAACCCGGACAGTGCTCCTAGACACAATAACGAAAGTAAAAGAGAATGGAACGATCTCACCGAGGGGTTTTCCCAAGTTAGGGTTCGCCACAAACTCGTAATACTTAACCTTCACTTAGGGTTAAGTATCAGAGAGCAAAGAAAACCAGTAATGCCCCAATCCAGCCATCACCAGCTTAATCCAGATCCAGGACTTCTTTAAACACCAGCGGAAGAACAAACCCTAGATCTACAAATATATCCAGACAGATCCACAAATCATTCAATATCAGAATCAGATCTAGAACCTATGGCTCTGATACCATGTCAAAAACATGATATCAAAAGATTACTAGACTTTATTAACTCAAATATCAAAGATTACACCTAAAGAAATCAAGAACAACAAAGAACAGATTCACTTTCTACCTCACAAAACTCTCTCTGGTCACCAAACCACTACCAACTAAAATAAAGGAAAGATTACACGAACAATAATCAGGAACAAGATGTTCACTGATTTTAATCAAACCCTAGATGATAAGAGACGAAGTACAAAGAAAGTAAAACAATAATCTGGACTCTCACAACTCGTAACCCTAGAATGAACGATATCAGAGCTTTATATAGTCCACCAGATGAAGCCACCTCGGGATCCGTGTAGAAATGATCTACACCATTCAATGAAAGCACAAACTAATCTCGTCCATTGATTAATAAACCAACGAGATGGGCTTGACTAACCATGGGCTTGACTCTGGGCCACAACTTGAATGAGCTTGTTATCTAACTGGACTGGGCCCTCCTTATACTCATATTAATAATCCTGTATTAGCCCAACAGTCAATTAATCAAGACTAAGACTTCGAACACCTTTGCACCTTGATCAGCATCACTTGTACACCTTTGCACCTTGATCACCAGCATCAGCATCCAATATTCATATCATCCACTTAGACCAAATCAACTTGAATTATCAATCCAACCTGCACATTCTTATGCAACATATTCAAATGACATGCCTTTACAATTTGACCCATTTGTATAATTTGACCCATTTGTTACTTTATTTATTTGGTTAATAAATTGAGTTTATGTATACCATTTTAACAAATACAATATCGTATACGAAACTAAATAGGACAAATATAAACTAGCAAACTTATATACCGAACTTGATTCAAGCCAATGTCTTTGGAGAACTTCAACCGAACCATCTTGTACGAAGCTCCACTAGGGCTGGCAAATCGTGTCTTAACAGGTTTAACAGGTCTCTGACCACGCGAACAAATCAAGTTCTAAACATGAACACGACTCATTTAACTACTTTATATCTCATGTTTATAACACAGTTTTATGTTTTATGTATCAAAAAAGAGAAATGAAGGATCTTTGCCTCTTAATTCTAATTATTTAAAAAAAGTAAAAAAAATCACATAGTGTATTTTTCAGTTAACAGGTCTTATTGTGTCTTATACGGGTTACCCATTGCCAGCCCTAAGCTCCACTACAAGAATAAACAAAGTAGTTGTTGACGGTTTTTGGTTGAGGCACGCGTTTGATACGCTTCTCTTAAAACAAATTACGCGCCTTCTCTCAAACGGTCTGTTTCCCAGGGTACAACAACCGGAACAGTATGTTTCCTGTCGGAGATGGCTCACACGCCCGAGATCGTACACCGAGTTAGGTGTTTTTGATTTATGTGGAAAATAACATATGAAGTTATGATGGTGGAATTAGAGAGTACCCCTCTCTAAAATTCTATAAACTTTTTGACAAAAAAATTTCTTCTAGTATTCTCTATTTTTCTTTACTTATTCTTATATTTTCCATAGTAAAGTAAAATGAATTTTAAGATGTTTCTTTTATACTCATCTCAAAACTTCATAGTTAATTGTTTTATTTATACACTATTAAAACGATTTTATGATTCAAATGCAACTCTTGTTTGATTCATAACATGTTAATGTCATACTAAATAAAATTATGAGCCATAATCAAGAGCTCCATATGATTCCTGAAAGAGTCAATTCAAAACAATATCAACTTCGAACATCGATATCTCATTCATCTTAGCTCCGATTTGGACACAGTTTGGTTCGTATGTGAAACTCTCACACCATAGAACGCAAACTTATAAATAATTATCTACATAGGAAAAAGATCATTTAGGAACCAAGGTACTAGTTAGGAACTTAGGAACCAATCTGAGCCATACATCTTTTAATCTTTATCTAAGGGTAGGATTGTAATTGAACAATTATGATTTATATTTTAATTAAAAAAAAGTTTTAAAAATGGAATGTTTATCACCATCGATGCCTTCCTAATATCACTCATAACTTCCTCCTAATATCACTCAATTGCCTTCCTCCAAAATATCAACATCACGTACGATTCATTAGACCCGGCTTCAATCGATTAAGATAAACAAGTGATGGATAATAATCATATACATGAAAACATTCAATCAGTTTCTCACGATATTGAGGATCATGATACACAATCACAACCTTTTTTGCAAAATAGTGTTGAGAATCAAGGTATTTGTGTAATGTTTTTTTAGTTTTTTAATTTCTTTTTGTTCGCAATTAAGGTTTCAGTTTTTGCGAAACAGCAGGTTTGTATTAGACAGAGCAGTTTTTTTTACGTACAAAAATTTTTGGAATTATACACCGATGTATAATTCAGATCATGTTGCGTTATAGCAGTTTTCATACGTACAAAGAGTTATACAATTATTCACTGTCGTATATTAGTTTAGTTTTTGGAATTATACACCGATGTATAATTCAGATCATGTTGCGATATAGCAGTTTTCATACGTACAAAGAGTTATACAATTTTCATACGTACACCAATGTATAATTCAGATCATGTTGAAGCGTACAGATACACTAACATTCATCTATACACTGATGTATATTAGTTTAGTGTTTTATTATACACCAGTGTATATATGCTTAAGCGCAATGATATACTAAGATTTTTTTAAGCGTATATAAACAAATAACAGTAATATACACAGGCGTATATTAATTATTTAAAATGTAATGTCTGACGTTATTGTTTACTAAAGTTCGGTTAATTAAGTTCTAATGTGCATTTGTTTATTGTAGGTTCCTCGTCCAGCAAAGTATACGAGTCTCCTGGTGGGACGAGATATTGGACTCCTGTTGTAGGTTCCTCGTCCAGCAAATTTATTATTTCGTATTTTTTAGTTATTAATGTTTTACACATTATACACTGATGTATAATACACATGATGCACTGGTGTAAAGTTGGTTGAATTTTATGATGTCAAACGATTTTAAGCATGAGGATACGTAATATACTTTGATGTATATATGTTGAATTTCATATATTGTATACACTGTTAATATAATTAAATCTATAATGTACACTGATGTATACTGTTGAATTTGATGGTTCTATAGAATGTCTGTGTATAACTAGTAGGTCTATACACTGATGTATAATTGTGAAGTATAAATATACACCGACGTATATTTGTTGAATCTTATGGTATAGTACACTGTTTTTATAGTACTAGTTGGACTATACACTGATGTATAATTGTAAAAGTATGAATATACATGCAATGTGTACAATCAAAATCACAATCGCACATTATGTATAGGTATACAATGGTGTACAATCAGAATCACAATCGCACATTATGTGCAACCAACATCGGCTAAATCGCACAAACCATAACAACACATTGCATGTACAATCACATTATTATAAAAGCCCTAAAACATACCTACAACCCATTAACAATGCACCAATGTATATCATGATAATATTCAACTTCAACATCATTGTGTATGCAAGAAGAAATATACGACAGTGAATAATAGCAGAAAACACATCAAGAAAAACAAACAGTACTTTTATTATTAGGTAAACAAATACATAATAAAAAAAATTGAACATCGTTTCAATCAAATACTAAAACCAATTTTTTTTAAAGGGCAGTGTCGTGCGTCATGATATCCCAAACGACCACAGTTGGTACAATAACGTGGATTCCTATTAATGTACTCATAAACCACATTGTATGCTCCATTGCCAAAAATTACATATCCTTCTCCAAACTCAAAAGCTTCGTGTCCTAGCATTAGACCACATTCATTATGTAATTTACTTGTTGTCAACTTCACCTTGTAACCAAAACCTAAATAAAATACACACAAAACATATAGTTCACAATAGTGTATACTGAATTTAAACATGCTTTTTAATCATATAGTCAATTATATACACCAATGAATACTTAATCCATACGGTACCAATGTGCATATTTTATATACACTTGTACATTCTATATACACCAGTGTATATAAAATGTACACTGATGTATATTCTATGTGTACAGTTGAATATACACTGATGTACAAAAGTTTGGTGTATTCATTAGTGTCAAGTATATACACTGATGTATATTCTATGTGTACAATTGAATACCCCAAAACCTACGTAAAAAAAGTTTGGTGTATTCATTTGGTGTACATTTTATATACACTGGTGTATATAGAATGTACAAGGAATTTTTACATTATATACACACTGTTTGTGCTCATAAAGTCTATGTTTGTATACATCAATGTATAGCTAATGCATATATTAGAAATTTTTACACTCAATATACGATGGTGTATATTAAAATTTGTACCACATTCGATGATCGTAAATTACAAACCTAGGTTGTTTTAATAGGGTTTCAGAAACCCTTTTATAAAGAAACAACAATTTTACAACCTTAATATATGGATTAAAACATAAACAATGCGATCGCCAAAACACTAAAACATAAACAATCAAACCCTTAAACGATTAATCAGATTTTTTCAAACCCAAAAAACATAAAAGTCGATTTATAAAGGAATAAAATTTTATACACAATAAGCGATCGATTAAAGGAAATAAAAAAAAATTTGGATCTTGATACATACCTGTATAATTGTCGATCATCGTTATTATGTGCATTTCTTCCCCTTGTTTGATGTATAGAATAATCGCACAAATTATGTTAGTTGTGGTGTTTTGTCAGTTACAATGTATACTAAATAACCTATTAAAACTCAAATACAAAAAGACAACATTACCCCTTGCTTTAATTAAAAAGTTAATTAATGTTTATCATATTTACCATCATGCCATTGAATATGGATGGATGAGATTTGTTCCTAAAGTTCCTAACTAAGGGTTGGTTCTCAATTGAACCCTACCCTATCTACATAATCCATATATAATTATTGTTATTTATTGTCTAAAATTAGTGAAAAAATATTTTCACTACTATTTTTTCAACAGGTAGTAGGATAATTAAAAAGAACACTTAATTGATGTGTGTTTTGAATGTGCTAATTTTAAAACTACAATAATTAAAGAGTAAATAAAATTTCGTTTTATTAGTTTTAATAAATAGTTTGAGTTATTTAGTAAGTTAAAGATTAGTTTAAAAGTTTAATAGGTCAGATCTTGTGTATTACACGTGTTAAATAAATTTAGTTTTTTATATATAATTGGTAATGGAAAATACAATTTTTACCTTTGTCTTTAAAAATCTCAAAACTAACCTATAACTTCAATTTTTGATACAACTTCATACCTTTTCTAGACACCCTTGTATTTGGACCTAGGTATATAAACCTGCCATTCTTCTTCTTTTTGCAGAGTATCACACGCACACACTAAGTGTGTGTTACGAGAGAGAACAGTAGAGGACATTCCTCCTCTAATGATCGTGACTGACACCGTCAACTAACAAGACTCTTCCTCCCCGTCAATCGACCCTTCCTCTAATCTACAGCCAAAACGTCGTGCCTCCTCTCCGTTAACAACCCTCCAGCCTCTTCTTCCCTAGCAACCACTAAACCCCAATGACAACCAAACTCTCAACAGGGCTCATACCTTCACCTGCCTTCCTTTCAAACCTTCGTCATCTCCTTCTTTGATTACTCCTTATCGACAACCCACCTGCAACCGATCATCTTGTTCACCACAACAACCTCAACCACACCGCCTCTCTCCTTATCGCTGCACACAACCGACAACCTGTAACCCCTTTACCTCCTTATTAAGATGACTGGTGATGAAGACCTCTATATAGTACAATCCTCCTATTCCTCTAAATCCGACGACACGTACACATACCTATATGGGGCAGGGGCAAAGCTTGGTTCTCGAATCGGGAGGGGTCGGACTCAATTTTTTTTCTATTGGTAGTGGCAAATCGGCGGGGGCCGGACTCAACCCGAACTCGAATTACCTACGAAAATCGCAAATTTATACCACTGCGCCAAAAAAACAGGGGGGCCAGGGCCACCCCTGGCCCTCAACATCCTTCGCCCCTGTATATGGGTAATGTGTGATGTACCGTACAGAAAGAGATAGAGAGAAATTGTGTTGATAGTATCGGGACTAGTGATCCGAATAGGTTTCCGACGAACTTCTGATCGGTCTCCGATTACAGTTTTGGGAACCTCCGAGTAGAATATAAAGGATCTTCTGTTATCAATATGAGGTTTACAATATCATTCTGAGTATTAGGCGATTAGGCGAACTGAGTTAATAAAAGATCTCATATAATCAATATAGCGGACAAAGCTACATTTTATGACAAGCAGGCAAGCATCATGGCAAGATCAAGACTCTGCATGCATATTAAAAGGCTCCCACTATTTGCACAAGGTTAAATTTTATTCACACAACCCTCTACGGCCCGTAGAGGCCTCTACGGGTCGTAGAGCCCATTTTTTACTCCTTCTACGAGCCGTAGAGGCCTCTACGGCTCGTAGAAGAAGTCTTATTAATTTTTGAGAATGAAGAAGGAAGAGATGGATGTTTGATGATGCCTACGGCCCGTAGAGGCCTCTACGGGTCGTAGACAAAAAAAACAAAAAACGTTTGGGACGAGGTTCGATCTTAGGCACATTATCAAACAAACACACACACAAAGTCTTATTTCGTATATGGGGACCATCTGGGCTACCAGTTCGCTGGTTTCTTAGTTGGAAAGTTTTAAAATAACATAAACCAGTCTTAGGCACCCTCTACGGCCCGTAGAGGCCTCTACGACCCGTAGAGAGGGTTTTTTTTAAATCATTTTAATTATGTAATAATTAATCCCGAGCATGTAATACATTAACACAAGCATGTAAAACATTAATACAAATTTATAAAATAAATTTTAATTGTTTAATTTTTTTAGTTTTTTAATGTCGTCTCGATAAGCGTGTAAAACATAAACACAAACGTTTATATAACCAAACGATAAAATTAAACGTTAAAATATTTACACAAGCGTTCAAAATAAAAATTGTTTAAAACATTTACAGATCAGAAAATCATAAGTCAAAAGAACTGTCATCAGGCGTCGGCGACGGCTGCGGCTGCGAGGTCCCGGGCTGCTGCGAGGAGGTACCGGACTCATGCTGGGTCTGCTGCGTGATGGGCCCTAAAGTCGGTGGGAGACGAGTCTGCATGCCCAGCTGGCGATAGATATCCTGCTGGCCAGCAATCATCCAGCGCATCGCCTCATCCTGCCGATCACGCCACTGACGCATCTCTACCTCCTGCTGCTGACGCCAGATGTCCATCTGCTGACGCCACGCACGCATCTCGACAGCCTCCTCGGCAGCCGCACGTACGTCCGCCCTAACATCAGCAGGCAACCTGAGAGAGTGATAAACGTGCGCCGGTATCTGCACATCCTCAGGCTGCTGCTGAGGCATCTCGACGTCCCTCAGACCGCCCCCCTCCTGCTCAGCAACAAACTGCAACCCGACCTCCACAGCATCACCTGCAATGGATAACAATAAATAATTAATAAATAATAATAATAATATTCCAGGATTTTATAAAAAAATTGGGAAGAGTTTCCCCTGTTTTTACGCAAACCAGACAACACAAGTTGTCTACAAGTTTCCCAAATAATAATAAGTATAATAATAATAATAATAATAATAATAATAATAATAATAATAATAATAATACCTCTAAGGCCCTGATGTACCAACGGCTCATGCACAAACTCCACGCCACCGGGACCAATCAGATAGTGGAAGGCTTCATGATCCGGCGTCTTCGCCTTCCTCGCCGCACAAGCCATAGCTCTCATCGTGGGTAGACCTATTGGGCTGAAACAAACTCATAAACATTAACATTAATAATAATAATAATAATAATAATAATAATAATAATAATAATAATAATAATAATAATAATAAGAACAATACAAGGGCGGTAGTGACGGAAACCGATTACGGTTAACATAACCGTAATACTTCTGGGCATCCCAGCGCTCGGCAATCTTGCTGATGATCCCCCCGCATGCGATGCCTCCCTTCAACGGCTTATAGGGGAAGGAGGCAAAGTAGTCGGCCATGACCCGATGCAAGGCAATCGGTGTGCCGGTGAGTATGCAATACAGGTACATCAGGTCCGTCTTCGTCACCCGCTCGTTACTATTCCCACATGCCGTTAGGGAATAAGTAATGCAACGGTGAATGTAACGAACTACGGGGTGACGAATGTTAGATGCCCTGTCACACCTCTCCCTGCACAGCATAATAATAGTAATAATAATTAGAACAAAGATATTGAAAAATAATAATAATGATGATAATAATAATAATAATAATAATAATAATACTTCTCTGTCGGCTTCCCGAACTCTGGACCGCCAATGGTGGGCCACCACGCATAGATAACGTCATCAGCGACAATAGTCACACCCCTAGTGTAGACATCCTGAACATTATCATTAACATTAACATTAACATTTCGAATAAGAACAAAAACAAAAATAATAAGAATAAAAATAAATAATATTAATACCTCTACAAAGTCGTCGGGAGTGTACCACTGGGTGTGCGTAGCCCACTCATCTAGAGAATAACCATACTCAACGCCGAGTATGGAAAACTCAATATCCTTCGGTGGGCGGCCCGACGATCCGGCGCACGACGATCCGGCGCCCGACGATCCGGCGGTGGGCGGCCGAAACCGAAAGGTGGATAGGAACTCTATCACCAACGGCCGATGGGACGGCGCGCAAAAGTCGTCGAAAAACCTGTCCAGTGGGCTCCCTTCCGGGATCCACTCTCGGGCAATCGCCTCAGCACCCCCCTAGTGTCCCAAAGCGCGTCCCAAGAAATCCCACGCGCCTTTTCAATCTTCTTCTTCCTCAACCTCTGAAATCTGGGATTCGGGTAATCGAATCGCCGAAAAGTGCAAGGCTCATAGCCTGACAAGTCACCCCCTGCCATGGCAGCCCCCACCTGGACCACGGGCTCGGGCTCATCCTCCTGCTGCTCCTCCTCCTCCTCCTCCTCGTTCAGGTACTCCTCGTCTACAAAATCTACCATAACTGCAAAATCAAAGAATTTATAGTTAGTTAGGGCGTTTCTATAATTAAGGCGTTTCAAAATAATCGCCAAAACTATATTAGTTTTGGCGTTTCAAAAGAATCGCCAAAACTATATTAGTTTTGGCGTTTCAAAAGAAACGCCAAAACTAATATAGTTTTGGCGATTCAAAAGAAACGCCAAAACTATATTAGTTTTGGCGATTCAAAAGAAACGCCAAAAGTAATATAGTTTTGGCGTTTCAAAAGAATCGCCAAAACTATATTAGTTTTGGCGTTTCAAAAGAATCGCCAAAACTATATTAGTTTTGGCGTTTCTTATATAGTTTTTGGCGATTCAAAAGAATCGCCAAAACTATATAGTTTTTGGCGATTCAATAGAATCGTCAAAACTATATTAGTTTTGACGTTTCAAAAGAATCGCCAAAACTAATATAGTTTTGGCGATTCAAAAGAAACGCCAAAACTATATTAGTTTTGGCGATTCAAAAGAAACGCCAAAACTAATATAGTTTTGGCGTTTCAAAAACATCGCCAAAACTACCACCACCACAGCCCACCCACCCCACCACCACAGCCCTCCCCACCATCACCACCACCACCACAGCCCTCCCCACCATCACCACCACCACCACAGCCCACCCACCCCACCACCCCCACCCCACCACCACAGCCCACCCACCCACCACACCACCACCACCATAGCCCACCCCACCACCCACCCCACCACAGCCATAGCCCACCCACCCCACCACCACAGCCCACCCACCCTCTACGGCCCGTAGAGCCCTCTACGGCCCGTAGAGGGCTGTGCAAACTTACTTTTTGTTATTGTGTAAATAACATACCTCTATTAAAAAGGGTCATTTACATATTCCCCCCTGCTAAGATCATTTATTACATATTTACCCAACTTAAAATTGTTTTAAAATTATTTCGAGCCGATGAGAGCTCGAGCTCTTGGGTTTTACTTTCGAACCGAGCTCGAGCTTCATAAAAGTATGACGAGCCAAGCTCGAGCCCAGTCAGGCTCGGGCACGGCTCGGCTCGGATCGTTTACTCCCCTGCCATTACCCAAACGCTTTGTTTTAACTTATTGACTTATTGGAAAAGTTATAAGTCGTAAGGAGGTAAAAAAATGGAGAGCAAAAAGCTAAACATGCTCTTAAACCTTTGAGAATTTTCTCAGTACATAAATGAAAGAGGGCATCAATGAGTTCCGTCAACTATAACTAGATAAGATTAAGGTATTAATCGATATTGAAGTCTTCGTCAACTATATACTAGATAAGATTAATCGATATTGAAGTCTTCGTCAACTATAACTCAAATGGAAACTTTTCCTCATCAAACTCACAAACTACTAATGGAAAATGACCAATATAGCCCGTTGACCGGGCATTTTGCACAAATAGCCCTCTCCACCGTCTTTGGAGAGACGGGACACGGCTCCCAACCAGCCTGAACCGTCTCCGAGACGGTTTGGTTTTATAGCCAATTGCAAGCCAACACGTGGCGTCTCTGATCCCGAGATGTACCGTCTCTCTCCAGACGGGTCAGAACCCTCTCCCAGACGGTTCACGTGCCCCCATGCCGGCTGCCTTCGGTTCAACCGTCTCCCAGACGGGTCACATTTCCCAAGTCGTCTTAAGCCGTTTTGTGATACCGTCAGAACCGTCTGAACCGTCTCACGAGTGTATATAAATACCCCAATTCACTTAACGAAATTTGCACCCACCCCTCTCCTCTAAGCTTTCATCTTCCATGCACCCACCCGTCTCCTCTAAGGTTTCATCTTCCAATCCAATGACGTTTTTTTTACTTTCCCAGCCGAAGCCTTTTTGACTTTCCCAGCCGAAGCCTACCGGCTTCGGAAAATATGTCCCGGTTACTTGGATTGTTGTTTCATCTGCGTACGGCTACTTGGATTGTTGTTCCATCTACGCGTGGTTTGCAACCCGTGTAATGGATCGATGATGTGGTGGTCTACATTTTAGGCAAGTTCGTTCGCTTTCCGAATTTATGTCTCGATGTTCGACGTGTGCTCACTGAGAACTATTGTTACATAAAACGAGGAAACGTTTCGGACTTGTCTATGTAGAGCACATACACCATTCGAAACAACGTCTATGTAGACCACTGCTACTACCGCCGCTGTGGAGGACAAAACATCTAACACTAAGATGTAGTCCTCAATAGTTGGTTAGACATTACTATTACTTCAAACAAAGTTCTTAGTTCTGGAAGTAAATTTGGGAAGTTTGTTGTAATAGTGTAGTTTTTTACTTGTTGCTTCTTAGTTTTCACTTGTTGCTTCTTTATTCTCGGGAAGTTTGTTGTAATAGTGTAGTTTTTTAATTGTTGTTGCAATAGTATTTATTGTTTATTTGAGATTGTAATAGTATAGTACGTTTAATGAGATATTTACCTTAAATATAAAAACAAAAAGACAAATTAAAAATATAACCAACTATTGCATTAAAAATATAACCATTACAAATTAATAAAAATATAATTACAAATTAATTAAGACGATGTCTTATCATTTGCCAAACGGACACATGTTTAAACTCTTTACCCTCCCTGTTTTTATACTGCCTTAGACTGTGTCTAATTGCCACGTCTTCGGGAAAGTTAGAGGGTACGTCGTAAAGAGTCCGGTTGTGGTGGCCGTTGAAGATTTGACACTTTGTCGTCAAATCACTCAACTTGCGGCTTAGGGACTCGGTGGTACGTTCTGACCCTCCAACGAGCCGGTTGTATTCATTCAGTATCCGGAACCATTTGTTGTTAAGGTGTGTGCTCTCTTCAACATGAAGCCATGCCGCAATCAAGGCAATCTCTTGTTCTTCCGTCCATCTTTGAGGTGCCATTTTTCGATGATTTGGACGGTGTTGGACGGTGTTGGACGGTGGTGGTGGGGTGGTAGATATTGTTTGGACGGTGTTGGACGGCGGTCGTCGGGTTGTAGATAGTGTTTAGACGGAGTTGTACGGTGGTGGATAGTGTTCAGACGGGGTTGGATGACGGGAAATGGACGGGAGACGGGTATTTATAGGGCTGAGCCGGACAACCGAAGCGTCGCCGCTCATCGGGACTCACCGGCGTTGGTAGATGTGTACCGTCTTGAGAGACGGTTGAACCGAAGGGTCAGCCGTCTTGGGAAAGGTGACCCGTCTTTTGAGACGGTTGAGCCGAAAAGTCAGCCGGCATTGGTAGACGTGAACCGTCTGGGAGACGGTTGAACCGAAGGGTCAGCCGTCTTGGGAAACGTGAACCGTCTGGGAGAGGGTTCTGACCCGTCTGGAGAGAGACGGTACATCTCGGGATCAGAGACGCCACGTGTTGGCTTGCAATTGGCTATAAAACCAAACCGTCTCGGAGACGGTTCAGGCTGGTTGGGAGCCGTGTCCCGTCTCTCCAAAAACGGTGGAGAGGGCTATTTGTGCAAAATGCCCGGTCAACGGGCTATATTGGTCATTTTCCCTAAAAATTATCCCAACACTACATTTCAAGTCATAACTAAACAAATACAAATCAGCATCATCAAGAGGGACACTTCGCCAAAATTCCTGGTTGAAAGTGATTATCGATGATATCCGTCCACTCATTTGTTTGGTACGAAGTACGACCATTCGTACATGTCACCACCGATCACCATTGAGAAAGAGGACGTCAACTCGCTAGGCGAAACCAACTGAACTAGTTTAACTCTTTTTATTATATACGTCAAAAGAAAATTACAATGTAAATAAGTTAACAAACAAAGACTTGAACCTATTTATGACTAAACATAACCTGTCATGCAAGACTCAAGAGGCTACCAAACCAACTCAAATACGAATTTCAAAGTTAAACAACGTAACTTAACTACTAATTAACAAGTTTAGTCCTTCCCTTTACATCTTATAATCTCACTTGAACTTTTAGATGGTAGGAGCCGAAAGTCACGTAACTCAATTTTTTTTAATCAGTTGGGGTGGAGTCAAAATATATAAAATTTTCGGATAAAACCGAGAAAACTTACATTACTGAACCAAAAATCAGTGTGGACGAGGGTGCTCAATAAGCTTCGCCCCTGCTCCAAACCACACCTTCGAGACTATCGTACCTCTCTTTATCTCTGCTCATTTTCCCCATGGTCGTTGCCATACACCTCCGCAAAACTTCTCGCCAGGCTAATTAACCTTTAACCACCATGTTCCTACTCCGAGCAACCGCCGTCTTGCTTAAACTCCTATTTCCGATTCAAATCGAAATAGTGTTACCCGACGGTGACGTCGTCGACAAACCCAACGAGTTTTGTAATAGAACATTTAATATATACTGTTTTTGACATAAGTAAAAGAAGAAAAGCGAGTGAAATGAGATCCTATAAACGCATATTAAACTCACATCACATTGATAGAAAAACAATTATTCGTAAGTGGTGTACTCCACAACCAAACAGTTGAGAACAACCCGTAAGTACATTCGATGATTTAAACTTCCAAACTAGAGTCAATTTCAACAACTAAACAAACAAGTATCACCGATGGTACGCCAGGACATCAGGGGCGAAGCTTGGTTCTCGAATCGGATCGAGGGGGCTTGACTCAAATTTTTTCGATCGGTAGTGGCAAATCGGCGAGGGCCAGACTCAACCCAGACTCGATTACCTACTAAAATCGCAAATTTCTATTACTGCGCCAAAAAAGAGGGGAGGGCCACCCCTGACCCCTATAACCAGTCGCATGCATTACCACTCGCCACTAAAAAAAAGGGCGTCGATGAGTTCCATCAGCTGCTCGAACCACAGCCCACGTGGTCGCCGATATTCTATGTACGACACACGTACATCCCCCGTCATTATTTTGTGTCCGACAGCACGTGACCCTAGTGGCGCCGTCGGTTTAAAAACCGCATGGCGACATATTGGGCACGTGTTGTTGGACGAAAGCCATTTGTTGATGCATCCTAAGTGGAAGTAGTGGTGACAGGGTAGTCTAGTAATCTTATCTTCGTTAAATAAACTGTCCATGCAGACAGTGCAACCGCTCATGGTTGCGTGTGGTAGAAGGTGTGAAGTTTCACTTGTGAATTGCTTCTTTTGCACCTTCGCCATTGTGATCGTAGTCGTTGACTAATTAAATTAATGGTTTGTATGTATGTGTGGTATATATACACGTTTGTTGGTGTGGGTGTATATCATGTGTATATGTATTTTATTATTTATTTATTAATGACGTGGTAATGTGGATTATATGTTAGCTTCGTCACCAAGAATTTGAAGGATTAGCCAAGGTTACATGTCGGCCAATTTGAACATTTAATAAAAAAATAGTTGCAAGTTGTTTGGATGGGTAGAAGGGTAAATTTAATCGTGGATAGGTTATAAAACAAAACACAAATGGAGAGTTTTTGATGTTTTTGAATTGTTTCCCTTTTTAATTAAATTGTGTTATTTTAGGAAAAAAGAATTTAAAAATAAATTTAAAATTCTCTCTCATATTTCCTTCCATAATTTTTAAACGTTTATATCTTTTATATACGGGATTTTTAAAGAAAAAAATTACACCAAATTAACGAGCATTTTATTATCTTTCCAACGAGTACCATAGTGCTATATAAAAAATGAAGAAAAAATCGACTATTTTTTGTGAGGTTTCGTTCATACAGGAAAAAAAACACACAAAGTGTTCATGTTATCACGTAAAATTAAATTTTGTGGGGAATATGAGTTATTACTGATTAGAATACTATGAACATGCAATGATTGAGAGATTTTGTTGTTAGTTAACTTGAGCCATTTGCAATAGGTTATCACGTAAAATTAGATTTTTCAACCCCGGGACCCTTCCAGGATAATCAGCTAGTATATATATATATATATATATATATATATATATATATATATATATATAGGCTAAGTATCCACAAAAAACCCTCTAAAACGAAGAAACTCGGTAAACTCTAACTTCCCGAGCTTTTTATCATCTGAAAAAATTAGGGTATGTAATATACATGATTTTAAGAGTTTTGAGCCAAAAAAATCAAAAAAGCGCCGAATGGATATTTTTTTTAAAAAAAAAATAAGTTTTTTTTGTGTTACGTATGTTACACAAAAACAGACATGTTACATATGTAACACAAAAAACTTATTTATTTTTTTTAAAAATATCCACTCGGCGCTTTTTTGTTTTTTTGGCTCAAAACTCTTAAAAACATGTATATTACATACCCTAATTTTTTCAGATGATAAAAAGTTCGGGAAGTCAGAGTTTACCGAGTTTCTTCAATTTGAGTGGGTTTTTATTTAATCCTCCCTATATATATATATATATATATATATATATATATATATATTGCAAAGGGATTAATCCTACATGTCATACACTTATGCAATCTCTCCTTTGAGAGATGCCACATAGGATGTGATGTGGCAACTCTAAACCAATTAAAAAAAATGAATAAATATGGTTTAACCTAATCTATTAAATACATAATCTACTATATGTAAATATTAAACCTTTATTATTTTTTCTCTCATGTTTTCTCCCATAACTTTTAAACGTTAATATCTTTTATATACGGGAATTTTTAAAGAAAAAAATTACACCAAATTAACGAGCGTTCTATTATCTTTCCAACGAGTACCATAGTGTTATATAAAAAACGGAGAAAAAAACGACTATATTTGTAACCCGACAGGTATTGTGTTAGGTTTAGGATTAGTTTTAAAAAAATTGTGGGTTTGGGTCGGGCCTAAGATTAGGTGATACCCATGAATTTTTTAAAATAATAATATGATAACTTATGACAGAGATTTGTTTAAAATAAATAATAATAATAATAATAATAATAATAATACTCATTAATTATACATTGGCAAATCATTAATTATGTTGTTATATTAGATATTTTATTTTGTCATATTAGATACTTCAACCCGGGACGCTCCCGGGATAAAAACTAGTAAATAATAAGGGAAATTAGGTTTTAGTAATTCAAACTTTGCTTCGTTGGCTGGTAATAATCTGTATCTAAGTAAGTCTCTACAATAGTTCCAACTTTCAAACAATGTTCTTCTGACGATCCTTTTAATAACTTTCAAACTCTTTCAGTTTAAAAATTGATTAGTTCTTAGTTAACAAAAGCTCATTAGAGGAAAATACTTTGAAAGTTGGGACTGTTGTTGGTAATTTCGTAAGTACAAATTATTTGCCGACTAACGAGACAAAGTTTAAATTATTATAATCCAATTTCTCTAATAATAATGATGATAAATTAAAAGAAAAAAACACAACTGATGGATTATATCGGTCCTTTTTTTATAGGAAAATCACGCGTTGCAATAAGGTTGTTCAACGAGTAATTAAGCTCAACATATTTAAATCACTAATTGTACAACATTTATATAATTTTGGGTCGAATTTGTTTGAGCTTGACTTATATTTTTTTCAATCGATCTAATTAAAATTTGAGCTAGCTCGACTCGGATTTAACTTGATCAGTAAGCTTGACTCAATTGCTTAACTTAGAATCAGAAACGAAAGTCCATAACCCATAAGATATAATTGATAAAATTATTAACATGAATAGCTTTAGATGGACTTTGAAAATGAGATAAAATAAAACACGGCTAAAGGGTAAGAATTTTAGATGTTTACATGCTAAAATATTTATCTAACTTACTAGCTTGAGCCACCTAAAAACAAGTTAAAATGTATAGGTATTTATTTTCAAACTAAACTATATTGTTATCGCTTTCGTCAAAGCCGACATTTTTATATTAATGATAAGACGTATACTTCCACACTTCTGCAACGAACGTAAGTTGTACTATGTGCAACTTTGTTTCTACATGCCTGAAATAATGTGTTCATCCTGCCTCTAGAATCTAGATATCCCTATCAATCAATAATCCATAAATACATTAATTTAGTTTTCTTTTTTTTTTTATCGGCGAATAACTGTGTGGCAACCACCCTTGCGAGGCGTCGTGCCCAAGAATCGACTACTTGACCTCCAGCAGCCCCCGCCTTCTCCCGATGCGCGGAAACCCGAGCCCCACCCGCCCGAAGGCATGACAGTGTTATAGAACTCGGTAAAACATCGCCGCCCGTCAGATTCGAACCGGCGCCACCCGTATTCGATCTTCACCCGGATACCAAACCATAAATGTTGGAAGTAGGGATTGAACCTTTGATCACTTAGGTGAAACAAAAGCTACTCCACCACTCCACCACTATGGATGGATACATTAATTTAGCTTATTCAAAACGTTAAATTATTTTGTGTTTGTTCTATTTCAGGAGCTCTTATTACCAACTTTAATAATTTTAAAATCATTCTTTTAAATAAACTAAATTACAAACAATTTAAAATTAGCTACAAGCTCAGCTTGAGCTCGCTTTGATAATTTAAACGAGCCAAAGCTCGGCTTTAGCTCAATTTGCCAATATTAATTAAATAGTAAGTATACTATATATAAAATAACAATAATAACAATATAAAATTTGTTTGGCTCGTTTAGGCTCACGGGCCTAAACTGTCATTGTATGAAAAGCTCGAACTCAGACTCGATAACTAAATGAGTCATGTTTCAAGCTCGAGCTCAGGCTTGTTAAGGCTCGGCTCGTTCGAGCCTTTTACTGATCCGATATCCTGACTAGCTCTCGAGTTGTTACGCATCATTTACACTCTATATATCCTATCTATGACTTATAATTAGTAATTTATCACTATAGAGTGTCATCGTTCTAAGAGCATTTACATCCTCTCCACCAAATCTCATCCATTAAATTACACTAAAAATCACTACTTCACCCCTAAATCTTCTCTCTCCTAATTAAAATAATAATACTTTTTCATACTTTTATCATTACATTTTCTCTCTCATCACTCACAACTACTTACAAAAATATTAAAATATATATATGGGTGAACATTAGCTTTTCATATTTAGACTATCCGGAGTGGGGGGGGGAAGAGGGTGATGAAGCGCCATGTGGCACTTGTGGGACCCTTGTGGGGGGAAATAATTGTGGGGAGTGGAAGGGGGGAAGTGACATGTGGCATTTCTTTTTTCTTTTTTTTTGTTTTTTATTTTCTTTTTTAATAAATAAAAAAACACAATTTTAAAAAAAAACATAAATATAAATTCATCTAATAAACTACAAAGTAAATAGAAAAAACACTAACAAACAAAAAATACATGAAAATTAAAAAACATAAAGGCACTTTAGTTATCGCTATCGTTATCATCAGATGGGTAATCTCTTGGTATACTCCAAATATGATCAACCAGATCCGCTCGAAAGTTGTGATGTGTTTGGCTATTCTTGATTTAAGAGTTGTTGACGTTTCTTTCTTCATCAGTAATGTTTTCTTGACTTTGTTGCGTTTCCTCACCAAAGTACTCGCATATTGCACGTCCTTCATCCTCCAAAATCATGTTATGTAAAATAATGCATGTGTACATCACATTTCGTATATGCGTTTTTTTTCCCACAGTCAGCAGGGTTGGGCCAAAATGAGCCATCTTTTTTTCAACACACCAAAAGCACGCTCAACATCTTTCCGTGCAGCCATTTGAGCTTTGTCAAACTTTTTTCTCTTAGGGTCTAACGTAGTCCTCCGTGTAAACGATTTTACGAACACGACCCAATCAGGGTAAATTCCATCTGCTAGAAGATACCCGTACTTATATTCTACCCCGTTTAAAAAAAAAGTTCCTTTTGGTGCAACATCGTTTACAAGATCGTTCAAGATTGGGGATTGATTAAGAACAGTTCTATCGTTCAACGAACCGGGCACACCAAAAAACGCATGCCAAATCCAAAGATCTTGTGACGCAACCGCTTCAAGCATCATACAAGGCTTTTTATGAAAACCGCTAGCGTGTTGGCCTTGCCACTCAGTTGGACAAACTTCCCACTCCTATTTCATACAATCTAAACTCCCGAGCATACCGGGAAAACCATATTTTTCTTCGTGAAACTCTAAAAGTTGGTGGACGTCACTAAATGTAGGTTTTCTCAAATATCTTTTTAAATATAATTCAATGACGCCCGCACAAAAAAACTGAGTACTTTCTCTAGCCGTTCGCTCGGCCATCTTTAGATAGTCATCCATTATGTCGGAACTGGTTCCGTAACCCAATGATCTAAGCGCGACTGTGACCTTTTGCATCGCGGTAAATCCCAACTGACCACGTGCATCGGGCCTTTGTTTGAAATATTCATAATTATTTTCAAAATCATTTGTTATTCTTAAAAATAAATTACGACTCATACGAAAACGCCGCCTAAAACTTTTTTCATCGTATGTTGATTCGGGTGAGAAGTAATCACGTACCAATGACTCATTTGCGGTTTGTCGTTCACGAACTATATACTTTCTACGCTTGGGTGGTTCGGAGGTCCCTTCGTCGTCCGCTATAGCTTTAACGACTTTCTGAACGCTCGCCATTAACAACTCTGCGACACCTTCGCCCAAGTCATCCAAAGCAAGTTGATCAAACATATCATCTGAACTCGAAGAGTCGTCCGACATCTTGCAATTTTTTTAAAAAAATTATGATAGTTTGGAGAGGATTTTATGAAAAAAAAAAAGAGGGTGTGTTTGTGTAGAAGAGGGTATTGTTATACACGGGTTGAACAATTTAAATTATATATATTATATATAAATTTAAAATATAATTAAGAAAAATTAGATTACATATTTTATTTAAAATAAAAAAAGTTGTCTTTACAACCGAAAAAATATTAAATATTCATTAGCCCCTAAATGATTTATTGTAAAACACATTTTTATTCATATAAAACTTTTTTCAAACATTCCAAAATATATCTTTCATACCGTGGCTATTACCGTACAAGACTACATGTACAACAAAAAAAAAAAAAAAAAAGGTAAATCTGTTTAGGCTAGGATATAAAAAATGAAATTAATTTAAAAGTATCTCCTCATCCGTTAAACCATCTCAATCGAGTATTGTTCATTTTGGAATTTGACATCAAGTTTATTTCAAAGCCAAAGTATTTCTAACCTTGAGTGTATAATCATTTATTGGTTCAATTTTACTATATTATAAAAAAGAATGTGTGAATTAATAGCATGAAAATAAAGATTGAAACGAATTAGTAATGAAAAGACTGTTTAGATATTGCATTTCTCTATTGAAGTAACTTGAAAAAACAAAGTCAATGAAGATTTCAAATAATGATTTTTCATAAATAAAATATATTTTATATATGAAGGTATTATAATACGAAAATAGCCAAACATATTTAGTTTTGTATTAAATCAAATATTTAATTAATGTGAATTGATTTGTTTTATTTTGTTTGTTCAAAATATTGTAAGAAATATAATTTTAAACTTAGAGTGAAAGACCACATATTAAAAACACGTTTTTAAGGTACACGATTTAAATTTAATAACACATAAATACGTTATCTTAAAAACATAAATAATTTTTAATAAATATTACTTTTATTAGTTCATAAACATTTTCAAATTATGTCTAATAATTTATTTCTAATTTTGTATTATAATATATTTATATTAATTGATTTACAAAAAAACATAGAAGATACATATTAAACTGAATTCCAGTAATTATACTAATAATTATAGTTGTAACAAATAAAAACTGAATAAGTAATAATTATTAAATAAAGAAAAAAATTAAAATAAATGTATTGTTTAAAATAATAAAATGGGAGGCTTTGTAATGGAGTTCTATGTACTCCATGTGTTGTCATTTTTACCACATTTGTTGAATCTTCATCAATGTGGGAGGTTGAGTTGGGGGAGTGCTGTGTTAGCATGGTTGTATCGCAACTTATGCAAAGCAGCAGTAAGGACCACAACCACGGTTGCAGGTCCTATGTTTTTGTTACAACTGTGGGCCTGGACCAGAATCCGGGTATTATCCCCCAAAATTAAACCCCAGTTCCCAGCTGGAGTTCCATTTGGTGTCCTGTAAGTATTCTGTGATGCCTACATAATATTTAGTAAAACTTGTTAATTTAACTAATTATTGTTTTTATAATTATATTTATAGTTGGCGTGTGAGACATGACTTTACGGAGACCGCGTCACACTCCTTACGCCAAATTCGTTCAGAGTTACAAAATCTTCATGAGGAGTCGCTAAGAGTTAATCTACATTGTGTTACTGGTTAAATTGGTACCATGTGTTAATAATAATATTTTTTTTGTGAACAAGTTTATTTGGCGACCATATGAAGAAGCGTTTGCGTCTTTGCCGGATTACTACAAAGACGGGGAGGATTCATGGTGCTGTAAGTCATACAATTGTGTGGATGCATATAGTTGAATACCACTCACCCTCGAGGGTCCTTAGACAGTTCGGGTTCAGTCAATTGAGACCTCAGGATCCTCCCCTTACCCCTGAAGTCCACAAAAAATTGCATGAAATGAAGCGTACCGGGAGAAGACGAACAAACTGGACACATGAACATGCCGACTATATCTCTTCCTGGGATAATCGTAGAGCCAATAGGGTGGACGGGGAACGGAAGATAGTTCCTTCCGTGTCTCCAGATTACATGACTTGGTATTTGGAAAACACGGTTGGATACGTCACCAACCCGATGAATAATCCGGTACCACAAACCGGATCCCGAGATCATGGGTCGATTACCGCACTACTGGTTTGTATATCACTTTAATAATTATGAATTACCTTATAATGCAATGAAATATTTTAATATTTGTTTTTTTAATATTGTTGCAGCTGGAAGGGTATACCGAGATACATCGTCTAGCGGCTCGGTATATGGCAAGCGCTCCTGAAGAACTTAGAGACATTCAAAACACTGCCAGCGTAGTGTTGTCTTCAATTCGCGAAGCGGAGACGTGTTGATTATGACGAAGCAGGGCCGTCAACACGTGATGATTATGACGAAGCAGGGTCGTCAACACTTCCAGATACTCCCTTGTATGAAGATGTGGACTTTGCTGAGTTATCAAGGCTGCTTTATGATGATGATGATGATGAGAGTGTTAGTTTTTCAGGGGCTATTTCATTCACATCCCTGTTAGGGGGGGTCATTCCACAACACTCTGGGGGGGGTCATACCTACTCCTCACGAGTCTATTACGTGTACCCCCCACCCCCTTATAACACTCAGGAAGCTTCGTCCACTCGAGTTGTTCAAAGTGAACAACCACATCGGAATGTGGGTCGACCCCTATGTGGTTCCGGTGGTAGATATTGTAATCTACCTAGTTGTGGTGGTCCTGGTTTTTGTATTAATCATGCATGAAATTGTATTATGTTGAATTGCAAACTTATGAAATGGAAATGAAAATTGAAATGGAACACGCAAATGTAACAAACGAGTACTAAGGTTAACCGATAACATACAATATCAAAGCAACACAAAATAATACTACTACTACTACAAACTAGCATAGATAAAACAGATCATAAGAAATCACTGTTGACGGAATTGGCAGCTCTTTTTGTTGTGCCCGTCAACTTACAAATGCTACATTTAGGGCGTGCTCTTGGTTGGTCTTCATGCGTAACATCCATCTAGTTATGTATCCTCCTTTGCTTCAACCTCCCACGTTTGACGGTAACTTGTGACGGGTTACCACGAATTCTCCATGTTGCCTGGTCCCAATCTCTTTTATGACCGAGGGGGTAAAAATGCCCGTTGTACTGCAACCGATACATAGATGTGTGGTATCGAGGATCAACAAGGTCATGAATATTCTTACGGCGTAAATGGCAAACCGCTATAGCATGCGAACATGGCTTACGTTCTATTTGCCACTTTGCACACGAGCAAGTTCTGTTACCGTACTCAACCGTATAATCGTTCCCTCCGTCATCATTGGGTTGCAGACGAGACTCCACGTGGTACCGCTTCTGGGAAGCATCATACAAACGTACATAGTGTTCTCGGGACTTAGCATCACGTTCGGAAATGACCGTCCATATCCGGGGGCAACATTGACCACATCTTTCTAACGATTCAAGGTGCCTTAAAAATGACAATGATGTGAAACCGTTAGAAGAGTCAGCAAACAATGTGTTACCCACAATAACCAAGACCACACAACGTGCTTGTTGTGTAACATGTTGTGTAATCTGATTCATATCTGCCCCTTCAGGCAGAACTTCTTTTACTTTGTTTATAAGGTATCTTGTTTTAATAGAATTTCCACTCAACATTCCCTCCTCCGCCTCTATGCCCAACAAACCCCCAACCAGCTGTAATCGATCTTGGGATGACCATTTTTCCTCTGGTCCTCCTAATGGGGGACCGTTGACTCGCAATCCCAAGAGCACGTTCACGTCCTCTAAAGTCACCGTCGTTTCACCAAACGATAGGTGAAACGTGTGAGTTTCTGGACGCCATCTTTCTACAAACACGGTTATCAAACCACGGTCATAAAGCAGGTATCCAACATCAAGAACCCCACCAAAGCCTGCCATTCTAACCATCTCTTCAACATTGGGTTTAACGGATTTTTTTTAATGGCAGAAAATAATGTCTGGTCGCCCCGCCTAATATCAAGCTCTGTGGCATGGCCAACATCATCTTCGAACAGATAAGCCGAACGATGTTGTGGCTGCAGCCATAGAAGCTCATTGTTTCTTGGACCCGGGTGTAAATGTGTCATTTTTTTTAGATATGATGCTTGTAAAATTATCTTCTTTAGAAGCTCTTTGTGTTATGAGTTTGTTTGTGCTTTTGATATTTAGTATGTATGTATGTATGTCTAAGAAATGAAGAACCGTTCGTTCCATATATATATATATATTCAAATGCATGCAATTGATTAGATGTTACTATGCCATATTACTATTCCAAATTCATATGCATATTTCTTTCCCTCTAACATTTGCATTTACAATGCAATTGATTTGATAGTGTGTAAGGGTGTGTAAGAGTTAAAGACAAGAAACATGCACAGCTTTAAAATAACTTCCGCAATCTAAGTTTCAACACCCGCAATCTAAGATTGCGTGTCTTTCCAAGGTGGCAGTCGTCCTCGTCCACATCATCAGCTTTGTCACAGCCAAACAACAATCTTGTACACATCGATCGTCCCTTGCCAAGTCACTTATACACATCACCACTTCCGTAATCTTAGATTGCGGAAGTCCTAGTTTTCTAAAACAAAATCTGACAAACACCAAAAGCACAAAAGTTTTGGAAAAATCCACTATTTTGGCAAAGAAAACTCAAGTTAAAGATGTGAAACTTCAAATATTAAAAGTTCTTGTTTTAATGTTTTATATTTCTTTCTTGTCGTACAGTTGCCACGTTGGTTTGATAGCTGAAATTTTTCATACACGTGGAATTAGCTATATTTTTTCTAAATGCACACGTGGAATTAATTGATGGGATGAAGCCTATAATGTGGGCACAGATATGTTTCGAGTGATTTTATTAGTTGTGTCTTCATCACAAAATTTACGTTTTATGGCTTTTACATCACCGATGACGAATCGGGTGTGCAGCATATGGCCGGCCCATGGATAGAGGTGAGCAAAAAAATCGGTTCGGGAACCGAAACCGGTAAAACCAACCCGAACCGAAACCGGTCAAAACCGGTTTCACGTGAAACCGGTACTAAAAAATTCAAACCGAACCGAACCGAAAACCGGTCTAAAACCAACGGAAAAACCGGTAAAAAGAAACCGAAACCGGTATCGCTAAAAACCGGCCGAAACCGATAAAAAACCGAAACCGAAACCGAACCGAAACCGGTTTAAGAAAAATACATTTTTTTAGCCATAAACACAAATAAAACTTTGTTTTATTGTATTAATATTCAATTTCCTTCTTTAAAAAACCCTAAAAGTTATTAAAAGTTAAATTTTATGTAATTTATATGATTTTAAAAAGTGTGCGAAAAAACCGATTAAGAACCGAAACCGAAACAAACCGAAACAAACCGAAACTGAAACCGAATCAAAACCGGTCTCCGAAACCGGTCTTACGAATCGACAAAACCAGTCCAAAACCGAACCCGTTTGAAAACCGAAACTGGTTCGGCCAGGAACCGGTACTCTAGCGAACCGGTTTGAAACCGAAACCGGTTCGGCAAAAAAAAAAACCGATTTGCTCACCTCTACCCATGGAGAGGGCGAAGTGGGTGACCCGGAACCCATTTTTTTTTTAAACTTTTATCTATAATATTATATAATGCTTTCTAAACGGGTAAAAATAATTTAACTTCGTAAGAAAGAGGCATCATTGTAATTTACCTCAAACCTTAATACACATTAATACATTATTTAATACAAATTTCTAATTAATTAATACAGCGTGGTGGTTGGGATGGACGATGATTACAAACTTGCACTAGAGAACATTCGCAACTCTCTCCCCAATGTAGATGTGGGCAGCTTTACGGATAAAGACACCGCTCCAGAAAAGCCTCAAAAAAAATTGGCGAGTGCGTTTAACTCTAAAGGCATGTAGACTATGGAGGAGGAGTTTAACATGTCTTCGCACTAGAAAGCAGTGTTTGAATGCCTCAAAGAGGCCCATGCTCAAGCTTTCCTCACTACACTCCCAATTGACGGACTCGGGCAACATATGTCGGCTATCAAATATCGGGCGGTCTTCAAATACCGACTTATGATTCTCATGTTTCCCGTCAACGAACCATGTCCGATTTGTAAAAAAAACAAACAAACATGCTTGGACAAGTTTGGAGAACACGCCCTACATTGTAAGGAATTGCTAGGCTTTAAATAGAGACATGACCTGGTTAGAGATGTTCTATGGGATGTGTTACGAATGGCAGGGATTTCAACCAAAAAAGAGACTCCCGTGAATTTCTTGATAGACCCACTTGACGGGTGGTCCACCTTGAAGCCAGCGGGCGTTCTTGTGTTCGGATGGCGTACGGCAAGCATGCGTGCATTGACCGTACTGGGGCATCCCCATTGGTGGGACTTCGGGATTTGGGTTTTGTGGCTAGGCTGGCAATTTTTAAAGCCGAGAGGAAAAAAGTGAATAAACATGAAACAGCTTGTCTAGAGAACCAGCATGTGTTTGTGCCATTTTTTCTTTATACTTTCGGAGCGCTGGCCCCGCAAGCAATCAAGCTCCTCAATCGTGTAAAGAAAGTTGTGCAAAGTAATTATCCGTCTGCTAAGGCCAATATTTTATTTTCAATAGAATATGTTTTGCAATACAAAAAGGGGGTAACGACTCAACTTGTGGCCCGTTTACCTGCGTGTCACTTGTAATTGACTGTTTTTTGTTGAAATAGTAATTATATTTTATTTTTATTTTTTTAAATTAATACTTTATTTAATAAACTTCTAATTCTAATAAAATGAACTAAATGCGCCTTCTCAGCAATAAATTTTATACTTAAATAAATAAAATAAAAAAACTAGGTAGAAATACATACATAATTAGAACATTTTTTTAAAAACAAAATTATAAAAACAAAACGAGTAATAGTATTATGTTATTATATATAACTAAGGAGCAAATAAATAGATTTAAAGTTATCTATTTCTAAATATTATACCATTGACACGACACATAAAATTAAAAAATATTATATTCATTAAATTAAAATAACATTATTAATTATATGTAATAATATTAAATTATTTAACAGTTTATCTAATGCATTATATATTGTTTAAACTAAATTAACAATATTTAATATGATATGTAATAATATTAAGTTATTTAACTGCTTATCGAATGTTTAAAAATATAACTTGTCGACTAAATCTATCTATAAATTATACTTCTTTTTGTATTGACGGTCCTAATAGGCATTGTATTACTTATTAGGAACATTATATAATAAATTACCCTTTCACGTAATATAATTTGAGGGTACGTGAGGAGATGGGCTCATTGCAATTATTACTGAATATTCATATTGGTTCAAGTTTTTATTCGGGTTTCCGAATACAACAAATTGTTGAGATTAAACGGATGGTGAAGTGATGTTTTTAAGAAACTTATATTTCAACTTTTTTGACAACAAAATAGAAAAAAAAAAAAAAAAAAAAGCCCAAAAAGTGTCCATTACATTAAATTATCTTAGAGATGACCCTCTCTTTTTTCTCAAACCAGTTCAGGTTGAACAAGTTTAAATTCTTTTAAGTTCTTTGGCCAACTAGCAATGGGTCTTGAGTGAGAGCTTAGTTAACGTTTGGGTATATATAAGCCATCACCTACATACAACTAGCAATGCCACGAAGGCACGAACTATTGGTCTTGTTTCAATCTGTTTTTTTTTTTCTCTCGTGAAAACCTAAATCTAAGCCAAAAATTTGATTAAGAATTGAATCAATAATTATGAGTAATGAATATAGGTGTGGGCTCGATCACAATTTCGATTTCAATGACTTTGAAACACAAAAACCAAACTCTCATTCTCATTTTCTTTCACGGGATACATCTCGTATCATGTTTCAGTGTTCGTTTGTGCCAGTATTGATCATTTTATGTTACACGCTAACCTTGAAATTTAAATTTACCAATATAGTTTGATGAGAAGAAACCAACAATATTTTTGTACATGCTTCAAAATACAATGTGATCATGAGCAGGATTTGTATAATTGTATCCACTATTAATAACATGAACTTAAATTTGATCTATCTATATTAGTATGATCAGGTCCAAAGGATGTTGGGTCAACTTGGGCCTGGGCCTAATGGTTCAATATTTCCATAAATCACTTTCAATATTCTTATAATCATTAAAAAAAACATTGCTTAACAAACTACTAAACTTTAACAACAATTTTAATCGAATTTCAAACACAACACCTCATTATTTAAACTAAAGTTATGTTCACCTTATAAACCGGGCTTCCATCCGGGTGAAACAAGCCCCATTGTCTTTCTGTACTCATCCAAACTTTTGATTCTCATCATACATAGAATATATAAAAGTTGGAATATGCACACCGGGTCGGGCCGGTGTCCCTATGCTTGGAACCGCGGTCATTTTCTTTACAAGGTTGTTGTTATACTCGGCTGCATTGACTCGATTCGCACCTGACTCGCCTTCGTGTGGCCAGCCCGTTTCACCTATCGCGAGCATCACATCATCATAGCCTAGTTTCTCCATTGCATACACAACCGAGTCAAGCATTTGGTCTAGGAGATTTGTGTACACTAGCGTGCTATGCACGTCAGTGTAGATTTCGTTTTCGCTTCTAAATAAAGCGAAATCTAGATCTACCGCGGTTTGATTCCATGCTTGGCTTTCAAACCATGTAATGTATGGGTAAACATTTATGAAAAAAAAATGATCTTGTCCCATTTATGTATTTCAACAATGGTACCAAAAGGTCTTGTAACTCTGGCTTGAAAGTTGCATTTGATGGTGGAAATGTTGTTGTATCCATGATGTCCATTGCAAGAGGAGTAGCGATTTTAATGTTGCGAATCCCTAGCCCCCTAATCGTGGTTTTAATCCGTCTCATAGCGGGTACAAGATCGAGCGCTATTTGCATATCTTGGGGTGTGCTAATGGAGCTGAAAACCTCATTGCCAACGAGCACAAAGCGAATTCGGGTGCTAGGATAGTGAGCCATGACATGTTCATACACCCATTGGTCTGCGAGGTGTTGACTCGCAGCAATGCCCGATATTTCATCGTTTGCAACCGTGATTGCAACTTCGATATCCTTTCCGGACAGGAGATTGAGGATTTCATTGTCGGCGTCGTAGAGTTTGACCCGACCTACGTTCATATTTTCCAGGAGTTTGATCGATCGAGCTGGGGACGGAAGGTTGTCCCCAAGCTGCCCATAGTTTATACCGATCTGGTTCGATACCACTGCTCCTGAAATTACAAATTTAAAGAAAAAAGTTATTGCTAAAGGTCAAGGGTTCGAGTCTTAGCAGAAATATAGTCTTTAAAAAAGGGCGAAATTTGATTTTTTATTCGTTTTTGGTGGCAAAGTAGGTTCATTTTGTACAAATCAAGTGTGTCAGACATTGATTTGTGGTTTTGGTGTAACCGCAACCTCAGGTTGCGGTTTATGCTCACGTGGACAAACCGCAACTTCAACTTGCGGGTTCATGGTTCATGCTCATGTGGCACAATATTGATGGAACTTTGGATTATAATAAGATGACTTCTTTTTCGAAACCGCAACCTCAACTTGCGGGTTTCTGCCTCCTTTTGTCCAACTCAGCATAAACCGCAACCTCAGATTGCGGTTACACCAAAAGCCAAAATCAATGTCGAACACATACCAAATGCACAAAAAAGATCCTACTGTACCACCAAATAATGAAAAAAATGGGCGAAATTTCCTATTAAAGAATCGAGTCGGAAATTCCTACATTTCCGACGAAATAACAACACATTTGAAAATCCTAATTTGCATCCGAAACACGTAAGAAAACTAATGTCGGAAATGCGTAGAAAAATTTAAAGAAAAAAAGCGGTCGGAAATGCGTAGGAAAATTAAAAAAAAAAAATGGTAGGAAAGAAATTAATCTAAAAAGAAGGTACTTGAGATACTGATGACACAGAAGAAAGCGAGGAGAATCGCTAGATTGGTGCATCTTTGATTCACCATATTAGAAGAATGCTAATATTATGTGATACTGAATTAACCACAGATTGAGATGATATGTGAAGATGATGTGTATTAATATATAGACACACACATTGGCACACATTAGGATAGTACTAAATAAAGAGCGACTGTTGAGCTTCATAAATTTCATGATTCGTGAGGGTGGCAATGATCTTTAAAAGAGGTAGTTCTAAAATTCATAATATAATTTAGAGTTGAGTAGAGTTTTTTATGTCCCTTCACAAACAGGGTTGGCTCAACCATTTTGGTGGTTCAAAATGAAAAAACAAATTTAAGCGCTTCCCTAAGTCGGTTCGTCTACATAGATGAGTTATCTACAGACATAACACCATTTCATACTTTCCCTTCGATTAGAATTAAATAATCAATTTACTATCAACAAAAATCAAGGGCATAAACTACTACCCTTACGGTTGTGCGTATATAATGTATATATGTGTGACCCTTATTGGGTTTTGTGGAGCTTTGATTTGGGCTCGAATTAGAAGACAATTAAGTGGAGACTAATTAAATTGAAGGCTTTGTCTGTTTTATTTTAATTAGCCAATTATTAGTTTTCTTGGGGATTAACTAGTAAACCCTAATCCTCAATAATAAATAGACATCTTGTGTTTGTAATCTTTATCACGAGTGAGGCAGGAAACAATAATGAAATATCCTAGTTGCAGCCCGTGGATGTAGGTCAGCTGACCGAACCACGTAAATCTCGCGTGTTCATCTTTGTTTATATTTTCTCTTGCAGTATTGTTTGTGTTTGGTGTGTTGATTGATAGATCGAATCCTAACTGCCCTCGGAGGCAAAAGTAAAGTTGCACTAATTGTAACGTTGTTTAACAATTTCGTTAAAATAACATCAAAAATGACGAATAGTTAATCATGCATCAGGTGGTGACATTGATAACCAAAAGACAAGGGGTACATGCACCAATCGGGTTTGTCCCGATTGCTAAATGTTATGTGTCTTATGTCTAAGGCTTGATACAAAACCACTATTGAGCCGGGGGTCTCACTGGAAGCAGCCTTTCTATTTCCACAGGGTAGAGGTAAGGTTGTCTACATTTTACCCTCCTCAGATCTTACCATAACTTTTACTATTAGTGGGATTAACAGAGTATGATGATGAAGTGTAAACCTATGAAACCATTACCTGCAATAGAATTTAAACAGAAGTGATGAGTTGGAATTAATCTCATGAAGACTTTTATTTAGTGATGGAAGTATACCTATAACACAATTTCTGAATTGCTATTGCCAAAATTTATATTCCTTTCCCAGTTTATAAGAATCATACTCCTAACCATAAAAACACCATACAACAAACAGTTGAGATAAAATAAAATTAATTAGTTATCTTGAACAAGAATGGAATATTGATATAGAACGACTCCAATGATTTATATGGCTTCTTGTCATTCCCTTGTTCAAGATTGACTTTCGGTCTTCGAATTTGATTTCGATGGCTACACTCGATTTTAGTTGTTAATTTTCTAGAAAAGGCGTTTTTCTTTTAGTTTCTTCTACAATCTTACTTTTGCTACCGTTCATTTATCCATATTTTTTGCTTTCCGGCTCAACAGAACATACAAAAGTCCAATAACATGTAAAAAAATTGTATCAAAATCAAAAGAATGTAATCTATCAAGGTAAGGGCCCAAAGCAAGAGCTTACTTGCTTTGGGCTTGAGTCGACCCTGTCCACAAATGAATGAAAGGTGAGAAAGGGTAGAGATTAAAGCAGATCATAGACCCTTCTCAGAAAGCAATAGATCTCCGTTATAGCATCTATAATTGGGGTCCTTGGACCACCAGACTCCTATGTCAAGGAGAGAAGGCTAACGTGAAAGAGAGAGCTCGCCGGATTCGGATGCCAAAGTTCTTGTGCAAAGACCTCGACGGAAGACTTCTCAGGATAGAGGAATGATAGTAGGGGTGTTCAAAAAGCTTTCTTGAAAAAAACTTGATGTAAACAAGCCCGCTCGGCTCAGTTAGTAAACGAGTTTAGCCTAAGCTAGGTTTGGTCCGGCTGGTTAGCTTGCTAGCCAGCTTGAATTATTTTAGTTATATTAATTAAATTTTAAATGTATCAAAATATAAAATATGTGGTAGGGGTTGAATTGTTAATATTTTTACTTTAATTAATAAATAACATATAAAAATATGGGGAAAAACATACATGTAATACTTTTGATATGCTTACGATCTTTAAAATCTTAGAAAAATAAAAATAATATATGTGTGTGTAATTTTTATTTTTATCTTATTAATATTTGTAAAAACTAATGAGCTAGCTCGAAGAGCTGAGCTCGAGCTTGACAATTCAGCTTTTAAAAAAGAATTAAATAAAATAAGTATTCAATACTTTTCAGCTAAAACTATAATTGGGTTAAGTAAAAAAAAGCTGATGTGGAAGTCATTGCCTTTGTCTCTCCGATGTGTTGCAGATGTTGGCATCTTTAAAGAAGCTAAAACTACACATGATCCAATTTCACGATACGTTTCCTTTCAATTACTTGTGGCCTCGTAACTCTAGACATAGCCAACGCTATGTCCGTATAAGTTGACTCGTCTTCAAGTCCGTTTGCCTCTATTCAACTAATCCAAGTAGAGCTCACTAGCTCTTGGATAGGCTCTGTATCAATGAACCGATTGATTTTGAAGCTCTTGTGAAAATCTTGTATTCAATTATGAAAGAAACTGAACAAAATTGTGTTCAGATCATGTTATGGAGAGAAATGTTTCGTACAATTTTTATAACCATGGACAAACCTACTATATAGGGTGTGAGGTCAACGGGCCCTGTATTTTTTGTTATTTTATATGTAACATATATATTAGTCTTCTGACCGAATCTCGAGATTTTTAAACTCTGATTCTGAAGATTCTTAAAACTTACCTCTAAAGATCAACTATACATGTTGATTTGAAAGAAAAAAGTGAAAAAAGATAAAATAGTATGAATTCAACTAAATAACTTATTTTGTTCTTATGGTCATTGAACGCACGGTATTTATCTTTCGTGGTCATGATTATCTAAAAACCTTATTTTAGCCTTTTAGTTTTAATAATTACAAAGACAAATTATCATTATTTATGTAACCTGACCTGACTCGAACTGAAACTTCAAAAATTGATATAAGAAAAATTAATCAAACATTGAAATTATTAGTCGAATATACTATTCCTTGTATATCTCTTGGTTTGTTAAGGAAGTCTATGTATTTATACCGGTTATTCTGATTAATGAAATCATTCCAAATATTTACATGGTATCAGAGCGTTATGCTCTCATCCCCAACAAACCCTAAACTGAAATATTTAACCCCGGTGAAAAAAATATACCAAGTCCGTCAAAGGCACATAATATTTCAGGTGCATTGTGGTATACATAACAATAACGCAACAAGTAATTAATTGTTAAGACTGATCAACCACATGAAATGGAGACAGCTCACGGTTGCTAATTAAATGAAAATCAAGTAAAGTCTTTAAATCAAGTTACTATCATTCATGCCTCTTTCACACTCCTGGTGATCTATGCATGAATATGCTAATTGGCTGCTTGTCCCTCATTCCAGCCGGCTCAATTACGAGTATTTTAAAGCTTTGACTTTAGGCCCTAATACAATAGGGTCTCCAAATTTTAAAAGTTTTTTTTTAGTATATATCGTATTTGTTTGTAATCAAGATGACAAACCTTTAACTTCGTATATCCATGTTTGCAAGTCTTTATCATTATATTTATAATTCAAATAGTTCTAATCCTGCAATTACAGTTATCTTTACGTTTTATGCTATTTTTTTAGTTTTGGAAAAAGACCCCATTTTCGTATTTGCTTTACGCCTTCACAAAGATTGAGCCAACCCTGTGTGTACATGTATGAATCCATTAGTCGCAGGGCTGGCCCGATAGGTTTAGCAAACTAGGCAAAAGCCTAGGGCCCCCAAAAAATAAGGGCCTCCAATTTTTATTTTACACTTTCTATATATATTACATGTGTATTTAGCCTAAATTAACAAACTAATAACTAAATACATAAAAGACTAAACAAGTAAAATGTTAAGACCAAAAACTTGAAGAACTAATGGCCGAATCTTTTTTTCTTGAATGCATCCTTAACTCCTGTCCTCATTACTCACAACCTCGTAATTACAACCGGCGTGGATGGTGATTGGTAGAGAAAATTATGAGCGAAATTAAGGGTAATCAATTACCACCAGTGGTTGCTCAATGTCTCAATATTAAGTGAAATAAGGATTATCCATGTAGCGACAATTTTTTTCTAGTAATACTAATTAATATATGTAGTGCTATTTACAATTGAGTAACAAAAAAAAAAATTGATTTCGCATTTTGATATTTGCGATTTTTTATACTAATTCAAAGGGCCCCGACTTTTCAGTTTGTTTAGGGCCTCTAAAAACCTGGGACCGGCTCTGATTATTTAGTCGGGTACGTTGTATGTCCTTCATCACAAAGTGGATCAATATCGTGTAAGCCTGATGCCACAAGGATATATTCAGAAAGGAATCAACTTCAGTGACATATCTTTCTGTGGGTTTGACTCACAATAGTTCACTTAGTTCTACATGTGTTGCATTTGACTTGAAGAATATATGAAAAGTGCACTTCTTCATGGAAATCTTGAAGAATATATTTACATGCTTAAGCTTGAAGCTTAGATAAAAAGGAAAAAGGGAATTTGGCTTTAAAGTTAAACAAATCCATATATAGAGTGTAAAGCATGTTCCAAGATGGTGGTTCAAAATATTTTATTTGTTCATCACGAGAACTTAAAGGCTAGTGGGTGTGGAGACACCCAAAATAGGATGTCTCCTTACCACATAGGAAAGAGTCGTGTTCTTTGGTTTGGGACATGGGTGGGTGTGGAGATATGAGAGACCCCATTTATTATTAATAATTTTAAATGCAATAAAAATAAATAAAAGTAATAATATTAAATTTGTGATTAGTGTGATCTCTCTCTCTCTCTCTCTCTCTCTCACTCTCTCTCTCTCTCTCTCTCTCTCCACCTATTGGTGCGTCTCCTAGTCTCCTACATTCTTTTGGAGACGGGAGGGACGAAAACAAAACAGGGGGCGGTGTGGGAGACAAAGACAAAGCAAAAAGGTGGTGGGACAGAGAGGTTTTTGTCTCCACACCCAATATTTTAATACAATTGACTTCATTCAGATCCGTTTGCATATTTCAAGAGATTTGGAGGTGTAATAGTTTTGCCATTTTTTATTTTTTATTTTTGTTCTAATAGTATTGTAATTAGATTTGGATGCGTAATTGGCTAGAGTTGAAAGGAAGGAGTTGGGAACACCGACCAACATTCTAGGTATTAGCGTAGTTTTTTTATTAATATTTTTAGAACGGCAACAATGAATATACCATTCATATTAAGGTAGTTTGTTAGTTTCTTGTCATTGATATTGTCGAGTGTACTTTAGTAAAATATAGAAATGTTAAATCAATTGTATTTCAATTTATAGTTAATGATTAGGTGTCGGGAAATGTTCTGTGTCAGGGAATGTTTTGACTAACCTTATACGCAGTGTATAAAGATATACACGGCGTATAAGGGGACATGTGTTTTTTCAGGCTGCAAAACCATGTCTTGGGTGAAATTTTGATGCTATACGTGAAGTATAGACCTATATGTCACGTATAGGTCTGATTTTTATTTTTTTTAACGAAAGTTCGGTATTTATCTTTTTATTAAAGAAAACCAAGGGACTTAATATTCTGGACAATACATTCAATTTTAACGGCTTTATTGTTAGAACTTTTTTTCATTTCAAGCCCTCCACAAGCACCAACATGTAACCATCATGATCTCTTGAACGCCCTTGTAAGTCACTTCCCCTTCTAAACATGTCTGTGAATAAAATCTCTAAAAGAAAATGCATAGATAGGTTCTTGCACCAGTTACTTATATGGCTCCAAACCATAGTCGCCACCAAACAAGATGAGAACAAATGGTCCACTGTTTCCAGATCCGACCCACAAAACCCACACGACTGATCTAAAAAAAAACAATTCCTCCTCTGTAATGCTTCCATCATAGAAATACAGTCCATCTCTGCTCACCAATCTAGGATGTTACACTTCTTTAGAACCCAGAAGCAACTCTCCATCACACCTACAACTATAATTCAAGTCCCTGTCTAAGAACTCCTTCACCGAACCAATAGTGGAGTCCCCATTTGCATCACCGAGCCACTACCATTTATCTCTAGATTGGGAAACCTGGACATTATCCAACAACTCAATAAGTCAGTTCCACTCATCCAGCTCACCTTCATTACTCGGAACCCAACTCCACTTCCATCTCCCCATAAATTATTACCCTTCTTGGCATATCGGTCCATGATTTTACACTTCTTAGAGACCTATATACTAAATAGATTAGGAAAAACCTTCGAAAGAGAGGTATTGCATACCCACGGGTCTAACCACATTCTAGTACTCACCCCATCCCCAATCATAGCTTTAAATATGAGTTAAGTACATGCCAGACACCTTCACCTTTGCACATATTTCAAAACCCCGATGCAACCTTTATTAAAAGGATGAACCGACCACCACGTAGCGTTCGTATGCAATGCATCAACCACTAGTTTCCAAAGATTACCCGACTCAATCTTGTATCTCCAAACTCATTTGGACAACAAAGCAATATTAGTCTTTTTCAATTTGCTTAACCCGAGTCCCCCATAGTTGATAGGCGAAGCCACCCGATGCATTTTTTACTACAACCAACCCATACCAAAGGAATTGTCTAATAATCGATTGAAGCCCATTCAACACTTTTATTGGAGTCTTGTAAAGCGAAATATACTAATTAGGAACACTCCCACAAACCAACTTAATAAGCGTAACACGTTCCTCGGTTGATAAAGTAGAAGCTTTCCATAACGACAGTCAAGATTCAAAAATATCAAACATAAATCTCCAATTCGCCACCTTTTTCATATTCGCCCCAACCATCAAACCAAGATACACAAAAGGAATGATTCCGACCTTGCACTTCAAAACCTTAACCATACTCTCCAACTCCCTCGGCTCAACCCCAAACCCAAATAAGTTTGACTTATTTTCAATCCTGGACAAAGAAAGAAACATCGCAAGAGCCTAGCCATGTACCTATATTAGCCCCCGACCATTCACCAAGAATAACACAATCATTCACATACAATAAAGGAGAAGAGTCGGACCGTCTCCTGGTAATCAAAAATCCACTAAAATTTCTAACTTTACATGCTTTCTAACCATGCGTGAAAATACCTCCATGACAAGGACAAATAAGAACGGGAAATAGGATCACCTTGTCTCATACCTTTATGACATTAAAATTCAAACGTCAGTGCTCCGTTAACTAGAACCGTGAACCTAGCTGAAGATTACCACGCACCCAACCACACCATCTGGAAGGGAAGCCCGATTTAGAACCAAATCCACAAAATCCCAACTCACATTATCATAAGCTTTTTCGAAATCTATTTTGATTTTAAACACCTTGTCTATTCTTTTCCTAGCCCATGCCATAATCTCATTCAACACAAGAGGACCATCTAAAATAAACTGACATTTAATAAAAGCATATTGATGATGCAAAATAAGCACTCTGAGAACCTTCTTGAGTCGATTTTCTAGGACCTTAGAGATTGATAAGCCCCACCAAACTAATCAGACGATAATCATTTAAACCAACTAGATCTCTACATTTAGGAATAAGAGCAATGAATGACGAGCCACACCCTTATTTATCATCCTTGAATCATAAAATTCCTTTATAACTTCCATAGAATAAGATTCAAAAGATGACCAAAAGTTTTTAATCAATCTAATGTTGAAACCATATGGACCTAGCGCCCGATCGTCACCACATACAATCATAGTTGCATTAAACTCCCTTACCAAAAATTCTTAGATTAATAATTCAGCCTCAACATTAAAACACCTTATTCAAAATATCACAAACCAAATAAGGTTGATGGGGCATATCTTCCAAAAACAGTTTCCTAAAAGAATCATGCACTTCTTTCTTTATGAAACTAGACTTGGACACCCATTCATCCTTAACCATTAGGGCTTAAATCCAATTACAAGCCTATCTATCATTAACAACACTATGTAAAATAGTTGTATTATCATCACTATCCGCCGTCCATTCAACTCTGGACTTTTTCCTCAAGTCTTTAGCCTTAAGAGACTCAAACGGGCCAAAATCTTTTATGCACCATACTAACCCATGTTTCCTCCACTGATAACTCCCTATCTTCCAAGGTAAGATCCAACACCTCCTGCTCCGCCCTTAATTTTGCCTCATCCTCCCCCTTCCTTATTTCGTATCCTATCCCACCACTTCTTTATATGATTTCTGAGCCATTTAAATTTCTCCATCAGTCTCACATCCAGTGGATAGCAACTGAAAACGATGCAAGAGCCGAGAGCACCACATCCTCAAAATCATTTCGGCCAAGCTAGGAAATAAAGAGTCGAAATGGCATATGACTAAAATTTTGATCTTTAACCGAAAGCAGCGACGAATTATGGTGCGATAAAAATCTAGGAAGGGCTCTAAAACAAGCATTTGTCCATTTGTTAAGAAAAATATGACAAACCAAAATTCTATCAATCTTGCTCAGCTTTTTCCCTTTCTCGCCAACCACCAAAAAACATAAATCTACTCTCTTTCATATCATATTCCAACAATTCAACATCAAAAATTAAATTATTGATGTCCCTCGTACACTTCGACTTAACCTTAGACCCATTTCTCTCTTCTGGATGTCTGACATTATTAATATCCCCATCAATTAACCAAAGCCCATGCGAGTTATACCTATTATCCAGTTTTAGACCACCAAGCACTTTTATCCAAAGGTCGTTGCGGCGCATAGACATTCAAAAGGTTAATAACAGTATCACATCCCTTAATCGAACCCTTTGGAAGAAGAAAATTTTGATCTTTAACTACAGAGCTAAGAGCGAACACCCCTGGGTCCCATATGAAAACCAAACCCCTTGACCCACGTCTAGCTTCCACAAATTCAAAGGCAAAAGACGATTTCTCCCAAAAACTGGCCAAGACTTTATCGGACAAGTCAGAATGTTGCATCTCCTAGAACAAAATAAATGAGATCCCTTGTGCCGCTTTAATATCTTTAATCCATTTAGCCTTCCCGTTTTACACCAATACCCTTAATATTAATTGATAAAACATTCACTGTGGAACCACATTATTTACCTTCGTCTATGATAACCTCCTTAACTTGTTGGAAAATTGCTGCAAATTTTTGCCAACTACTTTACCAAAATCAATCATAGTACGAGTCTCCTGATTAATTCCAATAATTGGTGTCTCAAAGCTAAGCCCCAGATTATAAGTATTCTCTTTTTCGGGGGACGTGAAAAAGAAAACATTTGGAACATTCTTTTTTGCTTGTGTCCCCATCTCTAACACCCTGATTCATGTGACCCATTTCAGAATCTTCCCCATGCACAGACTCCTCGTTACCCCTACCTCCCCCTCTTCCTATTTCGGCCATAGTTTGTTCACTCTAGCAACAACTCCGACTCCATATCATCATTACGACTAGTCTCATCCTGTGTTTCCATCACGTCCTCCCTCACCAGAATAACATCGTCCTCTTGAATCGCCATCGTTCTTCGAAATCAATGAATATTGAATCACTTTTCCAAACTTACCTCCAATTATGTAAAAAATAGAGTTTACCATAAGATGAAGAGGAACACCATGAATTTTTCAGCCTGGTAATTCACTCAAAAGGGAGAATCTGCATCCAGCCACTCATCCAGTGATTAAGTTGTCCAAATATCACCTTGCTCTAAAAGTTGGTCGGCGTCATGCGAAAAATCAAATGACAAAAGCCTCCCACATACTTTGTTTTAATCCCTCGGAACCCCTCATCATGATGTAGTACATTTATAGATCTTAAGATCTTAAAATCAGTCGCTCTACCACAAAAAGCTCTACCATGGAGGCTCAAAAACGCATTTGTAACATGATCAACCACAACCACAATCACATTATCAGCAACAGGAGTGTCCATTCCTGATCGACTGCTCCTCCACGATTAGATCTGACTGCATGACCGGTGTCTGCACCGGAACCTGTCTCTCCTTTTTATCAACCCCAGATAAATCTTCATTCTCAATGGCAAATCTAGCAGCGTTAACCTTCAACCTATTCCTACCCATCTTGACATTACTCAGGTTCGTTCAAGATCCTTGACATTCTGAACCTTTGAAACTCAAATATTATCGCCTTTATCTCTCACACTAGCCACCTCCCCATAAACACCAGACGTTGACGACAAATCCCATGGTCTATACCCATCTAGGATGTTTGAAACAAAATACTTAGTAATATGAGCCTTACCCGTTCCTTCCTCTTCCTCGCCTCCCATGTAGGGTTGTACATGAGCCGAGCCAGGCTAAGCTCGAACTTAAACGAGTTAACTCAGATCGGCTCGTTTTTCTGGTCCAGCTGAAAAGTCAAGCTCGAGCTCGGCTCGTAAATGTTCGAGCCGAGCTCGAGCGGGCCCGAGCCAGCTCGTTGTTTTTTATTATTTGTTTACAAATATTTATAAAATAAAAAACAAAAGAAATAAAATAAAATTACAAATATACATGTATATTTTTTTTATTATTCTAATATTTTAAAGAATAAAAGGCATACTAAAAGTATTATATGTATAATTTGTGTTTTTTTTATTAATTTTCATATTTTATTGATTAATTAAACTTAAAATGTTAACACTTCAACCTGCTCTCGTATATTTTTTTTAATTTAAACATTTAAAAATAAAATTAATACATATAAATAAAATAATTCGAGCTAGCTCACGAGCCGAGATAGGCCTAGCTTGAGCTCGAGCTCGTTTACAATCGAGCCGAGCCGAGCTGACTTGTTTTTTTCAAGTTTTTTTCAAGCCGAGCTTTTTTCAAGCGAGTTTCGAGCGAACCACGAGTTACGAGTTCGTTATACACCCCTACTCCCATGAAAGTCTTGCCCTTCATCTTCATCGCCTCCTCTTGTCCTCTAGGCATCCCTAGGGATTTTTTCTATTTAATATACTGGTAATACATGGTTAGTGAACAACTAAATTGTAGTTGACCCACAAAAATATTTTTGCAATACAAATCAGATGTGACATGTTATAGTCTTAACACGTGTTATGAATACATTTAAATTTTTGTGTTTTATTTGTTATCCAACCTGTCCGACCAATATACTTTATCATCTTATTCGCTATCATTGAATTTTCTGTTGTTAAATGAAGTCCAGAATAACTTTGATAGGTCGATATCACCAACTCATTAATTTGGTTAAGTCATTGGCGCAATGATTGACGGAGATGCTCGTCGACTCATACAATTATAGAGTCGTTATCCATCATCAACAACCCCATGTGCAAAACTTAGCTTTTCCTTCACTTAATATAAATAAAATGACATTTTATTAAACTAACAACTGAAATATCATCCACCTCAACATGTTTTTATTCCTCTCATAACACACCAAATATATTATAATTAAGCTTTTCATAATTGCCTCAACCACTCCAGGTGTGAAGCATAGTGGAGGCCCGGGGTGCCCCAGCCTTGTTGTTTTTTGACGCAGTAGTGGAATTTTACGGTTTTCGTATATAATTTTCATATAAATTGAGTCCGGCCCCCACCAATTTGATTTTCCAGCCCCTACTGATCGGAAAAAAATGAGCCCGGCCTCTTGGATTCTATCTCTAAGCTTCGCCACTGAATCACTCAACACACTTTAAAAAATATATCAATTTTGAAACAATTCAAGGATAATCATGATTCCTCTATTTAAATAGAGAGTTAAAACTAAAATACAAAATAATGATATGTCATATGAGCCTATTCTTATGTTCAAAGAACAGATTTTATAATTACTAACAAATAAAATTAAATAGAAGTGGTAAATCAAATAATAACTATAACATAATTACTAAGGCTATGTGTAGTAGTGGGTGAAATTTGTGGGTTAAGACTGAACGGAGTGGGGGGCGGGAAAGGCTTTCAAGGGCGGGAACACCGCCGCCGGTAGGGGCGGGAGTCTGGCGTGGGGGGTGGGGCGGGGGTGGCTTCACCGGCGTGGGGGGATTGTGTGGGACACGTGGCATGCTTTTATTGGTCAGTTTTTTTTTTTTAACTTTAACACAATATAATATTATTTCCTCTCCCCCCCCCCTCCCCCTTCCACTCCCCACAATTATTTCCCCCCCCCCCCCCCTCAAGAGTCCCACAAGTGCCACATGGCGCTTCATCCCCCTCTTCCCCCCCCCCCCCCCCCTCCTTATAGTCTAAAGGGGCATTTGTTGACATATGGCATGTGGGCCCATTTGGTGGGTGAAAAGGGGCATTAAAGGGGCAAGGGGTGTAATGGTGGGTGAAATTTGGTGGGTGAAAGGGGCATTAAAGGAGCATTTTTTTTATTTTTTTTTATTTTCAAATAAACAAACTATTATTGTAAAGTTTATAAATTTAATGGAAGGGGTGTTGTATTTGGTTTGTTTATTTGTTTGAATGATTTTATATATATATATATATATATATATATATAGGGGAAAGTTAATTTGAGAACACCTATATTTCGTGTGAACCGCGAGAACGCCACCTAAAACCATTCAAATCAAAATTTCTTTTTACACTTATCTTTATTACTAAAATACAATTCCAAATACACAATTTACGCGTAAAAATTTAAACGTATACGGAAATAAATTGTTTTTACACATGTGTAAATTTACTGTTTGTTCATGTATAAACTGTTTCATTTACACATGTGTAAAAAGTTAATTTGAAAGTGTTTTTGCAAGAAAAGATGAATTATTTGGAAAGAAAATTCGTTTTTTTAATATTGTATTTTGATTATAATTAGGTTTGTATTGAAAAAAAATGATTTTGATTGGTTTTCTCATTTGTTCTTACGGTTCTCGCAATATTTAGCGTTCTCAAGATAACCCTCCCCTATATATATATATATATATATATATATATATATATATATATAATTTTTTTTGACCGTTAACAATCCAACGTCCATATTACCGTTGCCTTTATTTTTTATTTTTATTTTTTTAAAACGCCACGTGTCAAACAGGGATAGGCCGGCTTCATGTTTAACCCACGCGAAAAATTTGGCCCCAACACCTTTAGCGCCCCTTTAACGGGTAGGGGGCGGTGTTCCCAAATAAATGGGGCGCCAAAATTGTCAATTCACGCCTAATTCACAAGCCACTATATGGTCTAACAAATAAAGTTACCAAATGATGATAACTATAATCATAAACTCACTAAATATCTCTTTTAATTATTTTACTCATTTGTGGCACATATACAAGTTTTACAATAAAAATGTTAACAAAATTGTTAAAAAAATAAATAAATAACATTACTCTGTATACAAAACATACAGTTAAATGAAAGAAGAAATTTATATATTAATAACCAAAGAAAAAATTTCACATTTGACTATCTTCCAAGCACCTATACATCTCTTGCAATCAAAAAGATTTAACAAAAATGCCAACAAACAAAAGAAAGAACACAACTCTGGAAGAATTTAGCCTCTAATCTCAAAAGAATGAACAAATCAAAGAAGCAAAATAAGTAACAAATGTATATGTCTGATCTTTTCTTTACAAACTTTGATCAAAACTTGACCTTTTTAGGTTACCGGCCGGTTGCGCCGAATGTGTCTACGAGTCCCGAGGGCTTGGATACAATACTCGACTGAGTTTGATCGAACGAATCATCGAACATTCTAGAAGTACCTTCATCAGCTTGCAATTGTTGAAGAAGCTGAGGAACACTCATATGTTGACCAATGCCATAACCATCATCTTCATCAGGTCGCGACGGTTTCCATTGTTCCACAAGAGGGCCCAACACATTAACTGCATGACCCATGTCGGGTCGTTGATACGGCTCACGTGCGGTGCAGTGGCCCGCCAGCTCCGCCACTCTGCAAATGCTTTCTAAGGTTTCTTCTTCATCAGTGACTAGAGTTTGGTCAATAGCTTTTATTATGTTTTCTTTGGAGATAAGCGCCCGACGGAACCATGTCACCAGATGACTTTTATCATCGGCCAGAGTATCGTCTAGAGCTTTTCGGCCCGTTATCAGTTCCATTAATACCACTCCAAATGCATAAACATCCACTTTTGTAGTCACTCTTCCAGTAGCTGTTGTATTAAGGATAACCCGTGTCAATCTTTAACTAAAGGAGTGTTTGGTTACATGTTTAGTTAGATAATTAAAAGTTAATTGTGCAAATTAGAGTACTCACCAGCATATTCGGGTGCAAGATAACCAAAAGTTCCAGCTACTCGCGTCTCCATAGAGTGCTTCGCATCAGGCGTGCTTTTCACCAAACCAAAGTCTGCGACTTTAGCCCGCATATCATCACCAAGAAGAATATTAGACGGCTTTAAATCTCTATGAATAAAACTTTGCTGCGCCAAACTATGCAAATACTCAACCCCCCTCCCAACATCCAAAGCAATCGAAACACGTTGCTTCCAACTAAGCGAGTTTGTTTTATGCTCCGTCCATTCAAACAAATGTTGACTTAACGTTCCTTGCGGCATGTACTCATAGACCAAGAGCCTTTCGTTACCATTCATACAATATCCAAGAAGAGCCACGAGATGCCTGTGTCTAACTTTTGTCAAAACTGCGATCTCCGCTTGAAACTCTTTCAACCCTTTTGTCCCCATCACACCCGAGTCCATTCTTTTGACTGCTACTTTAGTTCCGTTGTGTAATATACCTTTGTAAACGACCCCAAATCCACCCTTTCCTAAAACATTTTCTTCACTAAAATTGTTGGTTGCTTCTCGAAGAACTTGGATGGAAATCACAACGTTACCACCTTCAAACACCGACATTTCGGTATGGTCACCGCTACTTTGACTTTTTAACGCGCTAGCTTTAACAACTTCTTTACCCTTTTCGGGATCCTGAACAGTCGTGAGCTTTTGGTTCTTCTTTTTGAGATAACACTTGTAGCACACAAACAATATAATCACAACAAAAACAAGAACACCTATGACAATCCCAACAATCATGCCAACCGAAACCCCTTTGGTTGACCCGTTTGAGCCCCACCCGCATTACCAGAACCCGGCCCAGACCCAGGCGTACCATCAGACACATCTTGACCCAATAAATGATTACCGGTATGCACAAACTTCACTCTTTCCGGAAAAACAGGTATCCGACCAGACAAATTATTGTTCGACACATCAAAACCTTGCAGGTTGGGTAAAGATGTCAAAACCTCAGGGATTGAACCCACAAGATTATTATCATTCAACAATAAACTCCTTACCGAAGTCAAATTCGCAAAAGCCGGCGATATACTACCCGAAAACTTCTGTTTTCCAAAGGTAACACTCGTCACATTCTTCCGAGACGAATCACACCCAATAAAATTCCAATTCTTGCAAGCATCATTTCCTTTCCATGACTGTGCCAACGACATCGGATACCCAATCGCCCCAGCAACCTCAAGTAACACAGTCACTTGAGGGTCACACGGCCCAGGCGTATCCAAACAAAAACTATTCGTACCCGTCCCCAATTCAGCCACAACACCATTACCAAACACAGGCAATGGCCCTTGTAACTTATTATTTTGTAAAGTGACATTAACTAATTTAGGCAAGGCCATTACTGACCCAGGAACCAACCCGGTCAACTGATTATCCCTAAGTTGCAAATCAAACAAAACCGTACAATTCGATAGATCCGGTATAGCACCAGTGAAGGCATTCGCCTGCACCCACACCTGTTCCAACTGTGCCATAGTTGAAACTACATCAAGCGTACCAGAAAGGCCTAGCACTTGATTATTAAGCCACAGATTCCGTATCTGTGACTCAGAAAAACTCCAAGGTAAGCTCCGGTAATATTATTATACGACAACCTAAGATCCTGCAGATTCCGTAAATCTTGAAAAATATCCGGAATATTTCCCATTATGTTTGCATTACTCGCAAGAAAGCTTTGTAAATTAATATTTTGATTTAAACTCTCGGGTATAATCCATGGGGCCAGATTATTATTATCCGAGATACTAAATGATTGTAGATTGTTGAGGCCTGTAAAGAAGTCATGTGGGATGGAAGTGAAATTGTTTCCGTCAAGGTTTACCTGTTCGAGCAAGGTAAGGTTAGCAAGGGATGGTAAGTCCCCAGCTATGGAGTTACGTTGTAGGGCTAAGGTTTTGAGTTGGGTGAGTTGGTTAAGGTTTGGTGGGAGGGTGCCGGTTAAGGATTTGGAGACGAGGTTTATAGCGGTGACACGGTTAGAGTTGTCGCAAGTGATGCCGTTCCAGTTGCAGAAGTTGGTTGAGTCGGTCCATGTGGAGGGAGTGGGGGATATGGAGGTGGATAGGGATTTTATGACGGCGGCGTCGTCGGCGGTGGTGAAGGGTGTTGTTAGGAGGAGGAGGTAGAGGAGGAGAAGGTGGTGGTTGACGACGGTGTGACACGTCATCGCCGGAGAAAGGAGGAGAGAGAGAGAGAGAGTGTGTGTGTTTTTTGGTTGGATTGGTGTGGTGGGAGAATGGAATAATGGTTTTGTATGGGAAAAACGCGTTATGTGTTGGAGCTTTTTAGGTGTTATGTCACCTTTTTTTAGGGTTAAAAATTAAAATACAGCTTTGATTTTGGAAGATGGAATATTTGTGAAATTATTTGTGAGGAAAGTAAAATAATATTTTGCATAAAAATAGAAACGGTTTAAATAAGTCAAAGGATTCGAAGTTATTTGGACAATATATTTCGTAGCTTACCATATAAGATTAAGAAAACTAAATGTCGATATATTATTGAATCAATTCCCTGCCCGTGGTAGATGGATCAGTATTTGGTGTTTCACCTGGGACGAATCCTCAAGCCACTGTGATGATGCTTGGGAGGTATGTGTATGTATTTTAGAGATTGGAAGCTTGGTTCTGTGTCTGCATTTCGCAGATAATAACAGAGCGTCAGTGACACTTGTGAGACCTACGTGTGAAAGATGAAAATTGTGAGGAGTGGAAGGGTGAAAGGAATATTATTATTATTATTAGTTGTGTGTTAGATTAAAAAAACAAGCCAATCAGAAAATGGCACGTAGCCCAAACCATCCCCCACGCCCATGAAATCTTCTCCGCCCAAAGTCTTCCCTCCCGCCCTTCCACGCCCAACCGGGGCGGTGTGGAGGGCTTGAAGAAACTTTTCCCGCCCCTCCTCTCCGGATAGTCTTACATGAGTTGAAAATTTAAGATGATATAATTTATAAAACTATAATTAAAATCGTGTATTACATAAAAAAGGACAAGGTAAATTACAATTTTAATTTACAAACTTATTTTTTTGTTTTTTTTTATAACTAGCATTGGAGCCTAAGTTTTCTAGCTAAACGAACCATAGGAAGTTGTTACAATTTTAATTTACAAACTTATTTTTTTGTTTTTTTTTTATAACTAGCATTGGAGCCTAAGTTTTCTAGCTAAACGAACCATAGGAAGTTGTTGGCAATGATGTACTTGTTTCATAATCATCAATGAGTTATCATAAACAATGTAAGCTTTAATCTAAATAATGGTAAAAATAAACAATCAAAACAATTAAGTAAACATGTCTAGAGTTAAAAGTCAGTTTTAACTATAAATAGATAAAGAAAAAAACGATAGGATTGGCTGAAAATCAATTTTAATTTTTAAAGCCTTTATTTATTACTAGCTTATACCCCGGGAGCGTCCCAGGTTGAGAAATCTAAACAAAGTGAATAAAATTAGAAGTATATAAACTATAAAAATGGCATCTATATATCAACTTACATTAGATACTTTAAAAAAATACCAAAAGATCCATTTCACCTTACAACATCAACACCTAAAACAGAATATTAAGATCCCAAGCACTTTAAGGGGACATAGATTATTTAGCACCAATACATTCAGTCAAATGTCTTTAACTGCATACAATAAGATTTGAGCTATTTCAGAATATGGTAGAAAAAGAAAACATAGCAATTACCTGTTGGAGAGTGTCTCGGGTTGAAAAATCTAATATGACAACATAATTAATAACTTGCCAATATATGATGAATGAATATTATTATTATTATTATTAACAAATCTCTGTCATAAGTTATCATATTCTAATATAAAAAAAGGGTAATTGGGTCGGGTATCACCTAATCCCAGGCCCGACCCAATCCCACAATTTTTTTTAAACTAATTCCAAACCTGACACAATACCTGTCGGGTTATAAAAAATAATGGTTTTTTTTCTCCGTTTTTATATAGCACTATGGTACTCGTTGGAAAGATAATAAAACGCTCGTTAATTTGGTGTATTTTTTTTCTTTAAAAAATCTCGTGTATAAAAGATATTAACGATTAAAAGTTATGGGAGGAAACATTAGAGATAAAAATCTAATTTTGTTTTTAAATTTTAAATTATTATTTTCCTAAAATAAAGGCTTTGCCACATGGGATAACACATGGCACACTCAATAAAGAAAATACCCTCTTTGAATGCTGACGAGGTAGGCCCAATCTAGATGGATCGGCCCAATACCACATAAAGGCCCCATTACCTTCGGGCCAGCCCAATGGCAGATATACGCCGGATGAACCAACATGGTAAAATCCCGGATGATCGATAAGGCTCAACCTCTTTTCCGATAATCAGGGAAGGAAGGTTCGAAAGAGAAGATAAGGCCTATCTCCATCTAAACCGGAGAATTAGCTCCTGGGGATAGGCTCGAAGAGGCGGTTACGAGGAAAGTAAGAAAGGTTATAAATAGAGGTCAGAGGTAAATAATATTTCATACTCACAATCATAAAAGCTTTGGCTTTACTCTCACACCAAGAACCAGTACTTATTCTCACGCCGGAGGGTGGTCGCAGGAAACCCCCCTTTCCTGTGACGAGTCCTAACGGTGTTTTGTTTTGCAGGCACCCGGATCCAGTTTGGGTTAGTTATTCATTGTCGGAACAACATTCTTGTCTACTAGGAGAGGTATTTACTTCTTCATTGGCGCCATCCGTGGGACCCCTACAAGGAGTTAGTTATCGGCTGAATAACCCAAGGAATCAAGATGACCTCGAATCAGGACACCGTAGCGGCCACCAATCCGGCCGAAAGTAATCAGAATCTGATTCCCACAGCAGAGCAGATAGATGGAGCAGTTGCGTCTGACTCGGAAGGAGAAAGGGATGGAGCGGCTCCGGGGTTCTCCTCAAGAACATCGGCTACCCGTCCGGGCGGTACGCAGACCTTAATGTCGTCCGAGGGTCACCTGGGACGTTTCCCTCTCATAAGAGGACTGGCTTCGTCGTCCACTTACACTCGACCAATTGTTAGTACTAGCTTTTCAGCTCCTCGAGTGCCGGCGCCGACGTCATCCGTGCCCTGGTTTACCGCGGCGCAAAGTCTCCCCCTGTTCTCAGCCGCAATCTCAGCAGCCATGACGTCATCACCACAAGCCACCCTCATGCAACCAAACATGCCACCTTATACTCCGGTTACTCCCGGAAATCAGCCGTTCATGCCTTATTATCCCATGTCTCCGTATGGGTATATGTGTGCACCATCTACTGGGGGTGCATTCTCGTACCCTTACCCCTACATGTATCCTCCAGTACAACCACCTCTTCCCGGTAGAACCCCCAAACTGGGGTGCCTTCAAACGAAAGATTGAATGACGTCCGCACGCGCCTCACCTATGAGACCACTCCCGGTGGTCCCGGAACTTCTGCGGGCCCTCCTCAGGGCCGGCAGCAAAACCCAGTGGCGTTACAGGAGAATGAGGATCAAGGTGATGATGAAGACCTTACCCGGCCATATCGTCCTCCGACGATGGCAACTTATTCCAAATTCTCGGAGAGGATAGCCAATGCTCCGTTACCTCCAAACCTGAAGCTCCCGTCAACAGTGGGTAAGTATGATGGAACCGGGGACCCGGATGATCATTTGAGCATTTTCGAGTCTGTAGGAACATCCAAAGATTGGCCAATGTAGGCCTGGTGCCACATGTTTGTTCAGACCCTCGTGGGAGCAGCACGGGTCTGGTGGGATAGTTTACCGCCCAGGTCAATTTCTAATTGGAGAGATATTCATAAGGGATTTACCCAGCAGTTCAGCCAGCAGCGTAGACATACAAAGTACAGAGAGGAGGTAATGCACATCCGCCAGAGAGATAATGAGCCAATGGAGAATTTCATAATCCGTTTCAACAAGGAACGGCTACAAATCCCGGGCCTTACTGAAGAGTTGGCGTGTACTGCATTCACCATGAGGGTGAATGACGATGGATTGTTAAGGAAGCTCCATGGTCCTTATGGGTACCCGCAGACCATGGACGAAATGATGACTATAGCCAAGGCATATGTCAAGCAGGAGAAATCGATTGCCATGAATCATGCGGTACGGAAGAAGCATGAAACTACCAAGGCAAGTGACAATCAAGACTCTCGAAGCTCCAGGAACAGAGGACGGTCTGGCCAACCTTACTCAAGGGATGATCGTCGTGATGAACGCCGGGATGACTGGCGAGACGACCGCCGGGAGCAAGGACGAAGGTCGGAGAAGTCCCGGGATTCCTACTCCAGCAGAGGGGAAACGGCTTCCAAGCCCAAACTAGATTATCCGGAGCTTATCAAGACACCATCCCAAATATTAGAAACTGAAAATCTAAGGCTGAATACTCCTCGTCCGGTCAAAGACTCGCCATCAAAAGACAAGTCAAAATTCTGTGACTATCACAAGGGCAATGGTCACGATACAAATGATTGTTTTCAGCTCAAGAGGCAAATAGAATACTTTGTCAGGACGGGAAAATTAGCACATCTGGTCAAGGATATGAAGCCGGGTCCCTCAACTTGGGAGGACAAGGCGGCCGGAAAGAAACCCAGAGAGATCAATGCCATACGGCCAGAAGCAAACGGTGGCGCCAAAAGGCGTTTTGAGACAATTGAACCTTGGATGGAGGCAACGATGACAGTGCCGCCTTATTACAAGGCCTTGAAGATGGAAGCATTAGTGATATCAGTCGCAGTGGGCGACTATAGCATGAAGAGGATCATGGTAGATACAGGCAGTTCAGAGGACATCATCTATGAACCATGCTTCAGAAGAATGACAAGTGAGGATCAGAAAATGCTAGCTCCGGCCCATGGTCCGGTAAAAGGGTTCACAGGGGAAAGTGTAGAGCCGCTGGGGCAGCTGACGTTCCCGGTTACTCTTGGTGATGGCTATAAGGAGCGCACTATCTTGGTCACTTTCCTAGTGATCCCGGCTATTTCTCAATACAACTTAATCATAGGTCGGTACACGTTGGGACGAATTGACGCCCTGGTATCTACTGCCAGGGGGTTTCTCATGTTCCCAACCCCGCATGGGATAGCCACCGTTTCTGGAGAAAAGGTGTGTGTAGTATCCGATGGCACGACTTGTCGTCAAGCACCATCCGGAATTCGTGGTCCAGAGAGGTGGGTCCTGAGTGCAAAACACCCCGACCAGACGGTCACTATTGGAAATTCCTTGGCTCCAACCACACAGGAAAAGTTGAAGCGGCTATTGAAACGTAACATGGATGTCTTTGCTTTATCACACTCTGATATGACCGGGATTGCACGGGCAAAGGCATAGCACAAATTGTCTACTTATCCAAATGTAAAACCGGTCATGCAAAAGAGAAGGAGTATGGCTCCTGATCGAAGAGCAGCTGTAGTACAAGAGGTTAAGAAGCTAGAAGAAGCCGGGATTTTGAAAAAGACCAAATACCACACGTGGGTCGCTAACCCTGTCATGGTCCGGAAGCAAGATGGAACCTGGAGGATGTGTGTGGACTACAAGGATCTGAATAAAGCATGTCCTAAGGACGCTTATCCGCTCCCGGAGATAGACCTCAAAGTTGATTCCCTGGCTCCATTCCAGTTTAAATGTTTCTTGGATGCATATAAGGGATATCACCAGATTCAGATGGCAAAGGAAGATGAGGACAAGACGGCTTTTCACACGGACGTCGGCATATTCTGCTACACCAAAATGTCGTTCGGTTTGAAACATGCCGGTGCGACGTATCAAAGATTAATGGACCAGGCGTTCGAGCGCCAGATCGGCAGGAACCTGGAGGTATACGTGGACGATTTGGTGATAAAGAGCAAGACAGAAGATATGATGCTGAAGGACATAGAAGAAACATTTGATACTCTCCGAGAATACAATATTAAGCTAAACCCGGGGAAGTGCTCTTTCGGAGTTGAAGAAGGTAAGTTCCTGGGAGTGGTAGTATCAAAAGATGGGTTCCGAGTCAACCCGGAGAAGGTAGCGGCCATTCGAAACATGCCTGCCCCTAAAACGCTGAAAGATGCTCAAACACTAAACGGGAGGCTGGCTGCCATCAGCAGGTTCCTGGCCAGGCATGCCGAGCGTTCGTTACCGTTCATCTCTACACTCAAAGACTGCCTGAACAAGAACAAATTCAGATGGACTGAAGCAGCAGACAAAGCATTTGAGCAGATGAAGACGTTCGTCAGTAACCTACCCATGCTAACAGCACCACGTCCAGAAGAAGTGTTGAAAATGTATCTGGCAGCCGGTCATCGTGCCATTAGTTCTGTGCTGTTGGTCGAGAGAAATAAGTGTCAAACACCAATTTATTACATCAGCCGGACGCTTTCAGATGCTGAAACCAGGTACCCCACTTTGGAAAAATTAGTACTGGTGCTGGTTCATGTGTCCTGGAGGCTGCGAAGGTATTTCCAAGCACACGAAGTGGAAGTCTTAACAAACTTCCAGTTGGGACAAATCTTGAACAGACCGGAAGTATCTGGCCGACTCGCCAAGTGGGCAATTGAGCTGGGGGTGCTGGATGTAACTTTCAAGAAGAGAGCGGCGGTAAAGGGGCAGGTCCTGGCTGATTTCATGACCGAGATCCCGGAAGGTGAGGAGATCCAAGAATCCATACCAAGATTGGAGGAAGCATTGGAAGATGAATCCACTCCGTGGCAGTTGTATACTGATGGATCTTCAAATAGTAAGGGAGCCGGGGCAGGGTTATTGCTGGTCAGCCCGGAGGGTGCAAGGTTCCTCTACGCCCTACGGTTTGACTTTGAATGTTCTAATAATCAATCTGAGTACGAGGCCCTGCTAGCAGGACTGCGGGTGGCTTTGACCCTGGGTGCCACCCGGGTAGACACCCATGTGGATTCACTATTGGTAAACAACTAGGTCAATGAGTCATACGAAGCCAAGGATGAGTCCATGATCAAGTACCTGGAAAAGACAAAGGAGCTAATGACAAAGTTCAGGAAGGTCACACTACATCATGTGAGAAGGCACAAGAATGACATAGCCGATGCACTTAGCAAGTTGGCTTCTTCAGGCACAGACGCTAACGTCCATATTGAAACTTTAAAGCACCCGTCCACACAGGTGTCTGAAGTCCATTCGGTTCACACGGTCGAGGTCTCCTGGATGACCCCCATACACAGGTACCTCACAGATGGAAGCTTGCCGGAGGATAAGGCTGAAGCAATGAAGATCCGGACCAAGTCACTGCAATACGAGATCCAAGCCGGGATTCTTTACAGGAAATCATACCTGGGACCGGCCTTAAGATGTGTATCCCCCTCGGAGGCTAGGTACTTGATAAGAGACATCCATTCAGGAATATGTGGTATACATGCGGGACCCCGGGCGGTAGTAGCAAAAATAACTAGTCAGGAGCTGCTCATTCAAGATTGGAGACTTGGTCATGCGGGATAACGATGCTAGCAGACAACTACCCCAGGGAAAGCTAGGCCCAAACTGGGAAGGACCCTATGAGGTCATTGAAGATCTGGGAAAGGGAGCATACCGCTTAAAGCAGCTGGACGGCACGCCGGTTCCCAGAAGCTGGAACGCTGCCCAGCTCAGAAAATGTTACATGTAATAAGGGACGAAAAGTCTCAGGCCATAGGCCGCTGTAAGCACGCCCGGCCGGTAACCACGATACCCCGGGTAGTGAAATTTTTATTTTTATTTTTATTATGGATTGCAACTAATAATAAGACGCCGATGACGGCATTTATAGTTTTTGTATGCTTCATTATAAACAGGCTGCTTTTTCCAAGCAAGATTACAAAAAGGGTAGGGGCAGGACAAAAATCCAATGCCTTAAAAAAACATACTTCCTACCATCTATACATAGCGCTATTTAACTTAGTCTTACTTGACTACAAAATACTAATCACTGCAGCCCTCCAACATGGCAAACACCTCTGCAGGGGTGTATAGCAAGTCACCTTCGGGATTGCAAGCAGGGGGAGGACCCAAAACTCCTCATACATCCTCATCTCCTCTGATTGGAGATTAAAGGACCACACCTTCGGCTCCTCATTCACCTTTGATGTTCCAACAGAAACAGTTCTTGGAACCATGGGAACGGCATCCTCCAAAGGAACCCAAGGAGAGGGTCGGCGTCTATCACCACGCTGGTAAACCAACCCATAACGGGTAGGAGCCGAGACATCAGCTGACCGAACCTGGACGTCGTCCTTTATCTCCAGAGGAGTTGTAGAAACTTTTGGCACCACAATAGGAGCAGCGAGTTCCTCTCCTACGTTTTCTGCAACTTCGGAAGGAAATGGCTGGACGGGTTTTGGTCGACGGCGATACACCAACCGGCAGGGCTTCTGTGGAAGAATCTCGACTAGTTCTTGAGAAGGAACTTCCAAAACAGGCACAGCCTCATCAAGTTCTTGGGACTGGCGTTGCAGCTCCCTTAGTCCCTCTAGAGCATCAAGCTCTTTCAAGTACTTTTTCAGAGAAACGAACCTACGTGGCATAATGAGCGAGTGAAAATGTGCACGTATGCATGATATGAAACCCCACTTATAAAGGGATTAATGTGATGGTTAAGTTATTCTTGGGAGTTTAAACAACCTGCAATAATGACACTGACACAAGCCGCCTGACACGTGGATGTGACGGTTAGGTTGCATCGCTGACGTCGGCAATATGATTACAAGTATTAATGACGACAAGACGTTTCATTATGACTTGTTGGAGGATCTCGGATTAACAATATTATATCTTAGACATTAAATAAACATAACATTCATTCAGATAGGTGTTTATACAAAAGATTCTACGGGATCAGTACACACATAGCAAATTTCATCACATTACAAATGTTAAACAACTATTCTTCATCTGAAGAACTGGCAGAGGAACTGGCAATCACAGGTTCAAGGAAGGCCCGGACGTTTGACATGCCTTCATCACCAGTCTGGGCCTGCAGCTGTGCAAGCTCATCCAAGGAATCACTGCTAAGGGCTTCTAGGGCTTTGGAGGTCCGTTGTTCAACTCCTTTCTCATGATCGGTGGCTTCAGGAAGTTTTCGCCCGAGAAGCCCATGACGATGACCATGCCTCAAACCATCCTGGTACCCGGACTCCACAGCAGTCCGGTAAAAGTCATTTAATCTTTGTTGGTACTGAACCCCCCCCCCCCCCCCACGAATGTGGCTCCACGAAGCCCGGAACCCTTTGGATATCAACCAATCCCAGTCAGTCTCCAAAACATTCACCCGGGCATGGGCAGCTGTCAATTGCTCGGTCAGATTGGCGGTATTCTTGGCAGCAGTCTCAGCCTCGGACTTGAGAGCATTCAGTTGCTTCAGCATGGCATCCCTCTCTTCTTCCGCCCTCCGGGCACGGGATTCATAGCCCTCTATATCAGAAGCCAGCCGTTCATACCTTTCCTGGTCGGCTTTAGCCTTAGTAACATTCTCTCTTTCTCTAAGAGCTTTACCCGCTCCTCTAAACCCCGTACCACCCGGACCTGCCCATCATGGGCACGAAGAATTTCAAGCTTCTCGTCGTTATGAGTATTTATCAGACGAGTCTTGTCCCATTCGTAGGTTTCCCTGATGGATGACATCTCTGCAATCTCCTTCCGGCAATCTCCTAAAGATTGCAACAATGCCTCAGCTTCCATGGACAGCTTGCTATGAGACACGTGCATGTCATACAAATCACCTACATCCGAACGCCAACGGCGCAGCACTTCATACATGGAAGCTACAGAATTTACGCTAGATCCAAGAGCATTCTCAGCCAGCTGAGCGTTATCCAAACCCTGGAGGTAATACCGTTCGGCAGGAGGAATGGCATGGTCAACCCAATGCCTGATGACGTCTGGATCAATCAACCGGGTAGACTGAGCAACCTTCCACTTAGGGATATACTTTGTATCCGGCAAGGAAGGATTCCAATTAATACCGGGAGCGTAGGCATGAGAAGGCATCTTGGTTGATTCAACGGGGTCCACACTGAACGGCATTTGCCCGGATCTTACACCACCAGGAAATGCAATAGGGTGGTGTTGTACATCGTGTAGCAGCTCGGTGAAGCTGACCCGGGACATATCCCTAAGGGCTTTGCCACTGGAGCTATCAAGGTGCAATCTCGTCTGGGCATCAGGAGGCATGGCAGTATTAATAGGAGCCGACATAACGCTTGAGAAAGCTGCTCCTGATGACGTGGTAATCATGGCTGTACTGGCCGGAGCTGACAGAGCGCTTGAAGAAGCAACCGCCGATGGCGTGGTAATCACGGTAGCTGGAGAAAAGGTGACACCGACTGATAAGGTATTGTTAGGTTCTTCGGTGACGACTAGGCGAGGAGCCGGGATGGTAGTGGCTGTAACGGCAGTTGACAATATAGCAACAGATGGAAGGGTAGTAGTCACCGTAGCCGCAAGGGCATCCACACCCTGCTCAGACACAGCTGCAGCAACAGGGCTAGAGGCCTTGGCTTGTTGTGTGGAAGTACCCTCATCCAGGAGGGGTGTACCTGGACACAAATAATCAAACAACCATAAGAACAGGGGAAAAGAAAAAAGCCGAAGTGCAAAAACGGATCCATACCAAGTCTTTCTTCCTTGCTGGCCAGCAACTCGCGACGATTGGCAAGGAATGATGATACATCAGGTGAAGCGGCTTTCCTCTTCCGGGTCTTCTTCTTTTTCCCACTAGCAGTAACAGCAGGATCAGCAACATTGAGAGGATCTGGGTTCAGAGGCGGTGAAGCCGGTGCCTCAGTAATTACAGGAGCAGCAGTACCCGATTGATCAGGGCGGCTTTGAACCGGAAGAGCAGGAATCACAAAGTTCTTCACCATCTGAGTAAGAACGCCCGCCTCGTCGTCCCCTAGCAGACGGTCATGTTTGTAAAACCCCAACCGATGGCGGAAACATCGGGATGTCACGTAGTGATGATTGTTCAGTAGCTCATGGTGAATAATAAATTTCATTAAATGAATTAAATAATGTACATACAATTGTTCTACAAGAATTCGTACATCAAATTAAATAAAACTATGCACATATCTTCAAGCAATCTTCAAGCAAGTAGAACCTGAAACATGTTAAGTTGAAAATATTTTGGGTCAACAAAAAGTTGGTGAGATTACATAGGTTTTATTTGTAAATACTTGATAATAATAGTTTGTACAACATTCCCAGTTGTATGATGATAGAGTATGATGCAGACATGTAACAATGCGTCTTTGTACAACCAAACCTTGTGTCGACTGTTGACTAACTCGCAAGTTAGTTAAATGTTGTTGTTGTTATCGATCATCCCTGAATTTATGCGGGGGATGGGTTTGTCAGACCTATAGCGCTATAATCTAAACAGGCGGCTTGATCAATGTTAATGATTGTACTGTGTCTTTTTGTTACAGTCAAATGATAGAATGATGATGTAATTGAATCACAAATAAATATGAGTAAATGATAGTATAAAATGTTTAAACATGTTTCACCCCAAAAATAGTGAAAATAGAGAAAAGGGGCTATGTAAACTCACCTTAGCAACTGTTATATCTGTTGAAAAATTGAATAGTGGTGTTGCCCAAATGTGTCAAGTATCACCCTATAATAAGGTAATAAATAAGTCTATCTAGTCTACAAATGTATAAGTTCTAGAGCTTTGAATTGGGGATAAATGCTCGTTTGATTAATATTAAAAATGTTTGACAATTGAGAGAAATTTAGTAAATAAATAGACAAAAACCTTTTTATAAAATTTGAATTTAAGATGATCACTATAATGAGTTTAAAGTATAAAAATATTTTTTATAAAATCATTTTCTTTAAAATAGAATATTAATTCTATTTATAACAAATTGTCAAAATTTAACTTTAATATCTAAAAATATTAAAATTAAATAATTTTAAGTTTAAAAATTATATTTCTGTTCTAAATATTCAGAAATAATTTGTATAAAATTTTGGTGCAAAAATATTAAAAATTGGATTTATTATGATTTAATTATGATTAAAACTAACAAAAATTGATTAAAAATATTAAATAAATGATTTTTCAGAATTAAAAATCATTTCTGAAAAACTTAATGTTATAAAAACTCAGGATAATTTTTGTGGAAATTAATAAGATCGTTTTGATATTTTTATAGAATTTTATAAATAAAATGGAATAAACTTGATTTATTTATTATATATATTAAATAAATAAATTTTTGAAAACTAAAAATTGTATGTTAAACTTTTTCACTAGTTTAACATAAAATAATTTTTGTAGAATTTATAAATGAGTTTTAGTATTTTAAAACTAATGAAAAAAAAACATATAAGTGAATGTATATATATATATAGATCAAAAATAATATTGTTGTAGCTGCTGGGGCTCGAACCCTTGATCAGGGGCGGCCCAAACACTAGCAGCATATGGGTTTACCAACTGGTCTGATGGTCAGTTTGTATTAGATCTCTTTTAGTTTTAATTAAAAACAAACGTGAAAGCACTTCATCTTCCCCAAATAGATTTAGCAAAACCCTAACAATCTAATAATCGTTTATAACAAATAATAGCTTCTGATTTGTTAGGGCTATTATCTGTTTATAGCCGATAAACATAACCAAGGTACGAATCATTACCTATGTCGCGTAAATGATGATGAACGAGCGGTCAAGGAAAAAGTCAAGCCGAAACAATTATGCGAATAAGGTGAACTGAGAGGATAATTGAAGGTTTGTGGGTGTTTTTCGGTACAATTAGAAGCTGAGGACGATCCCAATTTATAGTAATCCACACGAATTCGTAATTTTAGAAGTTTGACCAAAAATTAACACATACGCGTGAATTGTTTTAGAATTGGGAGTTGATATAGGTAATTACGCGGAGATTAAGTATTAGTTATTAGGCAAGTTTAACAAGTCAATTGTTTCCAAAAATGAGCGAATTAATTGGTAAAAAAATAATTCAATTCAGCTGCTGCTGCTGTTCGCGAGAAGGAAAGGAAAAAGGGAAGAGGCCTTTTTGTGTATTTATATAAACTGAGTTGAAATTAGATCAAGATATAAGGGTGGCTCAGGTGGTGATTACGCGTGTGTGTGTGGAGGGTGGTCCGGGTTCGAATCCGAGCAGGGACACCTTTTTTTTTATTAAACTGAAAAGGAAGGAGGGTTGGGCTATTGGGCCAGGTTTCGTGGGCTCGGCTGGGTGGGTCGGAAATCTTGGGCCAGAGGAGATAAACAAACAATCATAATGGGCTTACAAGAATTGGATTGGAGTACTTTGCATTGTTTAAAAAAAATCTGATTTAGTGTTATAAATATATATTTTTTTTATAATATTATTATTATTACTATATATATATATACACACATATATATATATATATAAAGGGATAGCGTATGAAGTAAGGCTTTTACGTAGAAAAATTAGGGGAAATTTGTGCGATGTTACAATGTTCTTCAATATGGGAGATGACCTGTGGGTCAATAGCATCAAAGTAATGCCACTCATCTGCACACAGAAACGGCTAGTTAAATTAAATATACTCTGTAAATGATAAACTATGTACCAGGACTAACCTTGGTCTCGTCGACGGTACTCCGGATATATGGTGTCATCAACTCAAATACGGCTCATACCGACGGCTACAAGGGCCCGTTCAGGAATATGAGTGCACGGGGTAGGATGGTTCACCAGAGCCACATACAGTGGAAGCTTCTCAAAGACAGACGGAGCAGGGCTCTCGTCAGCAAACTTTGTTTTCCCTTTAGAGGTTTGCACCGGTGCAGTGACCGGCAATACACCCTCGTCAATAAAGAAGAACTTTCGTTTCCAGTTTTTGTCTTGCACATTGGGGGGAAAATTCTCAATACAGGGTGGAGCCCCAGGGCGACGGTCAAACGTGAAGTACTCTCCTTTGTACACAAGGACATAAAACACTCGGAAGACATCCAGCTGGGGGGACATACCCAGTCCCCGGGCACAAAATTCGAAATGCTTCACCTTAATTAGTCCTAAGGGATGCAGCTGAGAAATGTTTACCTTATAGTATGAAAGCAATTCCACCATGAATTGAGTAACCGGTAGCCGGAAGTGGCAGAACTTGAAGAACTCCGCATATAGGGTAATTTTCCCAGGCTTTAAGAGGAAAGCCACGTCGGTGGGCCCTGGACACACAGGATTCCACTCCGGCGATATGCGCCACTCAGAAAGGAAAGATTGTAGTGCCGTTACTGACCAACCAGTATGAATCTGGGCAACACTCATGGTGGTTCATGATGTGCTAGCTTTGGGAGCCATTTCAAAGGGAAATTGATAGTTAGTTACTTTGAACTGTACATTTCAGTGGCAACCAGCTAATTTATAGGCGGAAGATTGTACGCGTTTTTAAATTTTAAAATCAAACCGCCAACAGTCAGAACCCTTGAGTTGCTCAGACTGTTAAAACGGCTGAGGCGACAACTCAGGATGACGTCACATCACGTGCCTTACCCATGCGGCGCTATACTCTATTAAGATTTTTTATTTTGGTATTTATGTCATTATCAAAGTATCATATAACTTGTCATGTTAAAAGCCTAGTAATAACCAAGTCCGCTTATCACTAGACTTGGGGGGACATGACGAGGTAGGCCCAATCTAGATGGATCGGCCCAATACCACATAAAGGCCCCATTACCTTCGGGCCAGCCCAATGGCAGATATACGCCGGATGAACCAAAACATTAAAATCTTTCAATTATGATGCCACGTGGCAGTTTCATAGAGAAGTTGAAGACACCATTGCACGCCACATCAGCAATGTTCAATTCTTTTATATATATTAATAGATAATAGATAATAGATACATAGATAGATAATAAACACTCTTACTAAAATACCCTTATAAACTACTAATTAACATAATAATACTAAAGGCATTATGTGTAGGGTTGGGTTATTCTACAAAGGCTGCAAAAAATGAGAAGGGTGAGAAGGATACATAAAACACAATAGATCATCAAATATGACACAATGAGCCACAAAATATAACACAGTGCCAAAAAATATAACACAATGCTAAAGAAAAAAGACACAATGAATTGAAAAAAATGACACAACGATGAAAATAAGAAAAAGATACAATGGTACATAAAATACATAATGATATAACGCATATTCTAAAAACTACAAGCTAAAACCCCAAAAAAACGAAGACCTAAAAACTAACGACGTAGGGTTCGATAAGACGATTCCAATGCCGCGTGAATGAGTTCAATCGGAGTCCGTTTGATACCCTTCCTACGACTTCCTATTTTTCTTTCACTGTGTATTTGATCCTAACCCATTATGTGTAATCAATATCAACCATTGATTAAAGATTTAAATGACCCAAATCTATTCTCACTATTTTTATATTAAGCATGATTTGTATCTGATCATAAATCTTATTAATTCACATGTTGGTATAACAACAATGGCACATTATTATATATAACAATTCTCATCGATTGAAAAGGACGTTCGCTACAGTACGTTGTTCTATTGGTCGATTTTTCTAGGCGTTTCCCATAGTATATTATGGGCGATTTCCAATTGCTATTAGGGGTATTTACAATATTGCCATTGCAGAAAACTTTCTAACTATTAAGTAAAACCCTTTAATTTTGTGATAATTACAATTGTGCCATTACATTATAAAGGAACCGTCTGCCTCTGCAAATACCACTTTATTTATAAAATATCGATACATATAAAAAGTATTTACCCGCTATTATCTTAAAGGTATTTTCACGCTATTATTCTATATATCAAACAACGAAGCATCGGTGTTACAGTAGCACCGATTGAAAATACAATTTTGCCATTCATGCAAATTACATATATGCCCTTATCTCAAGTTTTTTCCTCAAAAAATAGGACCCAAGGTAAGCAAAGCATACATACACAATCTCACCATCACCACGACAACCATCGTTGCCAGACCTCATGGCGAATGTTTTTTAATTCAAGATAATAAAATGATAAAGCCTATCAATTTATTATATTTAATGGTATTTACAGACTATTATAATAAAACCGAAAGACACATGGTTGTTGAAATATAAAATAATGAAAATGGTAAAGGTCATCAATTTATTAAAAAAATAAACAAAAGTTGAGCTAGTTTCTATGTACCTTTGTGTTTGATTACTATTAGGTTAGAGTCCCGTAGGAATCCACGGTGCATCTATAAGTAAAATAAAAAAATTATATAAAGATTGTAGTTTGCAAGTTCTTTTATTTATTTAAAGTTACGTAATACATTTCGTATGGATTTCGGTTGCATGCAAAATATCATCAAAAACGTTAAATGTAACGCAACAATGGATATATCGATTAACAACTGTTTGATTTGGCGTGATTTGAAAACAAATAATGAAATGAAATGAACAATAACATATTTATTCTAACGTAATAAAAATGAATATTAACATTCAAAGCAATTAAATATAGTTTAACAAAACAAAAAACTGCCCATAGGTAAATATAATAACATATTTATTCTACATACAACTGTGCATTTGTAAAAGCAGGATTCTTCAAATACATGCCAACTCTAGATAGAGATTTTCCTTGACTCGTTTATTCACTTTGTTCATGTTGGCATGAAAAATTATAGTTATTATTCACAAATTTTCAAATACAATTGTACCTTCTTTGTCTAACATTAAGAAAAGTCTATCCTCTGTTAATTATAAATATGTATTATCAAATATGATCAAGAAAATATAATTAGGAGAATTTAGATTAAAAAAGGTTAAATATTTATGAACATTGTGAACAACGCAGGTTCTAAATTATTAAATTATCAACAGGCTTCCCAAGCACGTTGAGTTACATTAAATTAAATTATTTATTAATATTGTACAAATAAAAAGGGAAACATTTTAATGTTAGTTATCATATTTCATCAATTGGGAGCATGATTGATTAAGAATTATTTTCAGAAACGTAAATAAGGCAATAATTAAGTATCAATTACAATGTTTACATATTTAAAATTATTTAAAAACTTAATAAACAACATTCAAATTGATAGAACCATTAAATCAATTATTAATTTCGTAAGTATTAAAAGGGAAACAATTTAATGTCAATAATCATATTTTCATCGATTTGGAGTATGATTGATTGAGAATTATTTCCGGAAATGTAAATAAGGCAATCATTAAGTATCAATTACAATGTTTCCCTATTAAAAAAATTCTTTAAGAACCTTAATAAATAACATTCAAACTCATAGAATCTCACCACCAACTTAATAAATAAAGTTCAAATTTATAGATGGATTAAATTATTTAATAATTTCGTACAAATAAAAAGGGAAATAATTTAATGTTAATTATCATATTTCCATCGATTGGAGCATGATTGATTGAGAATTATTTCCGTAAACTAAAATAAGACAATAATTAAGTGTCAATTACAATATTTTCATATTTAAAATTCTTTAAAAACCTAATAAATAACATTCAAATTGATAAAATCATTAAATCAATTATTAATTTCGTAAATATTAAAAGGGAACCAATTTAATGTCAATAATCATATTTGCATCGATTTGGAGTATGATTGATTAAGAATGATTGATTTAAAATTATTTCTAGTTAAAATAAACAGGCATACGAAGATAACAATATCAAACGTACCAACACTGTTGATGAAGGGTCATGCAAAACCTTGAAGAACTGAGGTCCATTGTGATAAGACATGATAGCGTTCAGGTCAAATCCCGTTTTTGTTAACATAAGAAACATAAAAACTTTCAAAGATCAAAATACTTAGAAACATAATATTCATCATAAACAAACTATAAGTCTGGACCCTTTCAAAAAACTCAGCAGTCCAATTAGGTTTTGATACAAAAAAGACAAACATAACCGGTTGATACCGAAAAATGCATACTCAGTAAACACAATAAACGCCTATGAAAAAAAAAACAACTATCTATATATTATTTTGTAGATTATAAAACGAAAAAAACAGAATTAGGTTACGGTTACCTGATTGAAGACCAATGAGGAAGACGCAGAACGTTGAAGCCGAAGTAGGAGATACTTTTCCTTTTTAAGATGGAATTATGAGTAATGGTTATTAAGAATGATTAAACAAATCTATTAGGGTACCTGATATAAAAAAATTTACAACATACTTTCATTAAACAAAATTAAAACAGCATCAATAATTCATGAAAGTGCAGGATCTATACAAATCGTTTTTAAAAATTAAGTAACGCCATAGAAAAAGAAAGAACAAAAACAGAGTTTCATACAAAACAGAATAATGATCCATAGAACCGCTAGATCTAAACAAAACAGTGTTAATAATCATGATTGAAAAAACCGAAGAATATAAATAGAAAAATGCGTTGGGATACCTGATTCAAAATCAATGAAGCTATAACACCCCAACCGATGGCGGAAACATCGAGGTGTCACGTAATGACGATTGTTCAATAGCTCATGGACTAAAAGTGTAAATAATGATACATTGATTAAATAATTTATTACATTGAAATGAAATACAACTGTTCTAAATGGCAACTAAACTGAAATACAATAAATCAAAATCTAAATATAAATCCGAAAGCTTAAAAGGAGCGTCTCAAAATAACCTGAAACATGTACGAAAATATTTGGTCAATACAAAATGTATTGGTGAGCATATCCTGTTTGAATATATATAGTAGGAAACGAGTTTCGCAATTCATGTGCGGTACCATTTGCAATTATGTAATAAGTAATATCCGTTCAAAACCAAACCTGAGAATAATGACTAACACATGACTAACCAACTAAATAATGAATTAACAAGACAATGACCAAGAGTCTCTCAACAGAGTCTCAAGGGGGTATACCATAGTACTATTCATTGAAAAGCTAGGCCGCCCAGCGGTTAATGATTTTGACAAGTCATAGACACACCAATTAACATAAAGCAAACACACATGAGAATTGCATTAAGTATAAGAGATTGAAACTTGATTAATATATAGGTACATGAGTCACCCCAAAGTAGTAAAACAGTAAAAAGGGGAAAGATATACTCACAGTTTGCGAAAGCGATCAAAATCCACTTAAGCGGTCGTGAGCTAAGTAATGGGAATTCCGCGGAATTCAACCTATAATGTGTAAGAATACTAATAAGGAAGTGTCTAAAAAGTCTAAGGTATCTAGGGTCTAAGGCATTAGGGTTTGCTAAGTCGATTTGGGGAATTAGAGTTTTTATGATAAGTTGAATTAATATAAAATAATATACCAAAGTTTAAAAACTACGGTTTAGGTAATATAATTATTACCAATTAAATATTTAGATAAAAATTATGTTTGACCAATTAAGATAAAATGACGTAGTTAATTACTGTAACTAATTATTGTAAATAAATACAATAATTATAAATGTATAAATAAATGATTATGAGTTACACAATGATCCAACAAATGATAATAAATACTTTCAACCATAAGAGTATTTCTATTTTATAAGAAAAATATATTTATAAAATAGATGTTTAAATAGTATAAATAAATAAATGCTTTATTATGTCTAATTAAACATAATAAGATTAATAATACAAGACACAATCCAAAAATACTATTTTCAAAGGAAATAAATACTTTCTGATGTAAATTAATGAAAATAATTTTCTCATAATTTTTATAAACTTATTTCTATTTAAAACTGATTTAATGAGATTAAATCATGTTTAAATGATTAAAAATAGGAAAATTAACAAAAATAAATGTTTTCTGAACCAAATATTTTTATTTCAGTTCATAATCATTAGAAATAATTTATCAAAAATTTTGAGATTAAAATCATTAAAAATGAATTTTTAATCAATTAAATATGATTAAAACAATTTAATTCAATAAAAATATAAAAATAAAACATTTTTCAGAAACTAAAAGTGGGATAATTTTCTATGGGGTGTCAAGAAGCTACTCCTAAATTTTTATAAATTTTGGAGCAAAAAATGAATTTATTATTAATATTATAGATTTATATGGGTTATAATTGATTATTAAACAATTAAAATAATAACTCACATAAGACAACAAGGAAACAAACTAAAATCAAAAGAAAAATATTGTTGGTCATGGGGTTCGAACCCCTGACCTTCCGTGTATAATACTAGAGCTTCAACCACTAGACCAAATGATCCTTATGTTGATTTAAATCAGAAATCAAATAATATAAACATAGTTCTCATTACATCATCTTCCCCAATTCAACTAGCAAGAACCCTAACCCTAACCTAAATTTCAATAACCTGATTCAGAGAACGATAACTCTCTGAAATTGAGGGCTTTTGTTCGAAAACAATTAACAAACAAAACGGCATCAGAAAACTAACCTTACAACAATGCTTATGGGTCGAAAATGAAGAACTAGACCCGAGTAAAAGTAATCCGAAGATTAAGAGCTTCTGGTCATGATTTCTTAACGTTTCTGGTGGGTTTTCACAGCGTGGATGTGCAGAAACAATTGGCGAGTTCAATTTATATAATAGATGAAATAAACGAGCGTTATGGGCCCTTCATTAGACCCGATCGGTTATACCTTGAATTTCATTAACTGTGGGTTATTAACAAGGTTATAACGCCTATTAATCCTATCATTAGGCTCGTGTGTGGTGGAGAAACTGAAATGCGTATTAAAACGAGTGTAAAAGCCACGAAAATCCGATTTTTGGTTGTGGCCGGAAAACCTCGCCGGCGGCCACCAGACCCGGCCAGAAAAACGTGTTCAACAGAAAGGAGGGGAAAGTTTGATTTTAAACTTTGAGCATTTGGCAAAATAGGTCCCTTATGTTCTAACTAGGTTAGTTATATTATGAATTAGTTAGTTTTTCCTTTATAAAACTTAACCAAGTTAACTATATTTAACTTTTTAAATCTCTAAACTTTTATAAAACTTGAAATTTTTATAATATCCATTCCGGATGACGTTTCAACATTTGCATTTGATTTAAACTCATACCCGATCCATGATACGTATAAATGATAAAATTTTAGTTCGTTCTAAAATTAAATTTTAAAAACGACGAAACTTACAGAAAATATTTGAAGGGCTATTATTGTCAATTAGATGAAAGACGAGGGTGGCGGATGTCACAGAAGCTGACACACAAAGGTTGATGAAGACGGAGGTGTGGATGCGGTTTTAGAGAAACAAAAGAAGAGGAAGATAAAGGAGGATGAGATGAATCTTAATCAGGAAGCAAGAAGAGGTCAACATTTGTGGTTTTGGAGAAAGAAAAAAAGAAAAATCTATATCTATATATATATATATATATATATATATATATATTGCAAAGAGATTAATCCTACATGTCATACTCTTATGCAATCTCTCATTTGAGAGATGCCACATAAGATGTGATGTGGCAAGTGTAAACCAATTAAAAAAAAGAAATAAATATGATTTCACCTAATCTATTATAATCTTTAACCTAATCTATTAAATACCTAATCTACTAAATCTAAATATTAAAACTTTGTTATTTTTCTCTCATGTTTCCTCCCATAACTTTTAAACGTTAATATCTTTTATATACGAGATTTTTTAAAGAAAAAAATTACACCAAATTAACGAGCGGTTTATTATCTTTCCAACGAGTACCATAGTACTATATAAAAACGGAGAAAAAAATTGACTATTTTTTGTAACCCGACAGGTATTGTGTTGGGTTTGAGATTACTTTAAAAAAAATACGGGTTTGGGTCGGATCTGGGATTAGGTGATACCCGACCCGATTACTCAAAACAACATACCAAAATACCCGATCATATACCCATGAATTTTTTAACGCATCACATAACCCTTAGACTAATGTGTTCGATATTTCAATAATTAACTTTTTTTTCTTATTTCATGTTAGTTCTTTTTAGAATGATCGATTACAAACTTCCGAATTCATTTGTAATGGCACTAGATTTATACCCCGGCGCAGAGATTCGTTTTTTTAATATTTGAATATGATAACTTATGGCAGAGATTTGTTTAAAATAATAATAATAATAATAATAATAATAATAATATTTTATTATGTCATATTAGACATTTCAACCCGGGACGCTCCCGGGATAAAAACTAGTTGGTTTATATATGATAGATCCGGAGCTCCATATTCAATTAGAGCATAAGTGGACACTCTCAATAGCCTCCATTCAACCCAAATTTACTCTTTTATCATATAGATGGATTACTACTCGCATTACCTAACATTACTATTACTACTCTCATCTCGACAGATGTAGAAAAAGATGTTCGCGTTGCAATATCATAATCGAAGTTTCGTAAAACATCTATTCTAAAAGTATAAGAGAGAAAAAAACACACACTCAAAGATAAGTATAATAATAAAGTAATATAAAATTTCAGTTCAAAAAATGAATTAAAAGTAATTAATTTGTTGTTCATGGATTGGGTTTTTGGCTAGAAGTTCATGCCTTCATGGCTCTTTGGTACAACGACGAATTCAGGTAAGGAGTTAGGCAAAGGAATAATCAAATAGTTGGGTAATTGGGTTGACAGTTGGGCTTACCTACTTATTGTCCTTGATTTGGGCTTATTTCACATGGAGTTTATATTAGTTTTGGCCTGCTGGAATAGTAATGAAATTTTAACTTATTATTTTTTCAAAGTAAAAAAAAAAAAAAAAAAAAAAAAAAAAAAGCGTTTCTGCTTTTTATTTATACATCTAACTCATTGTAATATTAAAGGTAAATAATATATTAAAAATAACTAGGCTAGAAACCCATGTAAGGTTATATAAATGGACTATTAAATAGTAAGTAATGAATATAAGAATTATAAAACGATTTTAATACTATTTTCTAATAACGTTTTTTAAGTTAAGCTATATAATACAAATGAGTGAAATAAAATAAGCTTGAAAAAAAAATCTTAGGCTGACATAACTATGACACAAGACACGACCAATTAACTTATCTTATTTTTTTAACGGCTAAATCTTACTACCTTGTATTACTCATAAAATACATTCATTTTGTCAATTGTGAGACTCATTGGAAACACTAACGCCCATACCACCACACCACAAGGTGCTGGGACACCAATTAATTTATCTATTAAGTGTAGATAGGGTTTAGGGGTCACACTATTTTCGTACATTCGCCTTTTGTAAAAACTGCATCGTCAACCAATTTCCGATATATACATAAGATATGAAAAAGTCACTGAAGGATGTCTTCGCCTTGGAACATCGGAATCACCAATTCACAAGTATATGCAAAAATACAATTTCCACATAAATCATAATGCTATATGTTGGGAATGATACTTTGGATATCATTCGTCCAGCTTTAGGCCAGTTGGTAGGGGTTTATGCATTTTAAGGAGAATGTTAAGAGTTTATTGTCTTACATATGGTAGACCGGTAGATTAGGTATTAGTTTACCCTAATTACAATGGTGTGTTTATTTCCAGTGTTCCTTATTATTTGATTCTCTATATTTGAAATATATGCTTTCTTTAGCGTTCTAGTTTGGGTTTTGAATTTTTTAAATGCTTGCTTTTATTTGAGGTAGAGAATAAGTCCTTTGAAGGAATAGCTTAAAAGCTACAACTCTTAATTATATATAGTCCACAAAATTCATTTTTTGACATGCCATTTCTTTGGTACATAGGTCTCATTTAACATTTGACTATTTTATCAAGTTCGATCACATGGCCATTGGAGAATCATGTTCACAAGCAAGCCTCACCCAAGGTAACCAACATGGTATTTTAACATCTTAACACATGCTTTGGATTTTAGATATTTATAACCAAACGATTTCGCTACAAACTCAATGGTTTTTTTTTTTTTTTTTTTAAGGAAATCGGTTTGGTTATTCAGTTAATCCAATTATGCAATATGCAAGGCATTTCCCAAATGTTGGTTATGATTTTAAGAAAAAAAAAAGTATGAGAACCTAGTTAATTTATTTTCAAATTATTTATCCATCTAAGTAAATGTATCAGGGGCTTTGAGATCAACATCAGAGGCACCACCAGCTCATTACATTCTCAACATTCAACAATTTTCTGCACTAACAAAACATAATGTTGAAAGATATGAATCAAACAAGTTTGAAGCCGGAGGCTACCTTTGGTATATTTTTTTTTCTCACTTATCTACCTAGTTACATTATTAGAAAAACGAGCATCAACAAACACGATCCACACTGACGAATCAGCAAAGGGGCGGATCTAGAGTGTTGGGAGGGGGTAACTTTTCTGGTGTAGTGTAATTTTTTTTTTTGTTTTTTACGTTGTTTTGTATTACGTTATCCCTAAATATTATATAATGTTACCCCTGAAATTTTGGTCTACATCCGCCACTGAATCAGCATGTTGTCTATAAGATTTTAGGGGCATTGCGCGACAAGTAAAAATTGGTCCCTCAATACATGATAATTATATATATATATTAACCTGCAGGAAGTTGGTGATTCACCCAAATGGCAACAAAAGCAAAAAAGCCGGAGAATTCGTGTCTGTATATCTAGCCATGTCGGACACAGACTTACTTGAGCCCGGTTGGGAGGTCTACGCCGCTTTCAGGATCTTTCTACTTGATCAGAACAATGATACTTACTTAAAACTTGAAGGTAATATGTTCTTTGAATCATCATGTATGAATAGTTAATTGTAAAATATCATTTATCCCAAGGGACATTCTGGTGGTTAAGTGGTGTACTCCACAACATAAAGGTGGAGAGTTCGAATCCCATAGGCAGCAGGTTGTGATGTATTTATCCTGAAAAAATCTAAGAATATATTAATGTAAAAAAAATTAAGCATTTACTTGCACACTTATATTAAATTGTCTCCCAGAAGAAAGGACTAATGGAAGAAGGTTTCATCGGTTGCGAACCGAATGGGGCTTTGATCAATTCATGAGTCTTAAAGAATTTGGTGACTCTAACAACGGGTACCTTCTTGATGACAACTGCGTGTTTGGAGCTGAGGTGTATGTCTGCAAAGAGCGAAACAAAGGCAAAAGCGAGTCGTTGTCACTGGTAAAGGAAGCGGTTAGTTACAAATACACATGGAAAATCAACTACTCGAAAGTAGACACAAAGTGCGAAAACTCCAGTGTATTCACCATCGGTGATCACAAATGGTAAACAATGTTATTACGTGGATCTAATGGCAATTATATGTTATCATGTCATAAGTTGATCAAATTTGTTTAGATAATTATAGGGGAAATATCATAAAAAAACACTAAACTTTCAGTTTTTTTCATTAAAGTCACTCAACAATTTTTTGCATATAAAAAGCACCACACTTTCAGTTTTTTCTTACAAAAGTCACTCAACATTTCTTTTTACTTAAAAAACACTATACTTTCCGTCTTTTCTCATAAAAGTCACCCAACATTATTTTTTTGTCATGTTGTTTTTTTGGAGTTTTTAAGATATTTTGTAATTATATATTTATTTTTGTAACAAATTATATGACAAAAAAAATCCCTTGTTGCAATCAAAGTAATATTAGTCCCGCTAATTTATATAGCCATACAATTCTTAAGTACAAAAAAAATATATCTATAACAAATAAACATTGTTTTTTAATCGATATAAGACGCGTGAAGAATCTTACTTTCTTAATCAACTTCATCAGTTTGAGATTTTTTAAGGCTACAAAATATATAGACCACCTATGCAACACGTAAGCAAACACAACTAAGAGTTCCGGTTCTAGGTTATTTAAAACAAAAACATCAAAATTTTGTTCGAAATTAACATTTTAAGGGGTTTTATGCGAAAAAGAAATGTTCGGTGACTTTTATGAGAAAAGACAGAAAGTATAGTGTTTTTTAGGTGCAAAGAATGTTGAGTGACTTTTGTAAGAATAAACTGAAAGTGTAGTGCTTTTTATGTGCAAAAAATTGTTGAGTGACTTTAGTGAGAAAAAACAGAAAGTTTGGTGTTTTTTATGGCATTTCCCATAATTATATGTTTAATAACTTGCATTTGTGTAGGAAGGTAAAGTTATATCCTAATGGGAAAGGTGGTATTGGTGGCTATATATCACTTATACTGGCTTTGGCTGAACCTGAAAATCTTCCATTTGGAACCAAGATACTTGTCGAATTTACACTTCGTATGTTGGATCAGCTGGATACAAAGCATTACTCTGGCAAAGGTAAATGTATCCGCACACTACTAGAAAACTGGGTATTTAATTTGTTGTCGTAATTTCGGTTGAGGATAGCTTTTTTTTTTTTCACTTTTATGGGATCAAAATAGCAATAATGAAAATGTTTGTGGTAAATCAAAATTTATGATCACTTTGCAATAGGCGAATATATTTCAAGTGCTTTTAGAGACCACAAATTTGCAAATCGCGCGGGTTGAATAAAGGCTCCCACTATTTGCACAAGCAAAATTTTTATCCACACAACCCTCTACGGGCCGTAGAGGGCTCTACGGCCCGTATACCACATTTTTTCTTGTTCTATGGGCCGTAGAGGCCTCTACGGCCCGTAGGTAATCATCACAATGATTGAATGATTGTCAATCATTGGTAATGATTACCTACGGGCCGTAGAAGTCCCTACGGCCCATAGAAGAATCAAAACTTATTTTAGCAGAATGGAGGGCAAGGATGAGAAGGATAAGTTTGATTTGTGTGACCTACGGCCCGTATAGACCTCTACGGGCCGTAGAAGGCTAAAAAAACATAACAGTAACTCTACGAGGTTCGATCTTGCGGACATTATCACACAAACACACAAGTCGTCTCGATATAAACCATAAACCAATATAAACACAAAGTCGTCTCGATATAGTTTTGGCGATTCAAAAGAAACGCCAAAACTATATAGTTTTTGGCGATTCAAAAGAATCGCCAAAACTAATAACATTATACTCGCTAAACCCAATCAACAACAATCAACAACAAAAACCAATCAACAAACCACCACGACGACCCCTAAACCCCTAAATCTGAAAAAAACTGAAAAAAAATGAAAAAAAAAACTAAAATCTAACAATTATCTACAACCATCAACAATAATGTATAACAATTAACTAATTAAAACATAAAAACTAATTATAATTAACTGAAAAAAAAAATAACCTGTTTCGAAAATGGGGGATGGATCCGGGTTGAAAGTAGGGTCTTGATGGTCGGATTCGGGTGGTTGCAGTGGTGGGCCGGTCGTGGTGGTGGTGGTTTAGGGTGGTGGTGGTGGTTTAGGGTGGTGGTGGCGATAGGAGAAGAAAGGGGGCAGAGGGGGTTAGGGTTGGGTTTATTTTTGTTGTGGGAGAAATGAACAGATCGTTCTGTTCAAATGGGTTTTAATAACTTACCTACGGCCCGTAGGGGTCTCTACGAGCCGTAGGTAAACAAAATTAACCTGTTTACCTACGGCTCGTAGTGGTCTCTATGACCCGTAGGTGAACAAAATTAAAAAAAAACGTTTGGGACGTGAATCGATCTGACGGCTATCAAGTATCACACACACACATACACATACACACTTATACACACAATGGGGACCATCTGGGCTACCAGTTCGCTGGTTTATTACCCAGAAAAATTATATATAACATATAACTGAAAACCCATTTTTTTTAAAAAAAAATCATCGTCTACGGCCCGTAGGGACCTATACGGGTCGTAGACTCCAAATTTTTTTAAAAAACTACTGATTAACTTTTTATAAACTTTAAAAAATTTTTAGAAATCAAAACATTTTGCCTACGGCTCGTAGAAGCCTCTACGGCTCGTAGGCTCAATGGCCTCTACGAGCCATAGATGGTGTCTACGAGCATCTTCCAGAAGCCTACGGCTCGTAGTGGTCTCTACGACCCGTAGGTGAAAAAAATTAAAAAAAACGTTTGGGACGTGAATCGATCTGATGGCTATCAAGTATCACACACACACATACACATACACACTTATACACACAATGGGGACCATCTGGGCTACCAGTTCGCTGGTTTATTACCCAGAAAAATTATATATAACATATAACTGAAAACCCATTTTTTTTAAAAAAAAATCATCGTCTACGGCCCGTAGGGACCTATACGGGTCGTAGACTCCAATTTTTTTTAAAAACTACTGATTAACTTTTTATAAACTTTACAAAAGTTTTTAGAAATCAAAAGATGGTGTCTACGGCTCGTAGAAGCCTCTACGGCTCGTAGGCTCAATGGCCTCTACGAGCCATAGATGGTGTCTACGAGCATCTTCCAGAAGCCTACGGGTCGTAGAGGGCCCTACGACCCGTAGATAAAAATTACCTACGGCCCATAGGGCCCTCTACGGCCCAATACAAGTTTTGTTTTTTTTTAATTTTGTTAGTTTTAATTAGGTGGTATAGGTTTTTTTTATAAAATAACGTTTTCATTTCATATTGTATATGTAAAATAATAATAAAAAATAAAAAAATGTATTTAATAAATCATTATACATTATAAAAACAAATTTACACCGAACTATTAGAAGAATCAGGACAGCCTGTTAGGTCAAACCACTCTGGATCTGTTTGAGATAGCCTACGCCCCTCATCAAGACGATCCCTGTATAGTGCTAACCATGGGTTGTGATTTACATCTACCCAACGCCTCCATGCTCCGCTCGGATAAGGCATCGGAGCGTCGTCTGCTAGCTTAAGCATTATGAAGTGGTTGCCGTTCACGAAGGCCATCGAAATGACCCGATGTTGTATCACGCTTTCAGGATGAATGTGAATAGGGAAGAATGTGCACGCTCCAAGAGGACTGAAGAATTGAAGGACCACACCAAATGCCTGAGCAATCACTAATCCAGTCAAAGGCATCTCCATCCATTTTGAGTGTGGTGCATTCCCGAGTCCACTCCAATCTATGGACGAGTATATGCGGGCGAACGCGTTATCGTCGAATCCGTTCAAAATCTCGTACCAGTCCTCATGGTATTGACCCATCAACTCTACTTTAAGAACGTGGCGGATCAAATCCCAGTCTTCCTCCTCCCTATCCAAAGCCACAGCTACAGATCGGAACCCACAGTTACCGTCTGGCTGAACATCTTGAATATGCGTGACAAACCGTCGATACAGGGGATCAATCTGATGCTTAAATGCTCTAAGCACAAATTTATACCTGTCACAGCCAAACATTGGGAAATCATGATTAGGGATGTGTACTGTATATATATGTATGTATGTATGTATAAATAGTTATTTATGTACCTGTCCCCTCTTAAGAGTGGATACTTTTTGCTACACACTCTCATTGTATCTCTACCTGGGTCTGATGGCCTACGTCTTCTAACAGGCTCGTCTTCTTACAATGGATAACAATAAAATTATAATAACAATAACAATAATAAATAATAATAATAATAATAATAATAATAATAATAATAATAATAATAATAATAATAATAATACTAACGTCTTCTTGCGCATCCTCCTGCTGATTTTTTTTCTTTGATTTTGTAGTTGGGCGCCCACGAGTATTCTTTTGTACCTCAGGAGGTTGAGTGTCAGTCATACTTGGATTTACCACCGACTTTATTTTTGACAACATATTTCTCTGAACGCGTGGTGATTGAGACAGCAGTGTCTCTTTGACTATTTCCCACTCACTCGCAAGGTCAGGTTCGCTCCATACTACTTCCGGTTCGTAATTCAGTCGTGTCCAGAAGACGTCTATTTCGGACAGCTGAATTTTTATTCCTGTATTCAATAAAATAATAATAATAATAATAATAATAATAATAAAGTAATGGTATTACCTTTATTTATATACGAATCTAATCGACATGCACACGGTAACCCAGAACTCGCGAAAAGCTGGTGACCACAACTCTTTTTTCGTTTCCTCAACTTCTCTATATTTTTTATCTCATTTATCATCTTCTCGATCGCTGCATGGGAAACGTTACCGAGTAGGTCCTCAAAAATCGGTAAGTCATGGTGCACCTTTTTCACAGACAAACTCTCTTCAAACGAGTGGTTTATTGCCGTCTGTTGTGACGTTACCACATCATCTGCAATCATCACAAGTTTGTGTAGCGAGTTGTTAGGCCCCTTAATGTGCATCTTAAACCGTGAATGCTGGCTCTCAGCTCTGTTGGTCGTATACTGACCAAAGTTGTAGTTTGTGTCTGTCCATGCAGAAACAAACCTTTCTTTGTAGTCACGGAGCCAGACCCGGTCTATATATTTAAAAACATCTGTAAAGATAGAACAAAGATATTTGTTAATGTGTGTATGCGTTTTAAACTAAATTAATAAAATATGTACCAGTTCGTTTGTCTTGACATAGTCGTCTGTAGAATCGGTCTAACCAGTGCTGATAAAATGCCGGAGATGAAGATCTACATAATCGCTTAAAAGATTTCACGAATATTTTCCAATCTTCATCTCCAAAGGCTTGTCTGCAGTGCTTCAGTATATTTCGTTGAATGTGCCACCTGAATGCATAACAACAACAACAACAACAACAACAACAACAATAATAATAATAATAATAATAATAATAATAATAATAATAATAATAATAATAAAAATAATAATAATAATAATAATAATAATAATAAAAATAATAATAATAATAATAATAATAATAATAATAATAAAAATAAAAATAATAATAATAATAATAATAATAATAATAATAATAATAATAACATGTATACCTGCATAACAACTTCGAAGCTGCTGGAAATACAATGTCGCATGCATTCATCAAGGCTTTCTCACAATCAGTAACTATAGCACGGGGCTCCGTACTATCTTCTAGCAACTCTTTAAGCCTTTGTATCACCCACAAGTAGTTATCTTTTTTTTCACGGGAGATGAATGCATGGGCGACAATAAACGACTTGGATGTTGATGTCATCCCCACAACTTGAATAAACGGAAGTTTATGCTCGTTCGTTTTGTAGGTCGCATCAATCATCAGCACATGCGGGAACGCACGCCATAACCTGTGCGAGGTGGGATGGACAAACAAAATATCCTCGATCGCATTTGTCGAGGCATTCCTCCGGGTGAAGTAAACAAATTTTTTTCCACCAATGTGGCTTCGAGTACCTGCATAGCAATAATAATAATTAAAAAATAATAATAAAGAAGTAATAATAATAATAATAATAATAATAATACCTGCATTTGAGTCCTGCCGCCGTATAACAAATGCTTAACCTTGGTTATTGTGTTATGTATGTCTCTTAAGATGCAGGGACTATCCGGGTTTTGTTTTCTAACGGCCGAATGTATGTCTACTGGCGTAACATTTTGAAAATAAAGTGTATCCACCAATTTTAACTCGGCCGGACCCAGCCTCCTAGCATACGCGTGACCCTCGATGTGTTGGAAAGGTTTGTGATTATGTGTTTGGTTTTGGACCTCCAAAATATAACCATCGTGGCCGTAGTGGTATCTCCCTATTAGTTCAAACGGGCAATTACATTTTTTACTGCCCGTCTTTCGAACCGTGGCTACACTATGATGTACGCCACTACGGTCACATCGTATCCATGCCGTCGTTACCCTCCTATTCGCCCCCCTGCCTTCCGAAACAGTACGTGAGTATACGGTAATGTAACCATTTTTTTTTGCTCTTTGATAAACCCACTCTGTGAGGTCTTTAAGAGACCTGAATACCTGCAAAATTTATATACGACTTCAAATAGCAACTAATATATACGAGTTCAAATCTCACAAACCTTACGACTTCAAATCTCACAAACCCTACGAGTTCAAATAACAACTAATATATACGAGTTCAAATCTCACAAACCCTACGAGTTCAAATAACAACTAATATATCACAAACCCTAAAACAAATTTAGGTACGAGTCTAAATATGTACACGGGTCTAAATATCTCACAAACCCTAAATATACGAGTCTAAATATACACGGGTCTAAATTATAAACAAGTGCAAATTCATAAACACACCTGATTCGTTTCGTACGAAACATCCGGGACAGGTTCCTCGCCACCGTTATCACCTCCGTCGTGCCCTGATGCACCAGCGTATTCGTACTGTGGTTGACTTGGCGGAGGCACGTAAAATGACTCTGGTTCTTGTACGTACTCCTGGTTCAAATCGGGCAGCAGGTTGAAACCGGGTAGCAGGTTCAAATCGGGTAGTGCATTCCCGTCACCATAGGGAACAACGGAGCTAACCTCCTCCTCACCACGTTCCACCACGGCTCCGAAAAGGGTTTCCGAGACGTGAGATAGGCTAAACGAATGCTCCCATTCATCCCAAACATTACCGTAGTGACCCGAAGACATCGTGGTAGCTTGAAATCGACCGGATTTTTGTGCACCGCGTGTTTAAATTTTTTTTCGTTAACTGAAGAAAGAAGACAAGGAAGAAGAATATATCTGGACCCTCTACGGCCCGTAGAGGCCTATACGGGCCGTATAGGGTTTAATGCTCCCAACAACCAGGTTTCCTACGGGCCGTATAGCCCTCTACGGCCCGTATAGGTTTAGCTTTTTCAGAGACTTTTCAGACTGACACACTGAATGTCAGACACTTCATTCAATCACCTCGTACCTCGTACTGCCTACGGGCCGTAGAGGTCTCTACGGCCCGTATAGGGTTTAAATGAACCCCACCAAACTCCCCTCTACGGGCCGTATAGGGCTTTACGGGACGTAGAGGGTTGAGCATTTATTACACTGACACCCTCTACGGCCCGTAGAGCCCTATACGGGCCGTAGAGGGCTGTGAAAATTAACTTTTCCTTCTTGTGTAAATAATATCCCCCGTTGAATAAATGTAATGTTATATCTTGCGACTGTGTTTTAGCAACTGATTTACTACTAGTTTTTAGCAAACTCATATGGATCATAAATTGCAGCTAGCTACTGGTTTAGTGCTTCAAAACCAGAATGGGGTTGGCAAAGATTCATTACACATGGCACCTTCTTTCGGACGAATAGAGGGTTGTTGTTAAAAGATGTTTGTTGCATAGAGGCTGAGGTTGCCATCAATGGAGAGACAACTGTTTTTGGATTTGATGATTGATATGTGTTTGTCCGCTTTAAGAATAAGGAACTATAGATAAATAAAGTTCAAGACTCCATATAAATGTATGAAACTTCAATCAAGTTGCAAAGTGATTACGTAGTTAACTGTTGTGTTGAGCGCTTACATAGTTACATTCTACATGTGTTTCAATATTGAATCAATATTATGATTAGCCGGTCATGGTTGTCCAAACAGATTTCTTAGACATCTATTTTGTCCATAATATAAAGAATAAATCAAATGACAAGCATTATTTTATATAATAACAAATGTTGAAGGGCTTATGCTTATAAATGTTTCATAGCATTTTCTTTCTTATGCTTTTAAATGTTTTAGATTTTCAGGTAAAACACTATAAGGAACGGGACCTTTAGCGGCGACGGTTGCCGTTAATGGTCTTGCCACCTTTTGTCTGTCGCTATTGCTCATGTTGCCGCTAAAGGTGTCCCCGCTAAAGCTATTTATCCACGTGTCATTATCTTTTAACTTTATTTTTTTTTGCCATGTGGCGTGACACGTGGCATACCACGTGGCAGATTCCTGTGTAATATGGGCAAGACTTTTAGCGGCGACGCATCGCCGCTAAAGGTCTTTTTTTTTTGTTCGTTTACTCCGCACACGCATAACCAAACTAAATAATAACAAAAATAATTAACCAACATACCAACATTTGCATATATATAAATAAACATAACAAGTTTAACCAACATTCGTCTAAACATATCAAGCATCCCCAAATATCTCTACTCGCCGCTATTACTCCATCTGTCTCCATGAGTTTTTCTTATCATCAAATCTACTTTCTTTCCCGCCGTTTGATGCAACAAATACCATAAATCTTCCTTTGAAAGCCTGAGTTCAAAAAATTCAACATTATGCCATTTATAGTTATCCTAATATGGAAACTGCATATTAGAAACTTTGAGGCCAATAAAACTTAGATTCTGTACATATTGAGGCAACATGATTATATGATCAAATTCTGTACACGCTTTCTGCACAGAGTGCGCCTCAGTGCGCCTCGCGCCTAGGCACGCCTCAGGCGCGCTTTTTAAAGCCAAGACCCGAACCCCACTTGACATGTTATCCCTCCTCACCCCATATTGCCATCTCTAAAATTTATGTTTTTGCTTATTTTTTTTTTACATTTACGACGTTGCTTATTTTTTCATGCCATATCGATCTCCATATTAAGCTAGCATGTATACATGCTATCCCATTTCATCATGATTTTATAAATACTAGATGTATATATTCATAAAAGAAAATACATTAACTATACCTTAGTGTCATGGACCAAATGTTTGAAGGTCGTTTTGCTTGAGTTGTACTTGAACACTTGAGTTTATTAGTTAGTCCTGGATTTAATTTATAAGGGTCAATCTCAGTGAAATAAGGCGGTGAACATGCCTAGCCTATGTCTATCTAGCGAACACACCACTGATCGAGAGTTGTTGTCATTCTCCGGATTAGTCCAAGGCCAAATCATGGAACATGGATTAAATCTTCAGTTGTTGATACTTTGATCCTCTTCAAAGGTGTACTCTTCTAACTATCAAATGCTTAGTCCCTTTACCTTTAAATAAATAACCATTAAATGCTTGACCTTAATGATAACTTGTTTTTCACTTGTTATGAGTCATGACTTTACATCCAACAACCTCAAATGCCCAATTGAAAAAGTTACCATAACATCAAACTTTCTTGATGTTTTCTTTAATCACTAGTATGGAATCTGAAGCTACGCGTACCAATGGGAATTTGGTGTTCATCGAAACAACTTTCTCTATCTCGTAAGTTTTCTCACAAGTTTTACCATGAAGCGTGAAGTGACACACCATCTCTTCGAATTCCGTCTAACTCACCAAGAAAAACAAAATGATCTTTAGTTTCGGGCCTTTTCAATGACATTATCCACAACTAGCAAACGGTATAGCGGACGACAATGTTTGTTATCAGCAAAAATAAACCACGCCAGGTTAATTTGTAAAAAAAAAAAAAAAAAAAAAAAAAAGAAAAATACTATTATTAATAATACAAAAAATAAATCAAATAACAATATCTGTATTAACTTTTCTCGAAAAAGATTTGTTTTTTACTTAAAAAAATGAACGAATAATTTTGGGTTAAAAAAAATGTGGTTTAGGGGTGTTCAGAATTCGATTCGGATTCGAAAAATTTGAAATTCGACCTAGTTCGATTCGATTATTAAGAATTCGAATTCGATTCAATTCAGATTCTAATCCAGTAAATCAAATACGAATTTATGATTTTAAATTCGATTCGATTCGAAATTCAAATAAAAACTATACATTTATATTTTTTTAAATATATCTACACACATACGCATTATTATATATACAAATATACACATTGATAAAAAAGAACTTATAAATTTTGGTCAAACTTTTAGAACCCATAGTCTGTACAACTTTTACTATAACCGTATTTTACATATTTATTTTATACATCACAAAACTCTAACAAACTATACTCTCTACTATCTTTATTATTCCCGTATTTGATATACTGTTGTTTATCAGTTATGTAGATTTGTATTTTATATGTTAAAATTAATAATGAGTTTTTATTATTTTTAAAACTAAAAGTAAAACAATTTATTATTTATGGTGAATTTAACCTAAATCGAATTTATTCGAATTCGAGTTTCTTATTCGAATTGAATACGAATAGAATAAATTGAATTTTAAGCGAATACGAATCGGATACGAATTCAAGTAGAAATATTAAAAATTCGAAAAATTTGATTCGAATAATTCGAAAATTCTATTCGGTTCGTTAAACACCCCTAATGTGGTTACACCATCAACTGAGAAAATGGTGACAATGGAGCCACGTTAAACATGTTACTCCAAACAGCAATACAGCTTGACGGAGTTAACGGTACACTAGCCATCTCCGTCTCTATTATCTTCTCCTTCTTCGCAACCACCACCATCTCCTTCCCGTCCCTCTTTTTTTGGCATCCAACGCCGTGTTTTCTAGCAATACTGCTTTATCTAGCTTTCGGGCTCTGATGTCTGGTTAGAGCCTTATGGCTATTTTGTTAATTAGTCAGTCCTTAACGAGTCCAATCTCCTTGTTTCTCAATTGTAACAATATCCGTCATCAACACAACCACCATTTCAATCGCCACATGCTACCTTATGTAACATACATCATACAAGGAAGGGTTTTGTCAATCCATTCTCCTTTGGCAAATCTAAACCATTTGCTACCTTTGTAACTTTTTTAATGATTATGCAAGGACTAACACATGACATATCTCCCTTCAAAGCAGACTCTAAACAAGCTGATCGGTTTAGCTCAGTTTGAAAACAAGCCAAACAAGAATAAATGCCTGCTTGATTCGACCCGGCTTGTTAATAGTACTAATACAATACAAATATTATATACTAGCTGATTACCCCGGGAAGGTCCCGGGGTTAAAAAATCTAATATAACGTGATAAACATATTGCAAATGGCTTAAGTTAACTAACCACAGAATCTCAAAGTGTTAAAAAATCGAGAGATTAGCTAAGAATAACAAACTAATTTGAACACAAAGACCATAAGCTCTTAGGGGATTAACTAACCATAACAAAGCTCCTCGCTGTATGGCGATTTCGTATACGAATCTTGTACACATCCTGAAGCGAAAGACGTAAAGGCTTGTCCGACAGTCTCTTGGGCTCATTAGTCTGGTCAAGCGCTTCAAGAAATGTTGGTCCCTTGTACCAGTCAAGGTTAGTAGACCTCTCAATCATATTATCTCCTTCAAATCCAGAGATTGAAACAAATGGGATTTTGCCGGGTTGTATCCAACCTTCTTTAAGTATGATTATGATGACACTTCCTTAACGTTTACACCGTACCTTGCCTTCAAGTACTTAGGCGTGGTAGCATCCATCTTCAATTATAAACCAAAACAATTAGCAAAATTACACACAAAACAAACTAATAAACCCTCAAAACAAACTCCAAAATTATACCTTATTTCAGCAGCAAATCGTTGCTTGACACCAAGAGTGAAAGCGAGAAGCGCGTGTTCATGTGTCTGCCCATTTTTAGAAATACCAACGTGAAACCAACCAGTAGTCGAATCAATTATAAGCACAGATGTGATTAATGCTGACCTTAACAAAAGGGGCCCATTGTTCAACATATAAACCATGATCAAATCCTCCTAGAGTTGCAAATAAAAAGTAATTTTGACCTTTTAAGTGCCATCACATGTATCAATGTATATCACCACACTCTCATCTTTGACACAAAGATTAATAAATTTACAAATCAAATACCATTTATTGCTGAAGAGAGTTCTCTTTCAGTTTTAGCAACAGCATTACCACGACCGTTTTGCTCTGCTGATAACTACGAAGACGACCAAAAGAAAAATTAAAACGATCCTACTTAAAACCTTTTAACCACCATTAATAAATACCAAATGTTAAAGAGTGAAGAAAGAAGACCAACCTCGACAAAGCCATTCTCAAGGACTCCTATCGTGTGACCATTGTGGTATGTCTTGTTAATCGTTTACTGAAAATCAGGACGAATACAGAAACTTTTTGTAGACATACCGAATAAAAACGCCTGAAAACCCTCCGCCGATGTCTATGAGGAATGTTGTAGTTGTATTTTGCCACTGTTTAGCTCAGTTGAAGCGGATCTGCATAGCATATTGAATTATAAATTTTTATGCGAGTGTACATTTGTAGGTTCATAATGTAAGGTCACTATGCAAATAAATAATGTGTGCGCTATCTTTGGAAACATGTTTCTTACAACTAATTATCTTATTTCAGTTAGTCATTATAACATAATCATTATCACCTGCAAAACTTTAATTTATATGAACATACCTTGATTGTTTGCACTTCCTTGTAATTGTATCCTTGTTCGTTATATACGTGAAGCAGGTAATTAGTATGCTTTTCAAACACACCTGCATATACAACAAATGTTAATTTTATGTATATATGCCACCCACCAATGTTATCAAGCTTTAGTTAATTTTAATATTTTAAACAATACGATTGAGTTAATCAGATGCCTGGAGCTACATAACTCAAAGCGACAAAATGAAAAGCATCCGGCTGGGAGAAAGTAGCTGAAATCATATCATAACTCATCACTACCAGTCCTTTGCCGGATAGAACTTTAGTTATTAACACCACCATTACAATCAATAGATGGTTCATAACATACTGAAATGAATCTAAATGTTTGGTTCTCATATAATAAACACACGATAAACCAAATGCAAGAGAAAAAGAATACAACTTTGAAACCTCAATACCTGAACCAAATGGGAAAGAAATCAACATCTAGAAATAGCCATACCCGAAAGCAATATGAAAAGATTTAGCAGAACGACTCCAGCATACAAACTGATCAAAGATCCAGACACACGGTTGTAGAAATCATATGAAAGAAAAGAAATTACCAGGTCGCTTAGCTTAGAACTCGTCGGTTTTTTGCACCTAGAGCTTTTAAAACCAAGCTTGAAACCAAGGGTGTTACTATGTTCTTTTCAATCATTCTACCAACTATTCAATTTCAATCTATACACATGAATAAAATAAAATACCCACAGCCATCATCTGATCAAAATAAAGTAGCAACCTGAGATATGCTCAAAAAGTATCAACATTGAAATGTGGGGTAATAAATAATAAATAAAATTATTTTTTAAAAGAAGAAGAAATCATAAAGAGAGCCAAGTATTGTCATATATGTACCAACAGTTATATTCCTATCGTTCAAAAAAAAAAAAGTTATATTCCTAACAATTCAAGTAGCTCTATCAATGCCAATATCTAACATTGTGATTAAATGTACATATTCTGCACATGTACTAATTGAAGTAAAATTAGTGATACCAGACTCGTCTAGATAGCGATTTAATCGTGATGAATAGCTTAAAACCTGAATCAAACAAAAAGTTTTTGTCAGTTATGATCGTGAATACAACTAATAGGGAACATATGGGGCCTAGGGATAGGGAGCGGATGGGCGACTGTTACCACTGTAAGCTTTAAAGCTGAAAACAGAAAAAATAAAATACCCAAGGGATGGTTTTAACAAATTCGTCCGACATGTTTTTCCGATCAAGAATAATATAAATCGAACAAAAGAGCAAATAGCGGTGGGCGCAAGAGATGGAGATGGGCGGTGTTGGATGTGGTTGTATGTAGGGTTTTGGTTATGATGTGTGTAGGACGAGGCCACGCTTTGATTTAGGAAGAATTTTATTTTATTTAAAAAAAAAAACAAATTCTTGCACCTCATTATGCCACGTGGCAGAATCAAAGGAGGGTTGAGTCTCATTGCACGCCACGTCAGCATATACCTTTTCTTTTAGACCATTGGGTGTGGAGAGGAGAGGCATCTTGATGATGGGCCGCCACGTAGGAGTGGGAGGAGAGGCATCTTGATGATGGGCCTCCAAGGGGGTGGTGTGCACCATGATGACGGGCCTCCTCATTGGTCAAAATTATTAAAAATAATAAAAAAATCAATTAAAAAACAAATAAGTGGCCCGCTTGAACGGCAAGCTGTTGCCGCCTTTGCCGATGCCGGCCCTGGGGGGCGGTGTAGCCCGGGCGGCATGGCAAGGCCGCCCTTTGCCGCACCCCACACCTTCTAGTCTTATATATATAGATAGATATTTGTATGAAGTTAATGAAAGTTTGTCATTAATATAAAGAATAAATCAAACACTACAATGCCGGTATTGACTTTAAGACGTCGATAAGATTCGTCTTCTAATAAATAAATAAATAAATCAATCAATCAATAATTGGACGTCGTTAATCAAATTAAGAACCAACAAAGTCAAAGTATCGATCTCAAGCTTTCAAATCACCATAAACTGTGATAACGGCGACAACATAACGTTCCCCCAATAGTTCTCACCCCAGCCACCCATACAACTTGACGGCGTTAACGGCAAACTAACCGTCTCTAACAACCTCTCCTTCTTCACAACAACCTCCATCTCCTTCTCATCCCTCTTTCTTTTCTGGCAACCAACCTCATGTTTTATGATCAAAGCTTTGTTTCCTTTGCTCGTCTTTTCCTTCAAATCCTCAACCTGTAGAGGAAAATTCAGTATCGCTTTCGAACCACGCATTTGAAACGCTGCTCTATCATACGCCTTTGCAGCTTCAACACCTGTATCGAACGTCCCTAACCACACTCTCGCACCGTTACGCTTTGGATCACGTATCTCTGCTGCGTACTTGCCCCATGGCCGTCTTCGTACGCCTCTGTAGTGTACATTTGTCGTTAAATACGGAGTCTGTTTTCTCTGAACACTCGATCTTAATATAAGGCTTTTTGTAGCTTCGTTAACGGGTTCAGGTAACGTCAAGTTGACTGAATAATCAGATGTGTTTTGTTTCTTCTTCTTCAAAGGTAAGGTAATCAGAAACTGATAGATCAGACTCTGAATTTGTTGGGTTGTTAGGGATTTCGTAGTCACTGAGAAGGTGTTGTCTGATGAAATCAAGTGCTGTTAGTTCATCAAAAGTAGACATAATTAGTAAAGATGGATATAAAGTTTTTGAGAGATGTGGAAGATGAGAGTAGAATAAAGAGTGAAAGGGTTTATATATGACATGGAAATGGAGTTTGTGAGCACGTTCCTGGACCTTATGTGGAAGGTGTGGTGGTGTGAGTGGATAAGTGGAATACTATTACCATGTTTGACTTGATATTAAAAAAATACTAGCTATTTAGTTTTTATTTAAAATTATATTTTAATTTATTTATGTTAAAAAATATAAGTTTAAATTAACTAATGTAATGAAAACTTTATTTTGAAAACTAGAACGGATATTGAACTAGACGTCTTACTAGTTCTTTAGTTGAGTCGGTTGTAGGATAGGAAGAACTAAACTCAAAGTATGTTTCGAATAAGCTAGCACCAAGTCGGGATCGAACATGAAAGAAGTTACATGCGCATGGTTATTAAACAGAAGGCAACGTCACATCATGTCCCTTCATCCACTTCTTAAATCCGGTTTAATCCGGTCATGAAAACATGATATTTAGACTACTCTCATTGGTGACTCATTTTAAAGTTATTTTCTCAAAATTAGTAAAATAACGTTAAGATTAGTGCAACTTACTTTTGCTTTCGAAGGTCACACATATATATATTATGTACCTTTTTTTTTTTTTTATCAAACAAACGCAACAATCTTACTCACCTCAAAAACCAAAGAGTACAGCCTACCAGAATCATAACCCATACAATCACAAAAATACTATCCACCCCAAACCCGGCCATTTAGCAAGAGGCTTCATGGTTTTTGCCCCCAATACATAATATTAAAACGCCCTATCTAACCGTTATCAAAATACGAAAATGCGCACCAACTTTCTATGTTCATTATGTACCTACAGTAGTAAGCGGGGCTTTTAGTTAAAAATAATTAGAGAGGAAAATAAGATGAGAACCGCTAATGTAGAGATGTGTTGCATGTGAATTGATTGTAACCTGGGTTGCTAACAGAAAAATGATTATTTCTTTTTTTTTTTTTTATTTGTTTGGATAACCAATCACATCAAAAGTTTATCAATAAGATAGTCTTATAATTTTTGGTGTTTGAAACTTGTTAATATAGCAAATAGATTTTAAAAATTAAATCATAGATCTTACGAAGAAAGTTAAAACTGAATTTTAAATTCTATTATAATTAAGTAGTTTGCTTGCTATAAATAGGATTATAATGTGTAGGTTTATTTGTTTATTTCTTGTATTATACATTAACGAATCATGTAGTGTATATTACCAAAATCCAAAAGTTAGTTTTATTGAGGTGGATTTATTGACGTTAATTTTCACTTCCCCTTCGATGTCACTTGATGTACAACTCATTGGCTAAATTATGATCTTAATTTCTTTTGAAAGTTTACAACCCATGATCAATGCAGGCGAATCTTGACCCGAAACTTCGTGGGGTCAGAAGTCACTAGTTTCGGGGGGGCGAAACCTTATATACCAAATTTTTTTTTATATGAATACTATATAATCGGAACTTCTGAACGAAAATTGGGGGGGGGGGGGGGGGGGGGGCTGCCCTCTCCCGTCCCTTAAAAGGATCGCCCCTGCCCATGATCATAAAATCCTGAGTTTCTACATTATATTAAATTGAATGTAATAATAGATACAACTTTAATAGAAACGGACATGACTACTTGATTAGTGCCGTGTTATAAGATGGCTTGTTATTTTAATATGACATAACAAGCCACAAATTAGTCTTTTAAAGGTTTCTTCCATTGACACTAGGTAGGTTTACTATATGAACCCACACATCACAAACAAAACAGAAAAACACTACTTGAAACCAAACTTCTTTTATTTGCATTGGGATCAATCATTTTGTGGCGTTAAGATCGTTTAGGCATTGATATTATTTGTGGCTGCAAGTTAGCGAGATGCATATTTGATCACTTTGACATTTACATTTCGAAGGTCACGTAACTTAGGAGATTATAGTATGTCAATTGTTTATTGATCAACTTTAAATATTATTGTGTTTTGAAGGGAAAAAAAGGTTATATATTGAGCAAAAGAGCTAAAAAGCAAACTCTAGGTTTTTGGTTTATTATTGATACATGTACTATACACTTTTAAGTTCTCTCTTTGTGATATATTGATAAATTATAAGTCTGGAGAGTACAGTTAGCTAATTGTAACCAAGATTATTTGGTTCAATGTTACAAGTTGTATCCATTGAAACAACCTTATTTGAAATGTAGCCACAATGTGAATTGTCTAGAATACTACGACTCACCTTATTTGACCAAGTTTCAACTTGATCTTTGACCCTCTCACTCTTATCCAAATTACACTAAATTGCTAAGCATCAAAATATGCAAGAGAACTCAAGTTTTTATCAAGATAGCCATTGATCTTTTGCATCTAAAAGAATTAAAAACTCCAAAAAGTGCCAACAAAAAAGACCTAAATTTTATCGGATAAAGCCTGCACATAAAAAGATCCGACTAAAATTTAATCTGCTAAAGAAACATTCGACATAAAATTTTGTCAACTTTTTTTATTCGGTTTAAACCTAGGCAATTTGTTACACATGTACTGTTTTCAACTGAGTTTTTTTTGAGGTCCTCTAGTACTTTAAAAAAAATGTTTGCTAAATTCTAGTCGGCTTTACTTATTTCGCATTTTCTTATTGAATCTCTTTGGATTTGTCTAGTTTTTTAAGTGGACAAATTCACGGTCTATTTTGATTTGAAAAGAAGAACAAGCCTGGGGTTGGGACCATTTGTCTATTTTGGTGATTTTCCTCATATTTATAAAAAAAAATAGTTAATGTAGTGGTATATATGGTGTTTGCTCTCTTACACAAATGTAGGTTCAAATTCTTATAAGTGCAAAATTAGATGATATATATTCTTATAAGTGCAAAATTAGATGATATTTGTGTGTAAATTTGTTGTTAAAAATATAAATTCAGTATCTTATTTATTATCATCCAAATACCTTCCGCTAACCAATTTGAGGCGTTACATATCTTACCATTATGAAAGTCCATCAAGGAACCTACCCTTAAAACAATTACGATTACGATTAAGACTACTTTATCTCACTTTATGGTCCTTATGGCCATTTTATTGGGGGAAAATGGCCAAAATAGCCTCTTGACCGGGCGTTTTGCCTAAATAGCCCCCTCCACCGTCTTTGGAGAGACGGGACACGGTTTCCAAAAGGGCTGAACCGTCTTCCGAGATCCTTTGGATTCCAACCAGTAGCAACCCAACACGTGGCGGTTACGATCCCGATGTCTGCCACCCGGCTCCCCTGGCGGCTTGAGACGTGTCAGCGCCGCAAAGCCGTCTCCGGTGGGGTCCCTGAGACGGTTCACCAACGGCTCAAGTTAAGCCGTCTTCGGCTCGGCTTATAATAAAATAATATATCCGATCGCATCGGAGACGGCTCCTGAGCCGGTTCGGGTACGAAAAAGCCGTCTCCGGTGACGTCTTTTAAAATTTATCAACCGTCTCCTGAGACGTCAGTGGGTACGAAAAAGACGGCTTCCCGTACCGTCTTTTTACTGTTTCTGCACCGACTCGGTGCCGGACGTCGTACATCGACGGAGACGTTTTCGGTGATGTGACGTCCATGACGAACCGTTTGTTATAAAATTAGTAAATTTTGTAACAATTTTGTTTGAATTTTTTCTTGTATTCCTTATTTTTCTTTCCAAGTGTTAAAAAAAAGTTGTGTTTTTAAAAATGGTTAGTTTTATAATCTATAGTGGAGGCAGGTGGGAAGTTGTCAACGGTCGAATGGAATACGTTGTTGATAGTAGCTGTAAAAGACGTGGTTTTGAAATTGATTCAAATATCTCGTATCTTAGTTTTTTAAATGTAGTTTCCGATGTGTGTGAGATTCCAAACATTTCAAGGTTATCTTATAAAATGTCAGCTTTTGATGATGCAATCGACATTTTTAATGATCGTGATGTATCTTTTCTTTTTAAAGTTGCTTTGCAAAACCCCCATGAAGTATTGAAGTTGTATGTTGTAGATGAACCAGGTGTGGGTTCGTCTAGTAATGCTCATTTAAATGACGTACCTTCAAATGATTCAAAAGTCCCTGATCTAAATGTGTCTATAGAAAATTTTGATCATTACACACCATATGGGTGTTTTGGAAATTTCGATGATGAGAAAGCTGAAAAAGAAGAATTTTATGGAAAGCCAAGTCCTATTGTTTTCAGATATAACCAAAAGCTCTTTAGTTTTTTCTGAAGGTTCCGTATTTCGTAACAAAGATGAATTGAAATTGCAGTTAGGAAATTTTTGTTTGTCTGAACGTTTTTCCTATAAAGTCGACAGGTCATCTAAAACGAGGTATGAAATTTCATGTGTAGTTGATGATTGTGATTGGCAATTTAGGTCACGTTCTGTCCCAACTTCAGACACGTTTTTTGTTACATTTTTTAACAACAACCACACATGTTCTAAAACTCAAACACATCCCCATCTTCGTCAAGCTAACCCGCAAGTAATTGGTAGCATACTGAAGCACCAATTGCGAGATACTAGACGTGTTTATCGTGGAAACGAAATAGTACAAGATTTTCGAGAAAGATTTAAGGTCGATATATCATATACTCAAGCTTGGCGGGGGAAGTGTCATGCACTTGAGCTTTTGCAAGGAAGTAGCAAACAATCGTTTTCTGAGCTTCCGTTCTACTGCTATAATTTGCGAAATGCAAATCCAGGGACTGTTACTGAGATTAAAACTGATGAAGACAATCGTTTTGAAATGCTTTTTATTGCCATTGGTGCAACGGTCAGTAAAATATTTTTACCTATTTTCATACCAACTTAAATAAATTATTGATGTTTTGGTTTACTGAAGTCTAAAATTTATCTGTTTTTCATTTTATTAAATAGATTCGGAGTTTTCTTCTGTCTTTAAGACCGGTCATTATTATAGACGCGGCACACTTAAAAGGTGAGTTTAAGGGAACGTTATTCCTTGCTGTTGGCATGGATGGTAACAACCAAATTTTACCCGTTGGATATGGTATCGGCAAATCCGAGGACGGTGAGAGTTGGACGTGGTTCTTATCGAAACTTAAAGAGTGTATCGGTGAGCACCCGGATTTGGCGATCATATCTGACAGAGCCAACTCAATAGATTTGGCAGTTCGGACGGTTTTTCCTAATGCCTTTCACGGGTTGTGCTGTCGACATTTGATGGTGAACTTAAAGATACCAAAAAGCAAAAAGAAGGATTTAGAGACACTGTGGTGGAACACTTGTAAAGCTTACCGGTGTCTGATTTTGAAGAAAGTTTTAACGCGCTGTGTGCAGCCCTACCACGGGTTAGGAATACTCTATTGAGTATCGGTTTACATAAGTGGTCAAGAGCACACTGTTCGGGGAAACGATATCATTATATGACATCTAACAGTGCAGAGTCAATCAACGCCTTATCTAAGGACGAACGAAAAGTTCCAATCACCCATTTGATTGAATTTTTTAGACAAAAACTTCAACAATGGTATTACGAACGCCGAAATGAGGCTATTCAAAATAAACACGTACTGACTCCTTTCGCGGTAAAAAAATTTATTAAAAAGATTGAATATTCTAGAACGTGGAAGGCTTATGGCGTTGGGGTTAACACTTTTCAAGTTCTAGACGGTGGGAAAAATGGTTTTGTTGATCTGTCTAATGAAACATGCAGTTGTTGTGTTCCCCAGATATCTGGTTTCCCATGTGGCCACATGATTGCAGTATCAAAATTACTGAAGGAAAAGGACTGCAGTCATTATACGTCACCTTGGTATAGCAACCAGTTATACAAAACAACATATGAAGAGGCCATTTATCCTTTACCCCACAGGTCTGAATGGGAGACGCCAGAGTATTTGATTCCTCTACAACCACCACATATCACAAAACGACAGTCGGGACGTCCTCGTGAAAATAAACGAATTTTATCGAGAGGCGAGGAACCTACGCCTGTATATTGCAGTCGTTGTAAAACTCACGGTCATCATCGTGACCGATGTTCAGCTCCTGTTGCCTCACGATCAAAATCTGCCAGGCGTGGTTCAAAGAAAGAAAATCATCATCAAACACCGTCCCCCACTTTCGTTGAAGCAGATGACTTTGCAGAATATGTAATTCATAATACTTGTTCGACTGTTAACCTTGCTGATTTTTAGTGGTGCTATTTACTTTAATTTATTTACTTAACAATGTTTATAACATAAAATTACAAATAACTTCGATATATCAAGTTTTACATCAATACATAAACTAGGTAGATAAATATTTAAATATTTGACGGTGTAAAACGACCAGCATAAATTTCATCTGCCATGAAACGTCTGAATCTCATGCAAGCATCATGTAGGCTGCCTTCTCTCCAAGTCAATGACATGTTTTGAACAAGATTTCTCAGCAACATACAAACGATTACCCCTGAATGTCGACCAATGCGACTATTGGTGACAGGCCAGACAACATCCCCCCAAAATTGTAATGATTCAACTTCGTTTCTACCAGACTTTTGCCAGTACGTTATAGCCCCCAGAAACCATATGAAAGCAGATTCAAATTCTATAAGAATTTGATGAATTTTTCTATGAATGCAAAAAGTATCACCGCAATCTATGGGACTACAGTTATTTGGGAAATACACTGTTACTTGTAGTAATTTCATGTCAACTTGTAGAACAAACCAGTTTTCATCGTCTATCGAGGCTGGTATATATACCTGAAAATTACAGTCCAAAACGAAATGTAGATTTTATACAGCACGATAAAAAGGTATAAATATACAAAAAAAACAGTATTTTACCATATCAACTTCCCAAAGAGGTGGATATATTCTTCTCGAGCCGTTTGCGTAGCAATAAGCATGGTGATCTTGTTCAATAATTAGGTTATAGAAATTAGGGGGAAGAACAGTCCAAAGACCATAACTACATGTTGTTGGTCTTCTTTGTCGTTCAATGTCCCTTAACGACATCAATTTGTTGCACCATGCACGAACATGCTGTAAATAAATGTTAATAAAATCACAAAAAAATTATCATATCATATAACGTATAACGTAACAGTCATAGTATTTACCGTTTTTTGAAGATATCCGCTTCCACAGTACCCTAAAATAACCACCCCACCACTCTTTGTTTAATGGTGTACGCCCCATATAGGTTGTATAGCAACATGTGCTATCACCATCGTAGTAAAACTCAAGAACATTTGGAGCCCAAAAACTTGATTGGTTATGTGGATTAACCCAAATTGTGTTCTCTACGGGAGCAGAAATGTTAGTCATTATGCTATTAAAAAGCATGTGAAATGAGCTTCTATATAAGGTGTAACACCCCAACCGATGGCGGAAACATCGGGATGTCACGTATTGATGATTGTTCAGTAGCTCATGGTGAATAATAAGTTTCATAAATGATTTAAATAACTTACATACAAATGTTCTAGAATTTGTACATCAAATTGAATAAAACTATACACGTATCTTCAAGCATCAAAACAAATCTTCAAGCAAATAGAACCTGAAACATGTTAAATTGAAAATGTTTTGGGTCAACAAAAGTTGGTGAGAATTACATAGGTTTTTGTACAACACTCAGGGTTGTATGATGATAGAGTATGATACTGACATGTAGCAATGCGTCTTTGTACAACCAAACCTTGTGTCGACTGATGACTAACTCGCAAGTTAGTTAAATGTTATTACTGTTATCGATCATCCCTGAGTCTATGCGGGGGATGGGTTTGTCAGACCTATAGCGCTATAATCTAAACAGGCGGCTTGATCATTGTTAATGATTGTACTGTGTCTTTTTGTTACAGTCAAATGATAGAATGATGTTGTAATTGAATCACAAGTAAATATGAGTAAATGATAGTATAAAATGTTTAAACATGTTTCACCCCGAAAATAGTGAAAATAGAGAAAAGGGGCTATGTAAACTCACCTTGGTAAAACGTTATATCTGTTGAGAAATGCGTTGACCAAATGTATCAAGTATCACCCTAAAATGAGGTAATAAATATGTCTAAGTCTAACAAGTCTACAAATGTTTAAGTTCTAGGGCTTCGAATTGGGGATAATTGCTCGTTTGATTAATATTAAAAATATTCGCCAATTGGGAGAAATTTAGTAAATAAATAGTTAAAAATATTTTTATGAAATTCAAACTTAAGATGGTTACAAGAATGTGTTTAAAGTGTAAAAATAATTTTTATAAAATTATTTTCTTTAAAATAGATTATTAAATCTATTTATTATAAATAGCCAAAATTCTAACTTTAATTTTCAAAAATGCAAAAATTAAAGAATTATTATATTAAAAATCATATTTCTGTTCTAATGGTTAAAAATAACTTGTATAAAATTTTGGTGCAAAAATGATGAAAATTGGATTTATTATGATTTAATTATGATTAAATCTAACAAAAATTGATTAAAAATATAAAATAAATGATTTTACTGAATTAAAAATTATTTCAGTAAAGTTTAACTTTATAAAAAGTTAGGATAATTTTTGGGGAATTTAATAAAACTGTTTTGATATATAAATGGATTTTTATAAATATAATAGTATAAAAATGATTTAATTATTATAATTATTAAATAAAAGAATTTCTGAAAAATAAAAATTGTAAATAACACTTTTATCTCAGATTAAACAAATGTAATTTTTTTAGAATTTATAAAATAGTTTTGATATTTAAAAAGAATTTAAAAGATTAAAAAAAGATTTAATACATATATATAATTGTTTGTTTTCAAAAAAAAAAAAATAGAAAAGAAAGAAAAGAATAAAAATGGTCAGGGCGGGACTCGAACTCGGGATCCAGGGGTTATAGGCCATAGTCACAACCACTTGGCCTAGACCAGTGGTTGTGATGAAACCCGGTTAAGAATAATTATATGCACTAAGTGAAACTGAGTTCATCCCCATTTCAAGACTTCGAACCCTAGATACTGCAATACATTGATTCACACATCAATAGCCTAATTAATCATAGGGCTATTGATGTGTGGATGCCGATGAACATAAACCACAGAAATAATAAATCTTACAATGTTGTTTCGATACTCGATTGGATGGTCAACTTTAAAGTCAAAACCCACGATCAAATGATAATAAACAGATTGATTTGAAGAAAATTGGGGGTTGAGAAGAGATAATTGACGGGTTGTAATGCTTTGAGGATGATCAATTTATAGAGGGAAACGATGGTTGGGTTAATTGGAAGTTTTGACTATTCATTAAAGTCTATACGCGTATTTGGTATAATTGCAGATCAATACACGTTCATCCTAGTCAATAAGGGCCGGAAATCACGTACTAATGGTCAAGGATAATTAACATGGCTTAAAATAGCAAATTTACGATTTTAAAACAAGGTTTTCCTTCGGCAGTCTTGTTGCAGCGAGCAGAGTAACAGACAGCATAAAATATAAATGGTGTTAAATATAAACTAGGTTAGGACTAAACCAATTAAAGGGTTGTGGCCCAGCTGGTTCGTGCATGTGTGTTGAGTGTGGGGGTGGTCCGGTTCGATACCCGGGACACACAAACCCTTTTTTTGTTTTTTTAAAAGGCAGAAAAGGGTGTGGGCCAAGGCTTGTGGGCTGGGGTATGTGTGGGCCGGACAGACTGGGCTTCAAAAAGAAACAAACATGGGAGTGGGCTGCAGCAATTGTTTTAGTTTAAGTATATATATATATATATTTTTTTTTAAAACAAAACTGAATTATAATTATTATTATTATTATTATTATTATTAATATATATATATATAAGTTGTGTGGTAGGAAAAACTTAGACACGTTATATAATGAACGTTAAAATAAAAATATACATATATATAAAGTACGTTTAGAATTTGGAAAAATTTTGCGGTGTTACAGTCTCCCCTACTTTTAGGAACTTCGTCCCGAAGTTAAAAGAAAAACACCAGGTATACAATTGGTCGACTACCGAAAACTTTGATAAAATTTCTCACTACCTTAACGTACCTGTAAATTCATGATTACGTTCCGGACCGTAATTATCAATTTACCTTACATTAGGGTTTTGCGTCCTTTTATGACTCTACCGATTGTTGAGCAGGTTCGATAGTCTCCACCAGTCGTTGAGCAGGTTGTAGGGCCTCTCCCGACTGTTGGAAAGACATGATGACCTCTACCAATCGTTGAGTAGGTTGTTTGGTAGTCAACTAATTGTTGTACAAGTAAGCAAGTATGATTATAGATATAGCAATTAGTTCACATTCAATCAAGCATGCACTCAGATGTTATGATAATACTTGAATTGATTGAAAATGAATTGTCAATACATGGAATTAAAGAGAAAAATAGACATTATTCAGATAGTAGAGTTTGCTGTTAAGTAGTTGGAGGGTCTTGATCTCTGTTCAGTTTAGGGCATCGGTTACGGAAGTGATTTGGGTCTCCACATTCATAGCATTGACCATAGTTGTATTGATTAAGGTTAGCAGCTTGAGCAGGGTTGGTGGGTTGGTTGGCATTAGGATTTGGGGTCTCGCGACATGTATTAATTAGATGGCCATACCTACCACAATTGGTGCACAAGCGACACGCTGAAGTAGTGGGATGATGTCGGTTGCATGTGTTACACAATGGATGGTTTCCTGTATAAGGTTTCTTGTTAGAGGCTTGTGGAGTGAGGTTTGCAGCAGGATCCCTGGTCTTACGTTTCTGGTTCTCAGTGGTTACCGCGGCTACAATACTTGTTTTATTGCCTTTTCGAACTAAGGTCCCGTTCTTTACGTGATTATCAGTTAAGGTAGCTGCTAAACGTTTGGCTTCTTCCAAGGTGGCAGGATTCCTTCCCCACACCGTATCCTGGATTTGCATGGGCAGACCACCGATGTACTTCTCGATGGCTACCGACAGGGAGTGACTTTGTGGGGCAACAATAAGCTAAGCTCATGAAAGCGGGTATTGTAGGCAAGGTTTTCCCCACTATCTTGAGCCAATGTGTGGAACTCATCCTCAAGCTTCTTAACTTCATTGCGAGGACAAAACTCTTCCTTCATGATCTCTTTGACTTGGTCCCATGTCATAGTAAGAGCAACCTCGGCCCCACGAGTACGCTTCTCTTCATTCCACCATGTGAGTGCTCGTTTGTGGAGAACACTCATGGCGTAACGAACCTTGAAGTTGTTGGGGGCATTCACTGTTGATGAAGGTATTCTCAATACCCTCAAACCATTGGAGGAGTCCAGTAGCTCCTTCTTCTCCACTAAACTTTGGAGGGTTACAAGAGTTGAAATGCTTAAGGGTGCAGACTTGGGGTCCATTTCCATTGCCATTGCCGTTGCCATTTCCGTTCCCATTGTTGTGACCATTCCCGTTGCCGTTCAATTGGATGACCTGAGCAAGTAAATTGGGAACCAGAGTTGCGATTTGCTGCGCCATTTGTTGAGAAATGATCGCAGCCAGTTGAGCTTCGACCCCATTGTTGTTGTGACCAGGACCTTGGTCATGACCATGGTTGTCACTACCTTCATCGTGGTTCTCACCAGTGCTGTTGCGAGTGCTGCGACGAGGAGGCATGATCTGTAATAGACACAATGAAATGAATGAGAGTTTATATAAGGAATGTAATCATTTATTCATTAATTAAAACGAATAAACGAAAACGTTGACTTATCAAAGATTCTAAATTCTAATAACATATGAAGACATGCTTTAGCCTATAAGTGAACACTCATCCCGAGAATTCCCAGGTAGGCATCCGGGTCCCTCGTCTGATTGGGATATATGCGCAATGCCAGCCTAGACAGAAGACTCAGAATACAGGCGTTCACCCTTCCAGATTGCACGTGTTCGTTATTAAAATCTAGAACTCTGACGAGATCTCAAGGTGGTTCAGGTTAAACCTGAGGATTTTGCCTTATTAGTCTAAGAGTGGATCCAGTGATGGAGAGCAACCTTCTCGTAGGGATTCATGTAGGGATAAAAAGTAGGAGGGAGATAGAGAATAGCAAGTAAAAGAAGCAAGTACTGGTTAAATCCTATGGTTATAGACTAGATTATTTTTCTAATAACCTAATTCCCTATAACCATGGCTCTGATACCAATCTGTAACACCCCAACCGATGGCGGAAACATCGGGATGTCACGTATTGATGATTGTTCAGTAGCTCATGGTGAATAATAAGTTTCATAAATGATTTAAATAACTTACATACAAATGTTCTAGAATTTGTACATCAAATTGAATAAAACTATACACGTATCTTCAAGCATCAAAACAAATCTTCAAGCAAATAGAACCTGAAACATGTTAAATTGAAAATGTTTTGGGTCAACAAAAGTTGGTGAGAATTACATAGGTTTTTGAGAAATAGTTGATAACAATAGTTTGTACAACACTCAGGGTTGTATGATGATAGAGTATGATACTGACATGTAGCAATGCGTCTTTGTACAACCAAACCTTGTGTCGACTGATGACTAACTCGCAAGTTAGTTAAATGTTATTACTGTTATCGATCATCCCTGAGTCTATGCGGGGGATGGGTTTGTCAGACCTATAGCGCTATAATCTAAACAGGCGGCTTGATCATTGTTAATGATTGTACTGTGTCTTTTTGTTACAGTCAAATGATAGAATGATGTTGTAATTGAATCACAAGTAAATATGAGTAAATGATAGTATAAAATGTTTAAACATGTTTCACCCCGAAAATAGTGAAAATAGAGAAAAGGGGCTATGTAAACTCACCTTGGTAAAACGTTATATCTGTTGAGAAATGCGTTGACCAAATGTATCAAGTATCACCCTAAAATGAGGTAATAAATATGTCTAAGTCTAACAAGTCTACAAATGTTTAAGTTCTAGGGCTTCGAATTGGGGATAATTGCTCGTTTGATTAATATTAAAAATATTCGCCAATTGGGAGAAATTTAGTAAATAAATAGTTAAAAATATTTTTATGAAATTCAAACTTAAGATGGTTACAAGAATGTGTTTAAAGTGTAAAAATAATTTTTATAAAATTATTTTCTTTAAAATAGATTATTAAATCTATTTATTATAAATAGCCAAAATTCTAACTTTAATTTTCAAAAATGCAAAAATTAAAGAATTATTATATTAAAAATCATATTTCTGTTCTAAATGGTTAAAAATAACTTGTATAAAATTTTGGTGCAAAAATGATGAAAATTGGATTTATTATGATTTAATTTGATTAAATCTAACAAAAATTGATTAAAAATATAAAATAAATGATTTTACTGAATTAAAAATTATTTCAGTAAAGTTTAACTTTATAAAAAGTTAGGATAATTTTTGGGGAATTTAATAAAACTGTTTTGATATATAAATGGATTTTTATAAATATAATAGTATAAAAATGATTTAATTATTATAATTATTAAATAAAAGAATTTCTGAAAAATAAAAATTGTAAATAACACTTTTATCTCAGATTAAACAAATGTAATTTTTTTAGAATTTATAAAATAGTTTTGATATTTAAAAAGAATTTAAAAGATTAAAAAAAGATTTAATACATATATATAATTGTTTGTTTTCAAAAAAAAAAAAAAATAGAAAAGAAAGAAAAGAATAAAAATGGTCAGGGCGGGACTCGAACTCGGGATCCAGGGGTTATAGGCCATAGTCACAACCACTTGGCCTAGACCAGTGGTTGTGATGAAACCCGGTTAAGAATAATTATATGCACTAAGTGAAACTGAGTTCATCCCCATTTCAAGACTTCGAACCCTAGATCCTGCAATACATTGATTCACACATCAATAGCCTAATTAATCATAGGGCTATTGATGTGTGGATGCCGATGAACATAAACCACAGAAATAATAAATCTTACAATGTTGTTTCGATACTCGATTGGATGGTCAACTTTAAAGTCAAACCCACGATCAAATGATAATAAACAGATTGATTTGAAGAAAATTGGGGGTTGAGAAGAGATAATTGACGGGTTGTAATGCTTTGAGGATGATCAATTTATAGAGGGAAACGATGGTTGGGTTAATTGGAAGTTTTGACTATTCATTAAAGTCTATACGCGTATTTGGTATAATTGCAGATCAATACACGTTCATCCTAGTCAATAAGGGCCGGAAATCACGTACTAATGGTCAAGGATAATTAACATGGCTTAAAATAGCAAATTTACGATTTTAAAACAAGGTTTTCCTTCGGCAGTCTTGTTGCAGCGAGCAGAGTAACAGACAGCATAAAATATAAATGGTGTTAAATATAAACTAGGTTAGGACTAAACCAATTAAAGGGTTGTGGCCCAGCTGGTTCGTGCATGTGTGTTGAGTGTGGGGGTGGTCCGGTTCGATACCCGGGACACACAAACCCTTTTTTTGTTTTTTTAAAAGGCAGAAAAGGGTGTGGGCCAAGGCTTGTGGGCTGGGGTATGTGTGGGCCGGACAGACTGGGCTTCAAAAAGAAACAAACATGGGAGTGGGCTGCAGCAATTGTTTTAGTTTAAGTATATATATATATTTTTTTTTTTAAAACAAAACTGAATTATAATTATTATTATTATTATTATTATTATTAATATATATATATATAAGTTGTGTGGTAGGAAAAACTTAGACACGTTATATAATGAACGTTAAAATAAAAATATACATATATATAAAGTACGTTTAGAATTTGGAAAAATTTTGCGGTGTTACATAAGGACCTAGGTTGATAGGTGTACCAATATCGGGTGGAATTTGCAATTTTTGCCAAACGTCAAGGACTAAATTGGCAAATAACTCTTTCGTTTTTTATAAATATACCTACCACCAACCGTTCATCATCAATTGTGTAGAGGTTTATATACCATCACCATGTCTCAGTCATCATCTTCATCTTCAAGGTCTTCATCTAGACGATTTAGCAGGTCAAGAGAAATATGTTCATGCGGTGCAACTACACGTATACTTATCTCGAGAACTGATGCAAACCCGGATAGAGACTTCGTGTGTTGCGTAAGTATTAAATTTTAATATTTATCGTGTGCTTTTAATGATCATCAAATAACTGTTTCTTTTTTTTAAACCACAGACTGCTGGTTGTGGATTTATTAGGTGGGTAGAAGCGTCAGAATGTTTCAGGTGCAAAAAAATCGTTCCGGGTTGAGGCAATCGTTAGACGAGCAACAAGCTTTGGCTAGAAAATACCGTTTGCAGGCCAGATTGTTGAAGTTACTTTTGGTAGTTAGTTGGGTTTTGTTTGCATATCTACTAATGTAACACAAGAGGAGTAGTAATAATAATGACATTAGTAATATTAAGGTAACAATTTTAGTTCGTCTTCATCGGAAGTCTGTCTATTATCTACCGAATCAGCTTCCGGCAAAACGTTCTTATAAAATTCAAAGGCCATCCTGTGCCGCATTTTTAAAGCTGCTACTTGGGTGTTTTCATATTTATTTAGAGGTTCGTTTTTAATCAACCTCTCAATAAATATGCACACCCAAACCCCACAATCACCAAGATGTCCGGACTGTTGGGGTACATCTTCAGGCTCTACGACTTTGAAAGGAGGGGCGTACATGTACGGGTTTACGGATTCGTAGTAATTATTGGATCTTAGCCAAAGCTCAAATGCATAATTAGCATTGCATATGACCTCTCTTTTGGCCTCCCCCGCGCCCTTCAAACCAAGTAAACTGCAAAATATAGAAAAAACATTATCAAAATTAACACTATTACTTAATGAAAACCGGCATTAAAATGAATAGGTTCAACATTTACCTGTCATAGATGGTAAACGTTCGCTGACACAGGTTAAAAACTCCGAGGATCCAATGTTGTGCGCTTATATTCAACACAACATATACCTATTAAATCGCGAATAGTTTGAAACAAAATGTTAAAAACAAATCATAATATGTTCAACAAACAAAACCATGATTTAAATTTGAAAAACAACCTTGTCAACATCAGCGATGTTTGGAAACGGTTCGAATGACCCATCAAACAAATCTTTAAAAGGCTGGTTATTAGTACGGCTAAATAAACCCCCCACAAAATATGGAGGAAGGATGCTCCAACGGGAGGTTGAGCTCCAAAGAGTCTCGTAGAGATGGTGTGTCCATCCATATATGTGCTATAATAAATAATTTTAATATTCAATATTAAACTGTGGTAAATATATTAATTAAATTAAACATAGTTAATAAACGTAACAAATATTTAAAAATTATTACCTCGCTGCCTAACCAACCGAGTGAATCATCGCCGAAAAGATCTTCCCAAAAGCCATCCGGGAATATATTTCCCCCAATTAGTGCACAAGTTCTAAGTTTATCCTTTTGTTTTGGATACCATTTTTTTTATTAGTTTTATGTTTTCGTTTTCATCGTTTGATTTGAACTTCTTCTTTTTTGCACCTTTTATTGTTGTGAATGGGGAAAGCATACACGAGGATGGCTTTGTTGACCTTTGAGACCGTCTCAACTGTTAAAGTGACAAAAGTAAACCAATTATTTTGAATTTAAATGCTAAACTATGAAGGAAAAAAATAAAATAAAACATAACTACCTCAGGCTTTTTTAGGCCGTCGGTGTCTGGTCTATATACATCACCCGAGCTAAAAAATTCATCAACATTTTCATTGTGATGCGAGCTCGTCGGGCCTTCTACACCAGTCGGTTGGGATTTACGTACCTAAGATTTAAAAATGTTAATTATTTTAAACTTTTCAACAAATTAATACGGATTAATAATAATCATACGACAACTTTACCTCAGGCAGTAAACCTTTCAACTTGTTATTATAAAAGTTTTCCAACCTATCATCCATCAACGCTTTAAATTGCTCTATTAAATCATCGTTGATAGTGTAGGTTGTCGGAACAGTTTCCGACTTTCTTTTTTTGGCCGTCGAATCAACAGGCTGATCACCGTAAACCGTATGCAGATCATCGAAATTTACATCATCCGCTGCCGTATTATCAAAATTTACATAGGCAGGCGGATGAAACTCGGCCGGCTTATTAAAGCACCCTTGAGACGAGTATTTTTGTGCTCGTAAAAAATGGGCACTATCAGTGTACCAGGCACAGCGCAGCTCAGAGTCATTCGGAAGTAGAAACCTAAACGGCTTAAGCCCTTCAAGCTGAAGCGCAACAATTTTTTTTTCAAATTTTATCACTTATATTTAGCTTTTCAAAAAAAAATTCCGTAGAAAATGATTTCAAAAGATTACCATAGAATTTTCGGTGATCTTACGATCAATGGTGCTCCTCTTCATTTTTTTTCCCGGACCCCAGGAAAGAACTCTGGGGATTGCATCACCAAGAAAAAAAGCTGTATCGTTTCTAAATTCTGGAAATATCTCATATATCCAGATCTGCAAGTTTTTAAACAAAATTTAGAAATATCTCAAATATTTGTTAAAATTAATAATTAAAAGTAAATAATTCATACAAACTAATACCTTGAAAACCCAATTACAAGATTTTAAACTGAAGCCCTTTGTACCCCGCTTTTCAATCAGGTGCATGTTATTGATATTTTTAACCAAATCTTCCCAAAAATAACTTCCCCATGGAAATCTATTCAACACTACAAAGTCATCAACAAGATCGAGCACTAGATCATCCACGGTCGCGGTATTTTGGGTACCCTTAAACACCGATTCAATCAATACCAGGATACAAATACGGACAAGATCATCCTCCTCATAATCGCTCCAGTCACCGTTGAAAATAGCAAGCACACTTTCATAAGATACCTTACTCACCTCAGGGAATATTCGTCTTTTAAACGATGTTGGGGATTGTGCGAGTTCCCAACCATCGTGACGGCCAAATCTTAGGCCCGTTATCAGACAAAATTGTTGTGGAGTGAATACAAGACTGTTAGGACCGATTTGATAAAAAAGGCCGTCGATACTAGGCAGTCCCGTCTCAATCTGATGTTGTGCCACTGAGAGTAACAAATTACTTTCGCAAAGATGGCTCATAACATCCAGAAAGTGACCGAAGACGGTCTCCCTAAAACGCCTTTGCATTGCCTCGGACATTCTAGTATTCATTTGTGTTACTTTGTTCCAGGCACTTCGGACTTTTATTTCGGTATCAGACTAAAAAAAAGGTTATAAAAAAAATTTTAGTAACGAACAAGGTAAATGAAAAATGATAAAAATACTTGAATGAAAAATGGTAGTAAACGCTTACCGCAGGAGGTAAGCTCCGAGGAGGATTCGGCTGTTGTGGGTGCCGAAAAAACTCTTCGTACTGTTCCTCTTGTAGGATTTGATGTGCGTTCATCGGGTCGACAAAGTCATTCGGATTAAACATGGTCAAACGGGTTTGGTCAACCTCGATTAATGGACAACAAAAAAACAAACAAAATTAAAAATTAATCAACGGTCGACGGTGAGCACGTTCGTGGTGGACCACTTGACCAAAAATATGTCGTGTGGTCCCGTTTGTGTTGTGTCGTTTTCAATGAAAAAAAAAATTTTAAACTTTAAAAAGGAACGTTAATATTACCTTTTTAATTATAAATGACCGTCGTCTGATACTTTGACCGGAGTCCTAGCAAACCGTTCGCCGGAAAATAGATGATAAACAAGAAAACCGGTAAAAGAGCGTTCCCGTCAACGTAGCGTCTTTCGGTGGAGAGACTTTCACCGAAAGTTTACTTTTACCCCCAAAAGGTAAACCCTAGTGGGACCGGGCTACATGGGCCGGGTCCGGTTCCCAAAGCGTCTCAGGAGACGGTTTGACCAAGACGGGTTCGGTTCCCAAAGCCTCTCAGTCAACCCTCTGACAAAGCCGGGTCCCGGTTCCCAACCCGTCTTTTGAGCCGGTACCCGGAACGATCTGCTGAGCCGGTTCCGGTTCCCAACACGTCTTTTGAGCCGGTACTTGGAAAGATCTGCTGAGCCGGTTCCGGTTCCCAACCCGTCTCGCAAGCCGGGTCCGGTCCCCAACGCCTAACCCGTCTGAGGAGACGGTTCCCAATACTAACCCGTCTGACGAGACGGTTCCCAAAGACTCTCAGTCGGCTCCCAAGGAGACGGTTCCCATTGCTGTCAGACGGTTCCCGAGAGTGCATTTTGTGGGCCCCTAATCAATTAAAAATTTAAAAAACAAAAAATTAAAAATTTAAATAAATAATTTATATTTAAAATCATCTTTATATAAGTAGTTGTAAACGTAAAATATTTTGTCGTTAAAAAACGTTGTTGGAGAAGTCTCGCTCAAGAAAATGTCTGACGGCCGTGATAAAAATATAGCTCCAGAAGAATACTTTTCTCAACCAGAGAAACATTCCTCGAGTTGGATACTAAAAAAATGGAGGCGTCCAAAGGAACCTGAAATTACCAAAGAAAGAGAATTTATCAGTAATCGACAAAGCTTACACGGAAACGTTATCGGCAAATGGGCTATACCGGACGATGAGAATGATAATTGGGCAACTAATGTTGTTGACTTCTACAATAAAGGCGACGCACCGTTTTGTTATTCTGCTGTTTTTTCAAGAAGTATTGAGCTTGACAAAAATTTTTGGGGAATTTTGTTGGGCTATCGTTCTAACGGCTACCTCACACCAACAGTAATAACTTAAATTTTAATGTTTTTTTTTTTATTTTTTTTACTGAAATTGTGATTCAATTATTTTTCAGCATGTTGAAGGATGGGTTGGAAGACTGATGAACTGGAGGAGTAGAAAGCTACAAAAAAATGCTTCGCTAAATATGCGGTGGACAATTCTTCCACCGGAATTTTATAATTCGTTATTAGAATCTGTACCAAAAAACTTGGCCAACTATTGCAATGGCAAATTCAAACCGTTTCCTTCATTTTTCGACGTTGATTTTGTTTTTTTTCCCCGTTCAGCTTGAAAATAGGGAATGGTTACTGGTGCGACTAGAGTTGGTGACGCAAGAACTTGTTATGTATGCTTGCGAAGACCTTCGTATCAGAGACAAATACAGAACCATTGTTCACCCAAAGCTGACGAAGATACAAGTTTATTTAGGAGCTTTACTAGTGAACATAAGATTCTGGAAGAAAACAGGTAATCCAGAAAAAATGTATAACTTTCAATCTTAACGAAGACTATGTTGCACCACATAACTCCCTGTCTGGTAATGAAGCGGTATATCTTTGTATGCTGATGGAACATTTGGTTACTGATAAACCAATTACTACGAACGGTGATCTAAAACAAACATGTTCGTCTTACAGACGATTCATGGCTGAAAAAATGTATTTCTGGAGGTGCTTACCACGTCCAAACAATTCTTAATAAAATGTTCTTATTTTGGAAGTTTACTTATTTTTTTAATTGTCTTTATTTATTTTTACCTACCATATTAAATATTTAATTAAATTAAATTATTTCACACTATAAATACCCGCCAAATTAACAAATTGTTCACTACATCACATATTTTTCTTACAAAACATCAATCAAACCAAGTAAAATGTCTTCATGGACCGACGAGGAGATCCTTGGGGTTACACTGGCATGGCGAAATGTTGCCGAAAACACCCGAGTTTCGAACACCAGTCAAGAAATTCGTGCAACTCCATTTTGGAGTAGAGTATTTTTCGAGTTTCGAACACTTGTCGGCGGTCAGACAAACCGTACGACCCAAGATGTTATAGAAAAGTTTCACAACGTCAAGGCGGAGTGCACCGAATTCGAAGGGTTCTTCAACTCCAACAAAGAGGAGTCGCCAAACGAGTCCGAGGAAGGGCTCATTGAATTGGCGAAAATCGACTACTTTTTGGACTACGACGAAGAATTCGAATACCTTTCCGCGTGGCATTTGTTACGTGATTATATTTAAATTTAGGTTTTATTAAAAATAATGTTATGTAATGTTCCTTTTTTAATGTGTTTTTTATTATTAATAAAGTGTTTTAATTTATTTAGTGTTTTAAAAAATGTTGTAATTTTTACTATGAAATCTATTGATATTCCCTATTGAATGCTTAACCCACCCGCATATGTCCTTCCTATATAAAGCCAGTAGACGGTTTGCCATTACAGACCGTCAGTACACCGTCACAGATAAGAAACCCAAACCCAAAATCACAATGGCACCGAAACCGTGGACAGAAGAAGAAGAAATTGCCCTGTGCACTGCTTGGATAACTGTTAAAGAAAACCCACCACGTCAAGGGTCCATTTGGCCACTCGTTCTCAACGAGTTCAAAGTTTTGGTTGGAGGTTCAAGCAGGTCAACGGAGTCTCTCAACCGGAAGTGGACGGACTTGCAAAACAAGTGCCGTCTCTTCGAGGGGTTTTATCAAACCGCTATCCGTGAACTCCCACAAGACACTGCGGACCATGAAAAACTTGAACATGCCAAGATTGAGCACGAGTTTTCGGGCCGACCACCCTTTACTCATTTGTCGGCGTGGCAGATGATTCGTGATGTCGCCGGGGCTTTGGAGTAGTTTTTTTTTTTATTACTTTTAATGTTTCTTTTATTTTAAGTTATAATAAAAAAAATGTTTATTTTAAGTTTATATTGTTTAAAGGGAGTGTTTTGTTTAACACCAAAAAGTAGAGAACACATGACCTTAAACAAACTTAACATAAACAAATAATAATAGGGATCCAATAAAAATACAACTAAAGTATTAAAACAATTACAATATACAAACAATAATAATTCACGAAGTCGTTCAACACGTCAAACACCGAGACATTTCCGTTGCTTGGAACGCCAAGATATATTTTCGCAGTGTACTTTATACCCACTGTCCAGTTTCATCTTCATCACCCTAAATACGTACATAAATATATGTACGGACAGATGCTTACCAACGGTCCGGACAAGTCAAAGAACAAACTCTCCTAAATATCACATCTGACCGTCTTGTACATGTAAAAAGACGGATGATCCAGAAGATCATGATAGAGATTTAGGAAAAGGATGAACTTGCCAACAAAGTAGACTACAAAATCGTCGATGCAAATTACACGGGTTAACCCACGTGTAGATGCAACAACAATCCAAGTAGTATTATGTAGATGTAACAGCAATCCAACCGAAGCCTTTTTCGCTTTACTTCTCACTAACTCCGACCGAAACCTATCCATCACTTCAACCTTTCGCTCCAAATGTATTACCAAGTGGTTGGAGGTCAACTTGAGGCTAAAGAAAATGGGTGAAAGGATTTCAAGCCCAAAGAAAATGGGTGAAAAACTTCGGAGCAGAAGCTTTCAATTGAATGGGATTAGATAAATTCCAAAGGCTTAGGTTTAAAAAGTGCCATAATTTTTACCGAAAAAATATTCGGCTATTCTGAAGCTCAAAAACACGTCGAATAATCAAACTAAATTTGAAAAAAACATTTGAGAAGATTTTTTTTGATTTGGTAAAATATTTTGGCTTGAAACAAACATTTGAGAAGATTTGGTTTGATTTAAATGTGTTTTTTTTTTCAACCAAACCCACATATTTATACCCAAACAAAATTTGAAAAAAAAATAAATAAATTAATTAATGGCTGAAGACGGTTCAGCCAAAACGGATTCGGCTAAGCCGAGCCAAAGACGGCTTAACTTGAGCCGTTGGTGAACCGTCTCAGGGACCCCACCGGAGACGGCTTTGCGGCGCTGACACGTCTCAAGCCGCCACGGGAGCCGGGTGGCAGATATCGGGATCGTAACCGCCACGTGTTGGGTTGCTACTGGTTGGAATCCAAAGGATCTCGGAAGACGGTTCAGCCCTTTTGGAAACCGTGTCCCGTCTCTCCAAAGACGGTAGAGGGGGCTATTTAGGCAAAACGCCCGGTCAAAGGGCTATTTTGACCATTTTCCCTTTTATTGGATGTAAACGAGTCCAATCTATTTGTTTCTAAGCTATAATGATATACATTATTAAGGTAACCACCATTCGAACCGTCACATGCTACCTTATGTAGCTTACATGAAAGTAGGGATGAGAAACTTTGTATCGAGTATCGATACAACCAGACATATATAATATGGTATTCGGTTTTGAACTTAGCTCAATAAAATATCATCTTAATTAAAAAAAGAACTAGATAATAATATGCTACCAAATATTATAATTTAGTTCATATCATGTTCACATGAAGCGTTAATCAAATGCATGAACTTCTTTAGTCATCTTTCAGACATTCATCAAACATGTGGTATCGTTTGAATATTTCTCCCCCTTATGAATTTTCTTAATTTATATACATGAACTTTTTCAACTTGTGCGAATTGAAATAATATAAAAAATGCAACATAATATGAAATCAACAACTAGGGTCCACGAACGTGCTCACGTGGGTCAGTTTTATATATATATATATATATATATATATATATATATATATATATAGGGTAGAGATCCTAAGAGAACCAACCCCTATTTGAGAACTGAGAGAACCATTCTGAGCCACACATTTCATATAAAGGCAAAATTTTTTTTTTTTTTTTTTTTTTTTTTTTTTTTTTTTTTTGCTTTAATCGCACATTTTTATGCAAGGAAAAAAATTTTTTTTATTTTTTTTTTCATTTATACATATGTGTATATGACAATTATACATATGTGTATATAGCAATTATACATATGTGTATATAGCATTTTTTCAGCTATACATATGTGTATATTTCAGCTATACATATGTGTATATTTCAGTTATACATATGTGTATATAGCATTATACATATGTGTATAATGCAATTATACACATGTGTATACTGAAAAAAAAATACAAAAAAAATAAAAAAAAAATTTCCTTACATATAAAGCAGCGATTTTTGCAAAAAAAAAAAAAAAAAAAAAAAAAAAAAAAAAAAAAAAAAAAAAAAAATTTTGCCTTAGAGAAATGTGTGGCCCAGAATGGTTCTCTAGTTCTCAATTTGGGAAAAGGTTCTCATTTGAACCAAATCCTATATATATATATATATATATATATATATATATATATATATATATATATAGGGGAATTATAAGTAGGAAACCTTAGTGAGTTAAAGAAACTTATGAAACCCAATGAATGGCCCTTGGTAGCCCACGTCACCTCTTTTGTTATAAGGTGTAAGGGCATTATTGACATTTAAGTTATGTGCTCCTCTCTTTCCTTAGTCATCTCCTGACAAAGTTGTCTCCTCTTTTCACCATTTTTAATTATCATCTCTCTCATTCTCAACAAATATATGGATGAAACTATCTCCTCCTCCTCCCCTCTCTCTTCCATTCTTTCACAAGCATCAACGATTTTCAAATGAGGTTGGTATTCAGCATTAGATTCGGTGTTGGTGATGGTGGTGTACAAGGTATTCGGTGGTAGTGGTTAGTGTGGTGGTGACCTGAACCTACTCACCGTACAAAAAAACCTACCACCCAGATTTCGTCGACCATCATTCTCCTCCACCATCTTCACCGTACAACCTACACCGTACACCAAACTCCTATCACCAACCTTCATCATCGCCCTTCTACCCTTCAGATCTGTGACGGGTAGCCATTAGATATGTGAGACGGGGTGAAATCAGTTGGTGATGGTTGCCGAGACGGGCAACTGAAGGTGAGTCTTTTAATTGAAAGTTCAAGACACGGAGGTAACATGGAGGTTCAAGCTTGTTCAGGTTTCACATAATAAAATAGTAATTTTTTGTTTATATTCATTTTGAATTTTTTTCTTAAGTTTAGTGGTTTTTTTTTTTTTTTTGCTTATTAACTTGTAACCATCTTTTTTATTAAAGGTTAGAGAATTTCCAAAGTTTAGAGAATTTTATCTAATGCTTTTTGGAGTTTTGTTTATTATTGTTCTTATTTTGTTCCATCTGTTGTTGACGAGAGAAGAATGATGATGGGTTATGTTTTGCACATTGGTTTATGTTAGAAACATATCTAAATAGGTAACAATATATGTTATAAAATTCTTATCTTTTAATATGCACAGTGGGTTTTTGTTAACAACTTGAATGTTATACATCAAACATTTATGGTGAATAAACAATTTAATTATGTAACATATTTGGAATTACAGTTACAATTTATGGATATGTATTTGTAGATACTATGTAGAATTGTTATTTACAAACAATTTAAGTATGTAACATATTTGATGATTAACAATGATGAATTTATTTTGTAACAACATGTTAACGTTAACAAAGTTGAATTTATTTTGTAACATCATGTTGACGTTAACAATGTTAAATTTATTTATGTATTTTTCACATGTAACCCTAATGCCACAAACTTGATGTATGAAGAAGTTCTATGTAACACGGCAAAACTGGGCCGTAACAATGTAACAATTTATGTTATCATTTTTGTAGGAGTTACAAAACTGGGTCGTAACAATGTAACATTGTAACAGTAATAACATTGTACCATTGTACAAAGTAACACGTACAATACAGTAAGTTTTATAAACTGTGTTATTGGTAAAAAAAAATAATAATAATAAAGACGTATGACATAGTGACTTTTTAGTATTTGAAAAGAAAAATATAATGAAAATTTAAATTAAAGAAAGAGAGGAGAGAGGAGAGAGTGTAAAGTTTGACATGACTTGACATGTCATGGGGAAGATGAGTTAAAAGTGTATGGACATCTTTACCCTTTTATGTACCTTTTAAGCTTTAATTAATATTTATGAAATAAAAAAAACATGTAATAAATCTAGACCATTGATCTTGAGGATTGAATGGTCAAGATGTAGTTTTCAAAGTTTTCTTAACTGGAGAGGGTTTTTCAATTTATCATCCCCCTATATATATATATATATATATATATATATATATATATATATATATAGGGTGGGGTTAGCATACAAAAGAGGTGTTTTGTAAGAAGGGTGAGAAGGAAAAATGACCATTGGATCAACTTGATGGAGGGATGATATAATAGTAGTGGTAATTTTGTAATATGTGTTATAATAATATTAGATAAATTAAGATTGTGGGGGTAGATGTGTAATATTACACATTTTAATTAATAAAATCTATTTAATTCACTTAATAACTCATCTCTCTTTCCAATCTAATTTAATTTGCCTCTTTCTCTTTCTTCCTCTTTCTTCTCTCTCTCCACACGATTATTCTTTTTCTTTTTCTCCTCTTTCATACGATTGATAATATGATTGGTTCAGCGGCCGAAAAAGAAGATTCTTGGTATTGTGTTTTAGCTTCTTGGAATGGTGTTTGATGGAAAGTCGTATTTTTATTTTTTTTAGATGTGTTTTCAACTTTAATTTGTTTGCTGATGAGTTTAATGTTTTATATGATAGTGATAAAACACATTGTTAATCAGATCGATGTGTTGGAGTGGAAAAGTTGTGTTGTTGTTTATGTGTTTTAAGGTTAAAACATAGTTTTATGTACAAAAAAGTTTGTATTTTATGGGAAAAGTCTTATTGTTCTTGGTTGTGTGTTTTATGTTTAAAGTTAATTGATAAAACACAATGAATAATCAAATGTCACTTTTATCTGGTAAAACACAATACTATGATCTGGGTATGTTGTCCATGAAGATAAAACACAAATATTGTGTATGTTGTCCATGAAGATAAAACACATAACGATGAGCACCTGGTAGATAATGATGAGCACCTATCCTTAAATGAATATACATACGCCATTTTATTGACGTAAAATATATCTCGAAAAAAAAAGAATCTGGTAGATAATTAAAAAAATGTGAACAAAATATGGATGATTATGGACAAAAAAAACCTCTTAATTCAAATGCTTTTAAATTAAATTGGCCATAAATCTCTCATTTTGACTAAGAGGTTGATTTTTTATAAACTTGAAAAAATAGTGTATTTACTCTATTGCCCTTCTTATTAAATTAAAACTTTGCCACGTGTCACTCCCACATGCCTTCTTACCCTTCTCACAAAAATAGGTTTTTGTACGCGAACCTCTACCTATATATATATATATATATATATATATATATATATATATATATATTCCATTAACAAATCTACTCTTGAAGCAACTATGGGTAGACACTAAGACCGGCTTGTCTCGCTTTCTGGCTCGTATGACATTTTAAAACCCTAATTAGGGCGCATTACGCGTTTTTCATATTTTCTTTTAAAAGACGGTATTCAAATACCATCAAATTACACAACGTTAAAACTTACAAGCATCAATTAATGAGGAGTAGTAACTATGTTAGTTACTGTTAAAAAACGTGGTTAGTAGTTAAGCGAGAACAGTAAGTCAGTAACCTAACGACAATTTGAAATTAATGGAGTTAAAACCGAGAACCGTAACTCTTTACTTACTATCCAAAACCCTACTTAAAAGTTAACCGGAAAAGTAGCTGGGTTACTTAAGGATGGCTACAAATTAACGGGGAATAGTAACTCTGTTAGTTACTGTTAGAAAACCCGGTTAGAAGTTAATGGGGTGCTGTAACTCAGTTACCTAAAGATGGTAAAAAATTAACGGAGTTAAAGTTAACGAGGAACATACCCAGTTAGCTAGAAAGTAACAACAGTAACTCAGTTAGCTAACGACTAGTATAAGTTAACGGAGTTAAAGCTAACAGAGAAATGTTAACTCAGTTACCTAACGACAGTTGGAAGTTAACGAAAGTAAGGTTAATGGGGAACTGTAACTAAGTTACCTAACGGCGTTAGCTAGGCGGCTCATTTTAGCACCAACACACTATTCAAATCAAGGATTTTAAACATATAGTATAATAACTTATTGTATTGGACCTTAGTGAGTCCAATCTTTTTGTTTCTAAACCGTCTGGCTTTCCTATCTAATTAGAGCATGTTTAGATAAACTTATCCTTTTCTCGTTTTCTCATTTTCTATCTCTTTTTTCTTCTTAATAAAAAAGTAACAACATTATAACTTCTCCTTATCTCCTTTATAAGGAGGGTAAATAAGGAGAGCGAAACATGTCGTTAATATTGTTCGTGATTCTGCAACATAACTTAACTTTTTATTGTAACAATATCATTTATTAACGCAACCACCAGTATTCTTCTCCCTCAACAAGCCAAAAAAAGTGTGAGACATTATTTTTCTCCCTCGACAAGCCTAGACTATGTGGTCTGCATACTCTTCCACTGAATTTCCCGAATAACATTAATATTATAAGCATTTGGTTGAATCAGATACACCTTAACGTTCACTCTTTGGCCAACCGCCAACATCATGAGTTCTACATTTTTGTACATACAACATTTTGTTTTGAAGAGGTTATCTTGATACTCGCTTGTTAACTATTGTTTCATGCAAACTCCCCAAGTTGTAACTGGCTCTTGGTTTCATTATCCTTTACACATACCCTCAACAAATCTCCTAATGTATAAATTGTTATTTTGCTTTGTCCACCAGCTTAAGGATTAGACGATGTAATTATCTTGAAACTTGACCTTAACTCTTGTTATTATATCTATAACATAAAATCTATATGCTACATGTACACTAACTAGTTTCAAACACCAAAACCATAGATATTGACGCAAAATGGAAGTTATAAAATGTTAGATACGTTCTAGCAAACGTTTAGAGATAAAACTCGTATGAGAAAAAAAAAATTATTAATATCAAATGTTGTCCTAAACATTACAAATGAGCTTTTATTTATAGGCTAATCTAAGACTCCACTAATTGAGTTCGGTCAAAGTAATTGAATATTGACTACATATGTTATTTAAAATAAATAATATAATCAACACCTTAAAATATAATTTAAATTATTGAAAAGCCTTATGCAATTAAAATAAATAAATAATAATATCAACACCTTAAAATATAATTTAAATTATTAAAAAGCCTTATGATTATTATTTATTTTAGTTATGTATCTCGTGGTTCACTCGCCTTCCGCATCCAACGTCCAAAAATGAGTCACTCGTTCGAATTATCGGTCCCATATCATTCTTCCTCACTTGAAAATAACTCGTTCTCAAGTTCTTGGATAAGAGAGTTTTAGTTGATGAATTGTTTCGTTTTCTGAAGATTTCTCCATAGCCACCTTATATTTTACATTTTCACCGGTTAAGATTTCTCTTGATTTTTCAATACACGACATAGGGACAAAAATGTTGTTGAAAACTTCATTGTCTTCGTTTTCTTTATCATTTGTTTCATTGATTTTTTGACTTTCCACATGCTAATATTGCTTGCTACCTCCAACATTATGGTTCGAGTTTCTTCATGATTGATGTAAATCTCTATATCTTGATATGAAACATCATATTAGTTAGTAAGACTCATCGATTTCAAGATTAGAACTATCAATCAAAATGAACATACCTCTCATCAAGTAAAACAATGGAATAAGATACTGATTTCTTCATATTGAAAAGATGTTACCATCGAATCCCTTGCTCACAATGATGCTGTGTAACACCCCAACCGATGGCGAAAACATCGAGGTGTCACGTAGTGACGATTGCTCAATAGCTCATGGTACTAAAGTGTAAATTTGAATACATTGAATTGAATAGTTTATTACATGGAAAGGAATACAACTATTAAAAACGAACAATCTAAAATGAAATACAATAAATCTCAATCTAAGTCTAAGTTCCAAAAGCTTAAAAGTGATCTCATAACAACCTGAAACATGTACGAAAATAATTTTGTCAATACAAAGATGTATTAGTGAGCATACCCTGTTTGAACAAATATAATAGAAAAAGTGTTTAGCAATTCATGTGCGGTACCATTTGCAATTATGTAATAAGTAATATCCGTTCAAAATCAACCCTATGTAATGAAAGAAAATATATATAGTATGCGCTAGTAGTAATGAAATACATAGCAATGACAAGGACTCTCAACAGAGTCACAAGGGTATATACCATAGTACTATTCATTGAAATGTCAGGCCCTCAAAGGTTAATGATTTTGACAAGTCATAGACACACAAATTAACATAACGCAAACACACATGAGAATTGCATTTAGTGAAAGAATAACATTTAGTCATAGTGTACATGAATAGCCCCAAAAGAGTAAAACATGAAAAAGGGGAAAGATATACTCACAGTTTGCGAAAGCGATCAAAATCCACTAAAGCGGGCGTGAGCTAAGTAATGGGAATTCCGAGGAATTCAACCTATAATGTGTAAGAATACTAATAAGGAAGTGTCTAAAAAGTCTAAGGTAACTAGGGTCTATGGCATTAGGGTTTGCTAAGTCGATTTGGGGAATTAGAGTTTTTATGGTAAATCGTGTTAATGTAAAAGATGTATAATAACATACCAACGTTTGTAAATACGGTTTAGGTAATATAATTATTACCAATTGAATATTTAGGTCAACGTATGTTTAAATAATTAATACAAAATAATTTAGTTAATTACTTTAACTAATTATTGTAAATAAATACAATACTCATAAATATTGGAATAAATAATTATGAGTTACACAATGATCCCAGAAATTGTAATTTTGATTTTCAAAACATACAATTATTTCTATTTTATAGGAAAAGTATTTATAAAATAGATATTTAATAGTATAAATAAATAAATAATTAATTATGTCTAATTAAACATAAATAAGACTAATAATTCAAGACATGACCCAAAAATGCTATTTTCCTAGAAAATGGATGCTTTCTGATGTAAATTAATGAAAACAATTTTCTCAAAATTTTTATAAACTTATTTATATTTAAAACTGATTTAATGAGATTAAATTATGTAAATGATTAAAAGTAAGAAAACCAATAAAAATACATGTTTACTGAAACAAATATTTTTATTTCAGTTTATAATGATTAGAAGTAATTTCCCAAAAAGTTTGAGATTAAAATCATTAAAAATGAATTTTTAATCAATTAAATATGATTAAAACCAATAAATTCAATAAAAATATGAAAATATGACATTTTCCAGAAAATAAAAATGTGAAAATTTTCTTTATGGTGTCAAGATACTACTCCTAAATTTTTATAATTTTTAAAGCAAAAATGAATTTAATATGAATATTATAGATTTATATAAGTTATAATTGATTATTATACAATTAAACTAATAACTCACATAAGACAAAAAAAAAAAAAGCAAACAAAAAATCAAAAGAAAATAATGTTGGTCATGAGGTTCGAACCCCTGACCTTTCAGGTGTAATACTACAGCTTCAACCACTAGACCAAGAGGCTTTTGTTAATTTAGTTTGGAAAACAAAAATACTTATCATTACACTCAAAGTCACCTTCTTCTTCCCCAAATCCTAAGAACCCTAATCCTAACCCCAATTACCCGATTTAGGCAAGATTAATGCCCAGTAATAAGGGGCTTTTGATCCTAGGACAATGCTAAGTAAAATGGCATGATAAACATGAACTTACAACAACGATTTGATGCTCGAAGACAAGGGTACAGGGCCGCAACTTCTAAGGCCGATTAGAACGATTATGAACTCGATTTGTTGCGTTTTCTTGTAGATTTAAGATGCTCAGAGGTGCAGGAACGAATTGGTAGTAGATATTTATAAGATTTCATACGTTTTCTGGTCGTTCCTTAATTCCGATCGGTTACAGGATTAACACCCAATAAAAACTTGTTTAAAACGTAAATTAACTAAAGGATTTAGTCGGTTATGATGGAGATAAGTTAATGGTGCCAAAAGAAACGGAAAAAACGCATTAATGGTGAGATTCCAAGCTCACCGGAGACGAGCTCCGGTCCCCGTAATATCCGGCCGGAAAAACGCGAGTACCAGGGAAAAGGAAAAAAGATTTTGAACTTTCTAAAGTTGGCAAAGTTAGTCCTTCTAGTTTGTTAGGTTAAGTTTAATGTGAATTGGTTTGTTATTTTCTTATAAAAAGTTAACCTAGTTAATATAACTTAACTTAAAAGTTCGCAATCTTTAAAAAACTTGAAAAGTTTATAAAATTCTTTTACGAACACGTTTTGACATACGCATTTGATTAAAACTTATACCCGACCCATAATAAATATAAATGGTAAATTTTTAGTTCGCTCTAAACTTAAATTTGAAAACGACGAACTTGCAGGGACTATAATGAAAATATTTCAAGGGTTATTATTGTCAATTTGACGTGAGGGTGACGGTTGTCACATGCTGACTAACACCATAGTAACCACCCTAGTGATTTTTGTGGACGCTTTTGTCACTTATGATCATGGCACGTAGTTCTTCAACGATTGTGTCGAATTTGTTTGACTTTATAGTTTATATAAAGTTAATCCAACGCACGCCACACACCATCAACCCCACGATCTCCATCATAAGAATGAGGAGGTTGATTTGCTCCAACGAAACGTGTCATCAGGATACAAACGAGGTTTGATATCACTTGACGCGAAACGTGGGTGATAAAAGTGTTAGATACGTTGTAGCAAACGTTTAGAAATAAAACTCATATGAGAGAAAATTTATTAATATCAAAAGTTGTCCTAAAAATTACAAAGTAGCCTTTATTTATTAGATATTCTAGTAACTCACTAATTAAGTTCCGTCAAATTAACTAAATATTGACTAGACTCTTAAATTAAATAGAATACTACTCTTTAATTAAATAGAATACTATAATCGATATATTAATTTCCATCATCATAACAAACATCTAAACATAATTAAAAGTGGAAATGAAATTTAATAATCTCAATTTTGGAAGGTTGGAAGGGAGCAGTCTGAACTTGAAAGTTGTAATATAACGTTCCTAACTTATCAACATTTTTATTTTGTTGGTCCCAAACTAACCTCAGTTAGTTTTCTCTATTAAGTGCCACGTGGCATCATACGTGGTAGTCCTACGTGGCATAAAGTGTTATATCTGTCAAAAAAAGGTAGGCTCAGATTGCACATGTGTAAAATAAACTCAATTTAATGTTTTAAAAAAAAAAGGTGAGACCCACAATCAAATAATAATAATAACACCCACCACCACCTTCCTTTTTCCTCCATCATCTTCATCATGTTCACCACCACCACCACCACCACCACAACCACCTGCCACCACCGTCATCTTCACCACCACTTTCAAATCGAACCCAATCACAAATCTAGTCATACCCACATGTTGCCAGCTTCAAATCGATCCATTCTGTACAAAAAACCCCATAAAAAAACATCCAAATCAAGCTCCAATTCATTGGTTTTATGCTCGGTGGCCAAACACCCTTTTTAATCGATTACACCTCGAAAACGAACAGGTTAGTGTGATTATTTAGTATGGTTTTGTTCGGAATTCATTTTTCTATAATAGCCCTAACATTAATTGATTAACAGTTTCAAATCGTTGGTCAATTGATCGAGTATAGAATTAGGGTTCTTCGTAACAGGTGGTTGGTGGCAGGTGGTTGGTGGTGGTGGTGGTTGGTGGTGGTGTTGGTGGTGGTTGGTGGTGGTGTAGGTGGGGTGGTGTGGGGCCACGTTTTTAAAGATTTTTTTAAATAATTAATAGATTTTTTAATTGAAAAAACAAGTGGGTCCCACGTTTTTTACAAGCTGGACTTACTGTGCCATGTAGGACTGCCACGTGTTATGCCACGTGGCACTTAATCGAAAAACTTAACTAAGGTTAGTTTGGGACCATTAAAATAAAAACATTGACAAGTTGAGACCGTTATATTACAACTTTCAAGTTGGGACTGCTCCCTTCCGGACCCCCAAAGTTGGGATTATTAAATTCCATTTCCCCTAATTAAAATAATAAGGCTATGGGATGTGTAGGCATGAAAAAATTCATGTCTCAATGCCACATAGAACAACACCATGTTCTCTTGGTTATAGGGCTGGCAATGGGTAACCTGTTAAGACACGATAAGACCTGTTTGACTGAAAAGTACACTATTTGATTTTTTGACTTTTTTTAATACTTAGAATTAAGAGGCAAAAATCTTTCATTTCCCTTTTTTGGTACATAAAACATAAAACTGTGTTATAAACATGAGATATAAATGAGTTAAACGAGTCGTGTTCATGTTTAGAACTTATTTGTTCGCGCGCGTCTGAGACCTGTTAACCTGTTAGGGACACGATTTGCCAGCCCTACTTGGTTAGAACATGGCAAGGGTGTGGAGACATGAGAAAGAGGGAGTTTGTGATTGGTTCAAAAGTTTCAAATGGTCGAAATTTAAAGAGCGAGTTTGTAATTGGTGCATCCCGGGCGTTTCTAGTGGGACGGGGGAGACGAAGACGGGGTGGGGGACGGTGTTGGAACGGGGACATGGGCAAAAAAGGTGGGACGGGTTGGTGGGGGCGTCTCTACACCATCCAGCCTAATAAATCAGCACCCTAAAATAGAAGTTAAATTGTTAAATATTCTTATGATTATTATTATTTATAAGTTTGTTCTTTAATATAGTGTAATTTTAGTATGATGTTTCTTTTTCTCACTCTATTCCAAACAATCCACAACTAGTGAGATACCCGTCCGTTGGGATGGGTTTTCAAACAGGGATTAGAAAGCGTGAAAGTATATTTGGGTTGATGTTATCATTTTGAGTAAGCAAATGTCGATAACTAATCCTTACATCAGAGCCGGTCCTGATAATTCAAGTGCCTCGGCCGAGCCGAAAAAAAGGCCCTAATGAAGTATATAAACGATTTTTTTTAACCAAAGAGATCTACATTATAGCAATAGTAAAATATAGCATTAGAATGTCATACCGTAATAGCTAACCGATGATTCGGGAAGCTCTCATAGCAATTTTTTTAAATGTCGATTAACGTTATAGCTTATAACCTAATATTTTTAATATTTTTTATTGTTATATTATTATTTAGATAAGAAAATTATATGATTGGATATTTGGATTATCAGCTATGGATTAAACTGTGCCCAATAGAAGTTATAAGGTTTTACATAAATCATAAATGACCCATTACGTTTAAGGTTCTAAATTTTTAGAGAGGGTTCGCTAAGCTTTTGTTTTCATGTTTTAAACACGTATACAATACTGCAGAAGTCATTAGGCGCTCCTTAGTCGGACAACTGAAAAGTTAATACACAATGGCAAAGTACAATATTGTAAGACCAAGCGTAATGGTCCGCCAATTGGGCGTGAAAGAGCCCTTTTGGCGCCCCATTAACCCATGCACACCGCCCCCCTCATGTTAAATGGGCGCTAAAGGGTCCTACGCGAAAATTTTCGCAAGGGTTAATTTTGTTCCAGCCAATCAGATGCTTCCATTTCTTTTTTATTTTTTTTTTCTTTTTTTTTTCATTCAAATATAATACATATATTCACCCCCCCTTTCACCCATCAAATTTCACCCACCATTACACCCATTGCCCATTTCAAGCCCCTTTCACCCAGCAAGTGGCTCACATTACCAAGTGTCAAAAAATACCCCTTTCACCCACCATTACACATGTTCTAATAACTTAATTTAATACACAATGGTCTAAACACTTTTCAATCCAAGGAATAAATTGGAATTAACTGGACTTCAGTCTTCAACAATGATTTCAAAAGGATTTAGTTTGACTTTTCCTTTTGGTAAGTTCCTAATTCCTGTTTAACTTGTAAGTACACTTAAGTCTATAACAATTTCTTTTACTTTATGAAAAATCAAAGTAGTTCTACAAACCACAATATCTGTATCTTCACAAACACACACCTGCAACTTTTAAACAATTAAACCCCATAATCTCTTCTCTTCTCCTCCTTGACACACCTTGAGTTCTTGATTCCAGCCTTCAACATCAAAGATATTCGGGTAAAAACATTCAACTTCCAAACATTTTCCTGCAGTCTGCTATCGAAAACACCCCCGATGACCTTTCTGTCCAGACCCACACGTCCTGCTGTTGACCCATTACCAACCCGCGCAGCAAGTCTGAAACTTGCAGCAGTTGACTGACTTCATCAGGGTTGCACAGATCCCTTTTCCAACCCCAGGCCACCACTCTTTCAGCCACAGAAACCTTCTTATTAGCTTCGATAATAAACAGAGCAGGAAATTTGAGCATTAAAGGCAGTCCCCGATCCACCAATCGACCCAGAATCTAACCTCTTCGCCTTTACCGATCTTCACTTTTATAATGCACTTAATATCCACATTTTGTTCCCATAGCTCCTTTTCCAACTGTTAATTTGTTATCCACTATAATTCAAACTAAATATAAATACGATTAATACTAAGATAAAAATTCAAATAAAAATAAAACAAAAAATACATTTACATTAAGATTCCTCAAATCCCTGAAAACAAATAAAAACATAAATACGCGAATACTAATAATTTAATAACACTAAACCACCAAAAAATGAACCTATTTTCATAATTTATTGCTGGCCAAATCCCTATAATAGAAATGTTAAGAATGGTAATAAGAGTTGACAAAAAATATAATTAATATGTATGAAATATTTTTGTGAGCTTTGATTTGCAATTTATATTATCTAACCATATCTGAAAGGAAATAAAAAAAAAAAACGACGAGGGAACTAACCCATGAATGAATGACCTAAATTGATGCTAACCTCTTCCAAAAGGTTCAATTAACACTTGATTCTTAATTTATTTTCCTTTAATTTGAGCTCATTGTTTAAAATGGACTGCACTACTACATGATATATACTCTAAATAAATGAGTGGAAAATGAGGAACAAAAATACCTAGGTAGCCCATATTTAAACTAAAAGCATTAAAACATCATAATATATAGTTTGACTAAAGCATATAACCATTAATGAGAGAAAAGAAAGTAAATGAGCAAACATTTTACTAAGACCTGTTCCTAAAGGCCAGAACATGAAAGCATGAAAACAACATATGACTAAAGCACCTGACTACATTTAAACTAAAAGCATGAAAACAGCATATGACTAAAGCACCTGACCATTTTTTTTGCCCCACAATTGCTCTGCTGGTGACCCATTTGATTCAAGAATCAATTGAGAGTTTCTACATATTCCCAGAACTGGGTTATTGAATTTTCCAACATTAAAGAAAAACTAAAAACCTCTATCGCATTTTTGCATCAAGCACAAAATATATCTTAAGTTACAATGTACACCAAAATGCACTATAAGGTTAAAGAAACAACGAATAAAGGAATAGACTACCTCTAATTTAACGGGGAGAAACACGGGCATCCAGCAATGCTTCATCAAACGAATAACCAAACAAAAACCTACAAGAAAAAAAAAACCCCTCAAGAAATACAGTAACATTAAGTCATGAGTTTTAGTTACATTAGCACATCATGTAAAAGCTTATGGATTCATATCAATACGACCTAATCAATACCTATAAATCACAATAAATACCATCACTTTTTTCCAAAATTACAAACGCAAACACACAGCCCAGCCCTAAACAAACCTCTGAATGAGGACAGTTGATGCAAACGAAGACCACGCATGCCGGCGACCACCACACACGCCAACACACTGAAGATGGTAGAAACCATCACAACGGCTATAGCGGCGGTGATTAAAAATGAAGTAATTTAGTTTTATGTTCTTAAAGTATTAGAGCTGCCTTTCACAATTTCCTAAACTTATAGGCCACAAATAATAAGAACACAAGATTATACTAATTCAAAGGATAGTGTCAACTCTACTAAACTGACCAAATAAAAAAAATGATTAACGTGGACGAAGAATAATAGTTATAGCAGTCCACTGGCCAATTACAAACGAATAAATCAGCCACATCCACCAATTAAATGTTAAAACAGAAATCAAGAAGCACAAACATGAAACAATATGCAATTCAAACATATATACTCAAAGAATCAATGACACAATTTTTAGCTACTGTAGAAGAATTTCAAACTTAAATCAATGCAAAATTCAAAGTTAACTTTAAACAGCAATCCGATAACCGAACTCACACACCTTCACAGTCCTCCTACAAAACAAATCATTAGTTGATGAAATGACAAAATTGATCAATCAAGTTTATGTTTTCTATTTAATAAGTTAGTAGTCACAAAACATGCCCAGATATTAAACTACCAACTCCAAGCAAAAAAAATTACACCTAAATTCAACAATTGTATTTCTTATAACCATGGTTTGACATGATCAACACAAAACTCAAAAGCCAAACATAATATAATTATAGTAAAACTACTCACCTGTTTAGCTTCCATCACCACTTGAAACTATGCATGGCGGAAGTAGACAACCACCACCAATAGCAACCGCTCCAGTTATCACAACAATAGTGCAATAACCAGATAATCCACCTATGATTTCGACACATTCTCAGCACCATTCCCAGCAAAAGCGCTAGCGTTCACCTATTTCTCCCTCAAATCCGATGTAGTAGGTCTCACCACCACCAACGTCATGCATCGGTAATTCAACCCCTCACCATAAACACCTTCGGATAAGAAAAACCAAATAGAGCAAATGCAAACATAAACAAATATATGAACAGGTGGAACTTTTATTAATTTTAACAAAAGAAATATGCAAAATCACTCAAATCCTCAAACCAGCAAAGAACACATAAGTGCCCTTCACTTAGTTGTCTAAATATTAAAATTAGGGAACAACAAACTGTATACAAAATTCAATTCATAAAATGAAAACCAAGCTTAGGAAGGTATCTTAAAAAGACTTATCGATGTCGAAGCCAAAGCATTTATAGTTGCAAGATGGACGGTGAGTTGTGTAGACAGTTGATGGTTTTTTCTTATAGAAGTGTCAATCATGATCATAAAAACAATATTATATTATTAAAAGACTCGTAGAGACTTTCAAATCGTACGCCTAAAACAAATACAACTTATTTACCTATTTGACCTATTCCAGAATAAGCACAACCAAGATTAACGTACTCATAGGTGAATTTCAAGCAGCATATGGAAGTAGAATAGAAAAATACTGCAAATACAAACAGCAACAACAGAAACTGGCGGTGTTTGAACAATCAGAGCTCACACACACGACTAAAACTCCATTAAAATTGTAGTCTACAAAAAACAATAAACTAATTTTACTCTTAAACCCATTAGATAATTAAAGGATGGGGAAGCACACACCTGCAAAAAAAAAAAAAAAAAAAAAAAAAAAAAAAAAAAAATTAAACAAAACCAAATTGGGTATTTCCTCACCAAAACGATCGGTTACAAATTGTCAAGAGCAAACTTCTTTTCAGTGGTGACTTGCAATATAATGTAAAAGCACATCAGATCCATATGTAACTGATTTGGGCCTTATCGTCCTCCATTACTCTTTGCTCGTCTTTCTCGTTCTCCACTGTTGGCAAAGAAGTTGAACTCAATCATTGAGGGAAAATAGAGAGAGATCACAAAGCTAATTCATATACTTGTAAGTAAAAATCGAGATGATAAATAAAGATGAGAAAAGCGACAAATCATACCCGAACCCTAATTTCTCCAAGTTGGGTATAAACCAAATTGATGATTCTTTGACTTCTAAATGAAAATAATAAAACTCAAAATCATTAGATCAATTAACATGTATAAATAGAAGAAAAGAATGAATCGATTACAACGATATTGAGATGTTGAAATAGGAGAGAATGAACTCAAGTGGGAGTAGTGGGGAGAAGGAGTAGCTTTAATGCCACTATAGCTTAGGAAGAAGAAGATGGGTTGTTCTTAGCCATGGAAAAGGCTAGGAGAAATGACTCAAATGAGGAAGAAAGGATGTTGGGAGGTAATATGCAGGTAGACACGCCATAACTGCTCGGATACGTACCCACGTAGTTGGAGCAGAAAATTAAGGAAGCTAAAAACTGATTAGCAAAAAAGAAAACTGCCAAATTTTGGTAATAACTACCACTTTATTGTGGTCAGGATTTAATCCTAGAAATAACCACCTGAATTGAACGATTGAGATCACTCCAAAAACGGTTATTAATGTCAATTTGGGCGGTTACTATTGTGGTGAACAATAGTATAATAATTTAGTCGCTTGTTCGAAAATCGAAATAACGGTCACGTATCAAATACTTAGCTGGGTCCCCATGAACTATGCTAATCAAATGCACGAGCTTCTTTGGTCTTTCATCAATCATATAAAACCGTTAGACTATACATTTATTTATTATTATTATTCACTTTTACGTCGTTTTCAAACTTATGTCTAATTCAAATAATATTATCATAACTTTAAATAATCTCACACCACACCTTCCACATAGGCTCCAGGAACGTGCTCACGAACCTCCATTTCCTGTCATATATAAACCCTTCCACTCTTTATTCTACTCTCATCTTCCACATCTCTCAAAAACTTTATCTCCAAATATTTATTAACTATGTCTACTTTTGATGAACTAACAGCTCTTGATTTCATCAGACAACACCTTCTCAGTGACTACGAGTCGCCTAATAACCCAACAAATTCAGAGTCTGATCTATCAGTTTCTGATTACCTTACCTTTGAAGAAGAAGAACAAAACACATTTGATTATTCAGTCAACTTGACGTTACCTGAACCCGTTGACAAAAGCTACAAAAAGCCTTATATTAAGATTGAGTGTTCAGAGAAAACAGACTCCGTATTAGCGACAAATGTACACTACAGAGGCGTACGAAGACGGCCATGGGGCAAGTACGCAGCAGAGATACGTGATCCAAAGCGTAACGGTGCGAGAGTGTGGTTAGGGACGTTCGATACAGGTGTTGAAGCTGCAAAGGCGTATGATAGAGCAGCGTTTCAAATGCGTGGTTCGAAAGCGATACTGAATTTTCCTCTACAGGTTGAGGATTTGAAGGAAAAGACGAGCAAAGGAAACAAAGCTGTGATAATAAAACATGAGGTTGGGTGTCAGAAAAGAAAGAGGGATGAGAAGGAGATGGAGGTTGTTGTGAAGAAGGAGAGGTTGTTAGAGACGGTTAGTTTGCCGTTAACGCCGTCAAGTTGTATGGGTGGTTGGGGTGAGAACTATTGGGGGAACGTCATGCTGTCGCCGTTATCACAGTTTCTGGTGATTTGAATGCTTGAGATCGATACTTTGACTTTGTTGGTTCTACATTTGATTATCGACATCCAATTATTGATTTATTTATTTTTTATTAGAAGACGAATCTTATCGACGTATTAAAGTCAATACCGGCATTGTAGTTTGATTTATTCTTTATATTAATGACAAACATTTTTTATTAACTTTATATCAATTTGGTTCATACTTCATACCCAATATAATATTCGTATTAGGACTGTTAACAAGCCGAGTTGAATTAAGCGAGCCTTTATTCTTGTTTGGCTTGTATTCAAATTGAACTAAACCGATCAGTGTGCTTTGAAGGGAGTTATGTCATATGTTAGTCCTTGCATAATCATAAAAAAAGTTACAAAGGTAGCACATGGTTTAGATTTGCCTAAAGAGAATGGATTAACTAAACCTTCTATGTATGATATGCTACATAAGGTAGTATGTGGTGATTGAAATGGTGGTTGCCTTAATGATAGATATTGTTACAATTGAGAAACAAGGAGATTGGACACGTTAAGGACTAATTAACAACATTCATCATATTTAAGAAATCACAAGAAATAAATTTATCACTAAACCTTCATACAAAACTAGAGTGACTTTTGGAACGAAAATGCCACTGTAAGAAGCTCCAGATGCATATAATAGATTCCCTAAGAACATGGATGGACGCTCAGAAACTGGTCATTACATAAAATAAGCAAGTGGATTCATGTTTTTATCAAAATAGGGGTGGGTTTTTGCGCTAAAAATAACTAGATTCAAAAAGAACCAATTAGAAAATCACACAAGCGGAGCCAACTAATTTAGCGGCACAATAACCCTGAAAAAGTAAAAGAGGTCTACAAAAACATCAGATCAAAACAATACACGTGTAACAAATAGGCTAAGTTTTAACTGCACTTAAATTATAAGTAGTAGATTTCTCTAGCCAGCTAAAACTTATTCGGTTCTTTTTCTATGCCGACTAAATTTTAAGTAGCTCTTTTTTGTTCCATCTACAATTTAGCACACTCTTTGATTCAACTAAAATTAAGCTATCCTTTTTTGTAGTCTCTTTTTGGATTTGTCAATTTTTAGTACAAAAGGTGCAAAATGTTCACGTATAATTTGATTTAAAAACTTGGTCAACTTGTTTATTTTCTTACTAGCCCTTTTGACGTAACTTGGGTAAAAGTCATAGAGGGTCAAAGAACAAGTTGAAACTTGGTCAAAGTAATTTGGGTAAGAGTGAAAGAGGTCAAAGAACAATTTGAAACTTGGTCAAATAAGGTGAACTGGCTAGTCAGGACATTTCAAATAAGGTTGTTTCAATGGATACAACTTGCAACATTTGAACCAAAATGCTGGTTACAACTTACAACGAGCTAATTCACGCCCTCAAATCCTAAAATTTTATCTTCTTATTCAAACGTCACAAGGGGAGAACTTAAAAGAGTGCATAGTACATGTATCAATAATCAAACACGAAAAACCGAAAAGTTAAAAGTTTATTTTATGGGAAAATCACCAAAATGGCCAAGACTTGGTCAAACTTACTAAAATTGCCATCTCCCATCTCTTGGGAGAGTCGGCTCACAGGTCCCGAGGCGTCTTCGTGAGACCTCGGTGATGAACCACTAGCTGAGCGACACCTCACCCGTCTTTGGAGAGACGGTTCCCGAATCCCAAGACGTCTTTGTGAGGCTTTAGCCTACACACTTCCCAACTCTCTCTCTCTCACACACACAGCTAGTGACCGGAAGTTTTCAGTTTTTGCTGCTACTGCAAGCGAACCTTAACAGAAACAGCACCGAAAAAGTTGACGTCAACATAAGGATCGTGAATACATTCAAATGCAGATATAAGGTCGCTGGATAAGGAAGCTTCTAGAAGGCGTTGAGAGACTTCGGCCTCGTAATCGACAGGATAAACTTGTTGTTTAGACAGTAGGAAAGTGTTTACAGTCGATGAGTGACCGAAGACCATCATGATTACTCCCATACAATTGCTATGTTTCCCTTTAACAGAAAAATAACCAGACTATATTGATTTGTAATCTGGTAGTTACTAGATATATTCAAGTTGAAGTAAATAGCCATAAACGTCACTACACGTGCATACCGGCCCAGTATATGAATCTTGTATTTATTTATCAAGAAACTGAAGATAGCATTGCATGTGTCTATCACTATTATAACATGTGTTCTGCACCACCGGAGAAGACGACAAAGTCGGAGAACGGTTCTGCGGAAGCTTAAATCTTGTATTATATAGTTTGCGGAAGCTTCTCTGACGGTCCTAATCCAAACCCAATCTAAATCCAAACAAATAAAATAAAACACCATAATAGATGGAATCCCGATCGGAGATGTCTGCGGAATCTTAAATTTGCGGAAGGTTGTTGTGAGAGAGAGAGAGAGAGAGGAAAGAGTTGGGAAGTGTGTAGGCTAGGTCTCACAAAGACGTCTTGGGATTCGGGAACCCTCTCTCCAAAGACGGGTGAGGTGTCGCTCAGCTAGTGGTCCATCACTGAGGTCTCACGAAGACGCCTCGGGACCTGTGAGCCCACTCTCCCAAGAGATGGGAGGTGGCTATTTTGATAAGTTTGACCAAGTCTTAGCCATTTTAGCGATTTTCCCTTATTTTATAGGACCCAGTAGATCATATGATTCAACCAAAAACAAGTGAAACAAAAAGGAACTCAAACGAATTTTGTATGCATCAATCAAGATACAAGGTTTACATTTGTAATCACAGGATAATATAGTCCGATAAATAATAGACATGATGGTTCATATCAAAACAACACACACGGGTAAATCCGTTTTTACTTTACATGTTTGACCTTTATACTACATACAAGTGTTGGAAAAATGGTAGTGAAAATGTTTTTTTTTTTTTACAAAATTTGGACTTAAATAACTGTATTTATATATGCATTATAAAGATAAAGATAATTATTTCCAGGTTTGTATATTACATTGTGAGAGTATCACAATAATCAAACCACGTCTAAAATAGAACTAAAATGAATGAGATAAGATGAATGAGACATCGAAGTTTGAAAGTTGTATTTTGAAACAACAAAAGGTGAGAAAATTGATCAAGTTTAGTCAATTTATATCCCACATTGGTGGGATGACAAAACATATAAAGTGGTATATAAGAAGGAACACTCCATGTAAGTCGTTTAGCTTGAAACAAGATGGGATACATGTAATTTTATACTATTATATTTCCCACTAATAACGAGAGGAACGTGTTTTTAATAAAAAGTGAACCACTCATTTTCTACGTGAAGTACATGGAAAACTAAAAACATTACTAATACATAATTAGACCATCCGGTGTGGGGGGCGGCATAGGAGAGGCATGGCTATGCCGGCCCTCGCTACACCACCCCCCTGGGGCGGCATGGGCTTGGGGGCGGCAAGAGAGGCATTATTTTGCCGATGATGCCGGGGCTACCCTTCTTGGGAATCGAGTTTTATAAAAAAAAAAAAAAATCTACGTGGTGGCCCGGCAAAGAAGCAAGGGGCGGCAACCACACCTTGTGGTCTTACAATATTTGACCGGTAACATTCATCCAAACTTGTATCAAACAATTAATTCCAAGATACTTAATTTGTTTTTAGCTCTTTTGCTCAATATACTACCTTAGAAGTTCAAAGGTTCAATTCCCACTTTCAACATTTATGGTTTGGTATCCGGGTGAAGATCGAATACGAGTTGCGCCGGTTCGAATCTAACGGACGGCGAAGTTTTACCGAGTTCTATAACACCGTCGTGACTTCGGGCAGGTGGGGCTCGGGTTTCCGCGCATCGGGAGAAGGCGGGGGCTGCTGGAGGTCGAGTAGTCGATTCTTGGGCACGGCGCCCCGCAAGGGTGGTTGCCACACAGTTGTTCGCCGATAAAAAAAAAAAAAAAAAAAAAAAAAGAAGTTCAATACACAATAGACATACTATCACCTCATAACTTACAAAACCGTCAAAATATAAATGCCATAGTGATCACATACTCATCTTACTAAGTTCCAGCCTAAGATGATATCAATCTCTCAAAGACCATGACGCCATAGTGTACAGTTGGTCTCAATGAAATGTCTCCTCTCATGGACATAACAGAACAGAATATGTAAACTTAACTTTTGGTCAACTATTGACATGGAATTTGATTACATTTGTATCAACATGATCTGTGTAATAAATGAATATGCATATAGTTAAGTTTCAAGTAAGATTCAAGATTGTATGATTTTATGGGACATTTGTATCAACATGATCTATGTATCAATTGTGATGGTACTCATTAGCTTTTATCATATATACTTTGAAACTATTATAAAGATTTGAACTTACATAACATGGTTTATGACATACCTTGTCTTTATAGATGCCAATTTTATTTTGATACACAACATTGGATAAAGTAAATAAAACACTAAGTCGGTTGTATTATTATTACCCTCACCAAAGTATGAATATGCTCAGAAATGTTCTCGAAATGTGATACTATAGAAATTTAAAGAAGATAGTAAGAGTTTGAAAAGATAAGGGAAGAGATAACGTACAAAGAACCTTAACATACAAAGCGTAAGAAGCATTCTCAGTCATTAGATTTAAACGGTGGCAAGATGATAATTAACAACCCTAATCATATTTGGGTTAATCTAACCAAGGGTAAATTAAGAAAAAAGCGTTTAATTTTTTTCAAATCGTAACAACAGACTCAATCGAAACATAATTTTTCAAAGATTGAAATCGATTAACCAATCTGAATGATTACTCAATCAAAATAACAGAAAACATTCGATTACATCGAACGAAAACATAAGATCAGTATTTGAATCTAAAAATAAAAAAAAACAGAGATTATACTGGGACAATTAATCATACGAAAAACATATAAACGCTCGTATTAGTTGTCAAATAATTTCGATTTTGTTTCAATAAGAATGATTAAACATAAAAATTAGGTTAAAAAGAAGTTGCAGACGAAAAAGACGAAGTTGTTGATAACAAATGAATTTAAACGCACGTTACAAGTGTGTTCGAAAAGGTAATGTGCGTTTAAACTTCTTTTGGTGGGACAAAAAACAAACGCACATGCATAAGTTCAAAGGCACTAAGTAAATTTTTTTATGCACATTGAACATTGAATATTCAAACGCACGTTTGTATATAAATAAACACACCTTCAATATTTAAACGCCCGTTTGTATTCTTTACTGCTTTTAATATTGTGTTCGTGTGTGCTTTGATCCTAACACTCGTTAACACCCTTAGCAACTAAACATGAATGGAATTTACAGAGATGTATGGACTGACACAAAATTCTGGTAAACACTGCACTTCAGATAAATCATTTCTTATCCTATCATATGGTATACAATATTGCCAAAATCTGAGCAACTTATTAACTGAAATCATGAAACTAAAGAAGCAAATATCAAGTTAAAGGTTTACCAAAAAAAATATTACGTCAATGGAGTAGCTAGTCCTTTTTGTAAGTAACATCTTTGATGCAGAAGTTTGCAGGAATAAAAAAGGGTTTAAAGGACCACAAGGTTAAAGTAGAAATCTTTGATCTTAGACTCCATTATTTCACAAAAGCACCAGGAAGCAAGTTGCAGAGATGTGTATATAAAGAATCATGATTGTTTATTTTCCAATTTGGACGCACTCAACGTAAATGTGAGATACCAATTTGGACGCACTCAAAGTAAATGTATGGATCACGCCTAACCCCATATCAGTTTGTGCTGAAGTTCATTATTTTCTCCTTTTTATTGGCTTTGGTGACATATTGAAAATCAGATTAATGTGATATTAGCTCCTAGCCCTGCAGATGAACAACTTGTTAGTTTATCAAGTGACCAATCAGATTCTGCCAGAAACCAACGACAATCAATGAGGTGACATACTAATTTGGACGCACTCAAAGTAAATGTGACATACCAATTTGGACGCACTCAACTTCGTGCAGTTAATTAAACATTAAATATTTATTTGGACGCATTCAATTGTTTGTTATTTTTTTTACAGATAATTGTTTGTTTCATTAAACATAAGTCATGTTCCAAAAGAACTTGACACAAAATCTTGGTTTTTTTGTATGAAAAACAGAGTAAAAGACTGTAAACAAAAAACAGAGAGCTGCAACAGAGAAGAAGATATTAAAATATGTTATATAGACGCACTCATCATCTATTTAGACGCACTTAATAATAATTGAGACTGATTAATATAGACGCACTCAATAAAAACAATAAGAAAAAAATACAAAACCACCTAAAATAAACGCACGTTTAATCTTTTTTCAATCCTTAAAACACACGTACTGAAAGATAACACCAGAGCTGTCTTTTAATTTACACCCATGACCATTTCAATCTATTTTGAGGCTCTATCCTTTCTTTTTAACTTGTTTGGCGTTTTTACTTGAAGTATACAGAGCATTTGAGAATGGATGTGATGTTGATTTATTTGATGAATAATATTAAGGAGAAGAATGAGGAGGAGGATATATACCAAAAGAAAATGAAGAAAAACAGAGTACGAAAGCATTATAGGGTTCTTGAAGATATTATGTAAGAAACAATCATTCACATGTTCATGTTCAGCTTTCTAATTTAGTCTTCACAAAATTAAAGTGTTGTACTATGTGCAGTTGTTGTAGTACTTGGAATCATTGGAGTTTGCTTTAGAGGATGCAGATGGATATTAGACGCACTTACTTTTATATTAGACACTTCATTTTGGACGCACCTATTTTTATATTAGACGCACCCATGTTTTTTACACTCAAATTTGGACGTACTTTAAAGAAGGACATTTGAGTATGGATGCAATTCATGGACGCACTCATTAATTGGAGTAATTGAATTCATTAATTTGGATGCACCTCACAATATTCATGGACGCACTCATTAATTTGGAGTAATACCATTATCATCTCTTCAGTACCATGCTCTGTTTTTTATAAAAAACAGAGCATGTTTTAAGTAGTGGGTTTTCAAAAATCAGAGCATTCATTTACGTTTATACATTTCATCTTCTTGATTTACATTCATTAACCATGCTCTGTTTTTTTTATTTTTGGAATGATTGTCTAAAATCGTTTTTTTTTTTTTGCATTGTTCTTCATTAACGTTCAGTGATCAGTTTTTTATTTGGTGTACTTGATTTCGAATTTGACTGATGTTGTATAATTCGAATTCGAATTTGAAATCATTCATGAAAAAAAACGTGATTGTAGTAATCAGTTACAGAGAAATAAGTCGGATTTGCCCTTGGGTTTAACTGCAATTGAAGTTAATTAGAGTTTAGTTAGGTTAATCGTGGTTTGGTTAAGTTGACAGGTGGCGTATTTTGGTGGCTTCTTACGCTTCTTACGTTAAGAAACTTTGTATTGTATACTTTCTCAAAAGATAAATGCGCATAACTCGATAACTATTACTTCTCATTTGATAGTATGTTTTTTAAGGTAAATTTCAATCAAAAAAGCGCCATAAGACGGTCCTCAAAACAAGGACCCCCGGATAAAAACGACATTACATCAAATCCAAAGGATATTTACACCAAACAATCCAATCTAATCCTTTTAATCTTGATCTATTTCGAATCCAAAAATACGACGTTGATTTAATACATTCCACCACTTCAATAGCTCTCCGACTTTTACCTTTGAAGATTCTATCATTTCGTTCATTCCACAATGCCCACATCGTAGTAAAGATAATACCTCTTAATATGTATTTCGTCTGCTTCGTCTTCGCTTGAATATTTACCGTCTTCAAAATATCTGACACATCGAAAGCAAAGATTGGGGACAAGCGGCACTAAGACTCGATTCTCGACCAAACCTCTACTGCAAATAAACAACCCGTGAACAAATGAAGAGTTGTCTCCGTATCTGAGTTACAAAAGATGCATGAATCACTCGACAAAGCTATTCCTCTTCTGATCAGCTCCATCCTCGATGGAAGACGGTTAAGAAGTGCTCTCCAAACCATTAATGTACATTTCAGAGGAACCCAACCTTTCCACTTCATTTGTGTATGATAATTCGGCTGCAGATAATTTCAAATCAATTGTTTTGCTTTGCTAATAGAATAAACTCCATGTTCATCACCTTTCCAAAGCCATTTATCGCATCCCCCTATCCAGGAATACTCGTCGATGTCAGCAAGAAGATGGAACAATTAACTAACTTCTTCATATGAGGATGGAACCGAGCGCCACTCCCATGAGAGACTTTTGGTACCGTTTACAACTCGTAACTTGGAATCAACCGTCACCCACTTCTGTTTTTCGAGCCTGAATAAGTGTGGATATGTAAATCGAAGCGGTTCATCTGGAAGCCAAGAATCGGCCCAAAAATTGATTGTCGACCCGTCACCCATAATACCAATTAATGAAATAACTATTATGAGTGTTACCATTCCAAATCTTTTTTCCCATAACTTGACAATTTGTTTCCAACACCCGCTTGCCGAGGAGGTACATGGTAACATAGTCCATACCCTACTCGACCCATGGCAACCCATAACAACTTTCTTTCATAGAATACTACCTTCTGTTTTGAAATGCGAAGCCGATTTAAGAAGTAGCGCGTCATTAACATCTTGCAATTTATTGACCCCTAAACCACCCGCCTTCTTTGGTGTAGTTATGACATCCCAAGCAACCCAATTGACCTTTCTTTCATCGCTAGAACCCGCCCATAAAAAACGTCTCATAATTGCCTCAATACTATCGATGACTGCCCTTGGAGCTTTATAGAGAGAAAGATAATAAATAGGTAGAATTTCAAGAACCGATTTAACTAAAATTAATCCCCCCCGATAGATAATGTCTTCGCTTTCCAAAAAGCAAGGCGATTATTTATGACTTCAATAACCGAGTTCCAATTACTAACTCGAGACATGTTGGCTCTCACCTTGATACCCAAGTAGACAAAAGGAAAGGCATCTCGTTTACACCACAAAACCTCCATCATCATATCCACCTCATTATCTTCGGCCCCAACCCCGATTAAATTAGATTTATGAAGATTAATACTTAGGCCCGAGCATAAATAAAAGACCCTAAGTAGCAATATTGTTAAGAATGTATGAGATTTGAAACAATCATCATGAAAGCTGTGTGGTTCTAATCCATTCATTGAAATGAATGTGATGATATGTTTTTTTATAAAATAAATTCACATTTAGTTGGTTTTCTCAACGTTTCGACATTTATATAATTTTAAAAATGGAATTGTCTTCGAAATAAAACAATTTTCATTAGGAACAAAACAAACTATGATACTTCTTTCTTTCATATCGTATATGCTTAGTTTGTAAAAATGCGCTCAACAATCACCACCATTGTTACGAGATACCCCATCGCATAGCATAGGTGTCTCACCTGGTCAACTCACAAAATATATTTTCTTAGTTCTGTACCATACAATATATACTTTCTAACCATGTATCAATGTAGCATGCGGAGGCGAAGGTTCTTTAGGGCTCGAAGGGGGCCTGGCCCACCAATTTTTTGCACGGTGGTGGAATTTTGCAATTTTCATAGGTGAACTGAGTCCGATTTGAATCCGGCCCCTATCGATTTGATCTTTCAATCACTATCTATCGAAAAAAATTGAATCTGGTCCCACAAATTCAAAAACCAAGCTTCGCCACTGATAGCATGTCTATAGGCACGTAAGGTATTGCACCACTCAAAGCCAAGGTAGCCACATGTAGAGATATAAGGAAAAAAGGTAAATTATGATTAATATTTAATCCTATACCTATATGCTTTGTGATTTTTTCTTGTTCCTATTTTTAAAATAATTTATTTGGTGTATTAGGTTAACTCATTGCAAATAACAATGTAGTTTTTTGTTTTTATAATTTAAACGTAGCAACTAGCAAGTCAAATCTTCAATAAAGAAGATATGTGTTTTTCAATAAGAAAAAAAAAAGTTTTAAAATGAGTATTGAGTATTTAAAAAAGATAGTGTAAGAGCATCCATAAAAGTTTTTTTTTTTTTTTTTTTTTTTTTTTTTTTTTTTGGTAATGTGTCATTTTTTTAGTGTTTTTCTTATTGAGAGCATAGTTGCAAAAGTCGTCTGAGTTGACCGATTACTCGCTGAGTTGGCCGAATATTCCGAGTAGTCCCCACATAGGCCGATTTGACCCCCCGAGTATTCACCTGACTAGGCTGAGTACTCGCAACTTCCCAATCAGCCGAGTTAGTAGCACCTAGCGAGTTCTGCATGATTGAGAGAAATAGTTTTTAAGGAAGTAGGGAAGATGGAGGAGAGATAAAAGAGAGTGTTAAACAAACTTTTTTAAAAAAGGATTATACCAGGATGCTCAAGATAAAAAAAATCTAAAAAATACAGTGTATTTAGTTTTTAATTTAAGGTATAAATACTATAAGGTATTTGAGTTTTTAAATTAGTGAGGAATTAGTTGTTAAGAAATAAAACAAAAACAAAATTTAAAATAGTACCATTGAAATATTAAGAAGTGGCATGGGAGTGGAGCAAAACCGGGTCGTTGATTATAAAATATTTTTTCCTTTTTCTATCTCAAGTAAACTTACATTATATTGTCATGTGGCAATCACTCATACAACGATTATCAACGGGGTAGTCTAAGACTACATGTAGTGGTTATGTAAATCCACGTCCTTCATATCAAGTGAAAGAATCTGATTGGCCCTAAAAAAAATCCACGCCGTGAAAATTTTCACGCCAAAACCAAAAAAAAAAAAAAAGAATGAAAAACACCCCGGAGGCGGTGTGGGAGCGTTTTGAAGGGATTTCACGCCCAAATCCACGCTTGACTACACGGCGTGGAAATTTCTTTGTTTTTGAGGGCCAATAAAATTCTTTTATTTGAAGTGAAGGACGTGGATTTACATGACCACACACGTGGTCTAACCTCAAATACACGTAAAGAGATAGTTTTGGTGTAAAATAATTGCTAATAAAAAAGTTAACAATTAAAATTAAAACAATACATAAAACAGATTAAAAATAAAAGTACACAAAACCCAATCCAATTTTCTTGAAATAGTAATCATTATCATACTCAGTTAATCCTACCAGTAGCAAAAATTAAGGTAGGCTCTGAGGAGGGTAAAATGTAGACAACCTTATCTTTACCCCGTGAGAATAGAGAGACTGATTTCAGTGAGACCCCCGACTTAATAGTGGTTTTGTACCAAGCCTTAGACATAAGGCACATAACACTTAGCAATCGGGACAGACTCGATTGGTGCATGTACTCCCTTGTCTTTTGGCTATCAACGTCACCACCTGATGCATGACTAACCGTTCGCCATTTTTAATGTTATTTTCATGAAATTAGTAAAATAACATTAAATCAGTGCACTTTTACTTTTGTCCCCCGAGAGCTACACATATATACATTATATGTACACAGCCGTAAGCAGGGCCGCAAGCGTTAAAATCCAATTTTCTTGAAATAGTAACAAAATCCAATTTTCTTGAAATGGTAAAAAATATTTATTTTTATTAATTTTAGTAATTGTTACATCAACCAATCCATGAAGATTGGAAGCACAAAAAAGCCGTTAAAGACACACCATCAACATCCCATTTTACCCGCTCTCACTCTCTTCAAATCCATGCATAATTTGTATATATTATATATATATTTATATAAATATATATATACATACTCATGAAAGAACTAAACTCTGTTGTTATGTGGTTTCTTGATTCAACCAGAGCCTCTCAGACCATATCCGAACATCCATTTGATTACAACCCCACATTTCACCAATCCCTTTTGTATTTTTGTCTGAATTTGAATATATCTGTATAGATTTATATATAATATTTGTGTTGTTGGATAAATGGAGAATGGTTTTGAGATTCCTGCAGCCGGAAAGGTTACAGATTTCATTGAAGAAGACGGAAACCGTGAAGAGATGGATGATGTTGGACAGGAGATGGAGATTGGAAAAGATGGGTTGATGAAGAAGATTGTTAAGGAAGGTGATGGGTATGAATTCCCCGTTAATGGTGATGAAGTTGAAGGTAATTTTATAGTTATTGAGTTGTTCATGAGCTGAGCTCAAGCCGGTGTCAGCTCGAGTTCAGCTTGAATTTTGAACGAATCTGGCTTGGCTTGGCTTGGCTAGAATTCTAAAGCGAGCTGAGTATTTGAGTTGGGGCTCGACTACTTTACAAGCCAAGCCAACTCGGCTTAGACGAGCATGCTTTAGCTCGATTGCTCATGTTCATTTAAACCGAGTTGACTCAACTCAACTTGGCTCGAATTTTGAACCAAGCAAAATGGCTGAGTCAGGGTCAGGGTCGGCTCCTTTACAGACTGAGCCAACTTGGCTCGGCTCGCTTTAGCAAGATTGCTCATGTTCATTTATACATTTTCTTCCAAATTCTACCATTAATCAATTGCTCGAGCTGACACAAAATTTAAACCGAGTTGACTCGGCTCGGCTCAGCTCATGGGCGAAGCTTGGTTTTTGAATCGGGAGGGGCCGGACTCAATTTTTCGATCGATAGTGGCAAATCGGCCGGGGCCGGACTCAATTTACCTACGAAAATCGCAAATTTATACCACTGCGCCAAAAAACAAGGGGGGCCAGGGCCACCCCTGGCCCAACATATCGTTCGCCCGTGGCTCAGCTCGAATTTTGAACCAAGCTAAATGGCTAATTAGGGGCTCGGCTCCTTTACAAATTGAGTCAACTCGGCTCAGCTCGCTTTAGCTATATTGCTTATGTTCATTTATACATTTTTGTTCCAAATTCAAGCATTAATCATTTGCTCGAGTTGGCTCAAAATTTTAACCAAGTTGACTCGGCTTGGCTCTAATTTTGAACCAAGCTGAATGTCTGAGTTGGGGCTCGGCTCCTTTACGGACTGAGCCAACTCGGGTTAACTCGATTGGTCAGGTTCATTTATACATTTTCTTCCAAATTCAACCACTAATCATGTGCATGAAATTTGATTAATGGGAATTCAATTATATATGTGTAGGTGTTTGATTTAGAATAGAGGTGTGGTTCAAACTTCAAATAATATAATACTAGGTTAGAGTCCCGTGGGGACCCACGGTTCACCCGAAAGTAAAATGAAAAAAAAGTAGGAAAATAAGAATTGTATTATATGATTTGTTTTGTTTTGGTTACTAAATGTTTGATAATGCAATATGTATGATTTTTGATGTTAAATGCAAAATGTCATCTAACAGTTTAATGTAACGAAATGATGGATATATCGAGTAAGTAAAGTTTAATTTGACAACTGCAAACTACATAGCATACTATCACAATATCACACATTACATCATTTGAGTAATATCTATATTATAATCATAACTAAGCTTAAGCATAGAACACTTATCATTTAGTTGGGGCTTAATGAACTTCAACCAATGGTCCATTTTCATTACTTCAATCAAAATCTTCCAACTCTTGCTCGTTGATAGCTGATTTTTCACCTTCGAAGTTGTTATCATTGTCATCACGATCCTCGGAGTGCAGCTCATTTTCAATAATTTAAGAAAACCTCCACCATTGTATTCCATATTTGTGTTCTACATAAAATATAGTTGTTGTAAAGATATGGATACGGTGATAAGTAAATCAAGAAACAATCCTTAACCCACTTATTTGAATGGGTAGCTTAAATTTTCATGTTATCTCTCCAATGGTTCAAACCGATTACATAGCTAAAAAACAACTAATAAGAAAATGGGTCCAATGTCACATGCTGTAATATAAATTTCCTATATTTTATTAAAAAATAGACACCAAAAGAATCAACCCCAGACCCATTTCAACATGTAGCCAAAAGGGCCCATTGTACACACACTTTTGGCAACTTTTGACATGTTACAAAAGGCCGCCAAAAAAACGTCATTATTTAAACTGTGTAAATATAGTACTTAACAATTAAAAATCTTAATAAATAACATCAAAATCATAATCAATCATTCAAATCAATGACATTAAAATAATCCACGTCTGAAATTAACTTACCCGTTATATACAAATTATTATTAACATCTTAAAATTAGCACACTTATTGAAATCAAGATGATGATTATCGTTTACTTACAACTGATTAAAGTAAAGTCGTAATATCAAAATTAAAGTCGATCAACAATGTTAAAATGAAATTCGGAGTATTAGTAACATCAATAAATAAGATTAAAAATCTTAATAAATAACATCAAAATAGTAATCAATCATTCAAATAAATGACATTAAAATCATCCGCGTCTCAAATTGCCTTACCCATTATATACAATTTATTATTGATATCATTAGTAATCATTATTAGTTGTACAGAAAGTAACATTTTGAAAATTTATATTATCATTTAATTTTGCTGTTAAATTTGGTATGACGATTAAATGATTTTATTATTTGTTAAGGTTTATATAGTATTGTTGTGTCTCGAACAATTCTGCAAAATCGGAAATAATGTGCCTCGATTGACGTGATCGAGTAGGAATATTTATTTATATATTTGAATTATAAAAATGGAAGGATTGGTAATTGACGTGAATTGGTCAACAACGCTTAAAATTAACACAATCAAACTCAAAGACATAAAGTCAAAAAATTGACCTCCATCAAATTAACGAAAACGTAAAAAGTTTTTACTCATATTTGGTCAACAATATTAAAATTAAGGTCATAATATTAGTAACAGCATTGAAAATATCTTGAATACATTATATACTTTAGGAAACTATTAAATAGATTTAAATTATATTTATTATTAAAAGAATAAAAAAAGTGTAGAAAAATAAATGTACACTCCTATCTTTGGATTATATTTAAATTATAAACTGTTAAATAGATTTAACATTGTTAAATAGATTTAAAATAAATTTTTAAAGGAAATTCGTATATGTTTAAAAGAATATCGTTTCATTTCAATTGATTAAAGGAAAGTCTTTGAATTATAAAAATGGGAAGGGTTGGTAATTGACGTGAATTGGTCAACAACGCTTAAAATTAGCACAATCAAATTCAAAGACATATAGTCAAAGAATTGACCTCCATCAATTTAACAAAAACGTAAAAAGTTTTTACACAGATTCGGTCAATAATAATAACATTAAGGTCGTAATATTAGTAATAGCATTGAAAATTATTTTGAATACATTATATATATTTTAGGAAAATGTTAATTATATTTAAATTATATTTATTATTAAAAGAATAATAAAAGTGTAGGAAAATAATGTACAGTGATTAACATTAAGGTCGTAATATTAGTAATAGCATTGAAAATTATTTTGAATACATTATATATATTTTAGAAAACTGTTAACTATATTTAAATTATATTTATTATTAAAAGAATAATAAAAGTGTAGGAAAATAAATGTACAGTGTTATCTTCGGATTATATTTAAATTATAAAGTGTAAAATAGATTTAAATAAATGTTTGAAAGAAAGTCGTATATGTTTAAAAAAAATATTGTTTCATCACAATCGATTAAAGGAAAGTTGTAATATCAAAATTAAAGTATGTCAACAATATTAAAATGAATTTTGTAATATTAGTAATATCAATAAATAAGATTAAAAATCTAAATAAATAACAACCAAATCATAATCAATCATTCAAATCAATGACGTTAAAATTATCATAAATAACAACAAAATCATAATTTAAATTTCAAAATCAATGACATCTTGTGGTGCAACCTTAGTAACAAACATTTTGTGCTCGATTGAAAACCATTTGAAGACACAGTATTCGCCAATGGAAGTATCTTTTGATTGAAGCAAATCAGGTCATCCAATCACAGTAAACCTTTACAAAAGAATTACGTATAGAAAATTTAAAATGTGTAACTAATTATAAAATAAGAATATTGTAAACATAAATGTTGAATATGCAAATAACAAACCTAGCGACTTGTGAAACAATTTCTGCACGTAATATTAGTATTAGTATTAATTAGTATTAGTAATTAGTAATATATTCGTACAAACAGTAATAGAAAATTTTAATTCGGTCAATAAGATATAAATGGGATTAAAATTAAAAATCGTAATATTAGTTTTAGTATTAGTAATATATTCGTAATTTAATTCGGTCAATTCTGTCAATAATAAATAAATGAGCTTAAAAATCGTAATATATAACAATCAATTATTATTAATGTCATTAAAATCATAATAAATAACATTAAAAAATGAAAAAAATCCTATTAATTACAGGCAAGACCAATAATAATTCATAAAAATATATTAAACATAATTTCATAGTAACATTAATGTAAATAAATAAGATTAAACAATCGTAATAAATAGCATTCAATTCGGTCAATTATTATTGTCAATTATTATTGTCAATTAGAATTAGTAATATATTCGGTCAACAATACTATTTTTACGAATAGTAAACTAAAATCGTAGTATTAGTATTAGTTAATATTAGTAATTATTAGTAATTAGTAATATATTCGTAAAAATAGTAATACAAAATTTTAGTTCGGTCAATAAGATATAAATGGGATTAAAATTAAATATCGTAATATTAGTTTTAGTATTAGTAATATATTCATAATTTAATTCGGTCAATAATAAATAAATCAGTTTAAAATTAAAATTGTAATATTAGTATTAGTAATATATTCGTAAATTAATTCGGTCAATAATAAATAAATAAGCTTAAAAATCGCAATATATAACATTAAATTCAGTTAACTATTATTAATGTCATTAAAACTCATAATAAATATCACTAAAAAATAAATAAATCCTATTAATTGCAGGCAAGACCAATAATAATTCGAATGAACAGTAATATAAATAATATTAAACATAATTTCATAAAGATAGATTAAACATAATTTCGTAGTAATATTAATATAAATAAATAAGATTAAAAAATCATAATAAATAACATTAAACTCGGTCAATTATTATTAATGTCAATAACATTAATTCTAACATACTAAAAATACATTAAAAAAATCAAATCTTATTAAACATAAACTCGAAAAAAGTAATATAAATAAATAAGATTAATAATTTTAATAAATAACATTAAATTCGGTTAATTATTATTAATGTCAATAAATAATATTAAACATCTTAATAAATAACAGTAAAAATGAATAAATCTTATTAATTGCAATCAACACTAACCATAATTCGTAAACATAGTAATATAAATAAATGAGATTATAAATCTTAATAAATAACCTCAAAATCGTAATCAATAATTCAAATAAATTACATTACAAACATAAAAAATCGTAATTTTAATTTGAAAAATCAATGACTTCTTGTGGTGGAACCTTTGTAACAAACAGCCTGTGCTCGATTGAACACCATTTAAAGACACAATATTCGCCAATAGAAATATCTTCTAATTGAAGCAAACTAAATTCGTAATATTAGTATTAGTATTAGTTAGTATTAGTAATTAGTAATATATTCGTAAAAATAGTAATAGAAAATTTTAATTCGGTCAATAAGATATAAATGAGATTAAAATTAAAAATCGTAATATTAGTTTTAATATTAGTAATATATTCATAATTTAATTCGGTCAATAATAAATAAATCAGATTAAAATTAAAAATCGTAATATTAGTATTAGTATTATTAATATATTCGTAAATTAATTCGGTCAATAATAAATAAATGAGCTTAAAAATCGTACTACATAACATTAAATTCGGTCAACTATTATTAATGTCATTAAAACTCATAATAAATATCAATTAAAAATAAATAAATCCTTTTAATTGCAGGCAAGACCAATAATAATTCGAATGAATAGTCATATAAATAATATTAAACATAATTTCATAAAATAGATTAAACATAATTTCATAAAAATAGATTAAACATAATTTCGTAGTAATATTAATATAAACAAATAAGATTAAAAAATCATAATAAATAACATTCAACTCGGTCAATTATTATTAATGTCAATAAATAATATTAATTCTAACATACTAAAAATACATTAAAAATAATTAAATCTTATTAAACATAAATTCGAAAAAAGTAATATGAATAAATGAGATTAATAATTTTAATAAATAACATTAAATTCGGTCAATTATTATTAATGTCAATAAATAATATTAAACATCTTAATAAATAACAGTAAAAATGAATAAATATTATTACTTGCAATCAAGACTAATCATAATTTGTAAGCATAGTAATATAAATAAATAAGATTATAAATGTTAATATAACCACAAAATCGTAGTCAATAATTCAAATAAATTACATTACAAACATAAAAAATCGTAATTTTAATTTGAAAATCAATGACTTCTTGTGGTGGAACCTTTGTAACAAACAGCATGTGCTGGATTGAACACCATTTAAAGACACAAAATTTGCCAATGGAAATATCTTCTAATTGAAGCAAACTAAAATCGTAATATTAGTATTAGTTAGTATTAGTAATTAGTAATATATTCGTAAAAATAGTAATAGAAAATTTTAATTCGGTCAATAAGATATAAATGGGATTAAAATTAAAATTCGTAATATTAGTTTTAGTGTTAGTAATATATTCGTAATTTAATTCGGTCAATTCGGTCAATAATAAACAAATAAGCTTAAAAATCGTAATATATATCACTAAATTCGGTCAATTATTATTAATGTCATTAAAACTCATACTGAATAACATTAAAAATGAATAAATTCTATTAATTGCAGACAAGACCAATAATAATTCATAATATTAGTTTTAGTATTAGTAATATATTCGTAATTTAATTCGGTCAATAATAAATAAATGAGCTTAAAAATCGTAATATATAACTCTAAATTCGGTCAATTATTATTAATGTCATTAAAACTCATACTAAATAACATTAAAAAATAAAATAAATCCTATTAATTGCAGGCAAGACCAATAATAATTCATAAGAATAATTTAAACATAATTTCGTAGTAATATTAATATAAATAAATGAGATTAAAAATTCATAATAACTAACAATAAATTCGGTCAATTATTATTAATGTCAATTAGTATTAGTAATATATTCGGTCAACAATACTATTTTTACAAATAGTAAAACTACAATCGTAATATTAAAAATAAATGAGAGTTATTTCGTTCATAAATGAAGGTTAAATTGATTAATAATCAATCATTCATAATAAAAAGTAAATGAGGCTTATTATGGTAAACTGAAATTCATATTAATATTAATATAAATTTGGTCAATTATTAAAAGATAGTAATAAATAATATTAAATTCGGTCAATTTTTATTAATGTAAATAAATAACAATAATTTACATTCAAATTTCAGATTAAATGACATTAAATTTGGTTAATTATTATTAATGTAAATAAATAACAATAATTCAGAATTAATGACATTAAATTCGGTCTAATATTACAATAATATTAAACATAATTTCAAAAAACAGTAATATAAATAAATGTGATTAAAAAATTTTCGAAAAACAGTCAATTATTACAATAATATTAAACATAAATTCGAAAAACAGTAATTCAAATAAATTACATTAAAAACATTAAAAATCGTACCAACCAAGATTGTCTTTCGTATGCGGCAACTGTAACGTTCATGTTGTGTATGTTTTTAGACAACAAAAATTTGTTCATGGCCTTCAGCACAGTCTGGATTGACACGTTAAAAACAACATTAAAAAATAAAGAATCATTTTTGAAAATTAAATAGGCATATGTACATGAAAATAACAAATATACCAAAACTGTTGCCGAAGGGTCATGCAATACCTTGAAGAATTGAGAACCATTATGATAACGCATAATAACGTTTGTATCTTCGGATCAAATCCTGTTTTTCAAATGTTAAAACATAGCATTACTAAATCCGATCGAATAGTAAATCCGATTCAATATATGTCTAAAAAAAACCGTGATGACAATAATAAAATTAACATAAATCTGATTTTACGCAGTCCTTATTGTCCCTTTTATCACAAATCCGATTGAATATGTGTTTATCACAAATAAGTTCATCACAAATCCATTTCATTAGAACATGTGATAAACACAAAAATGATTTCAAATGGTAATTAGATTATGAAATATTAAAAAGAATAAAAAAAGTAACAATATGAATCGATAGTATCTTTGTTATCCCTTTATCACAAATCCGATTGAATATATGTTTATCACAAATCCGTTTCATTAGAACATGTGATAAACACCAGAATGATTTCAAATGGTTATTAGATTAGGAAATCTTAAAAAGATTTAAAAAATAACAATAGTAATTGATAGTATCTTTGTTATCACTTTATAATAAATCCGATTGAATATGTGTTTATCACAAATCCGTTTCATTAGAACATGTGTTTAAGAAGAATGATTTCCACGTAAAAGAATAAGAATTTTCATTCGGTTTGATTTGTTCTTAATAATGTTAACAATAAAAAAAAGTCAAAATAATAATAGGAATCAACATTTGAAGAGTAGTATGGATATTTACCTATAATCAGTTGTGGATAATCAACAAATGATGCAAGGTGAAGAAGAAAGATTGAAAGATTTGTTAGGAATTAGGAAGAATATGAGAGTTTTGATATGAAGAATGAAAAAAAATAAAAGAAAAATGTTTTTATAGTCATAATTTGAAGCTCCATATTAGTTGTTGGATCATAAAGGCCCTCTATAAGGCCTTAATTCAACCCAAGTGACCTCAATTATTATATAGATAGATGGTGTTCTAATGGGTGCTTTCGATGTTGCAGTTCACTATGTGGGAAGTTTGCTAGATGGAACTCGGTTTGATTCGAGTTATGATCGGGAGATGCCTTTTAAGTTCAAGCTCGGGCTCGGTAAGAATGGCCATGAACTGTTTGAATCGATGATTCTTCTTTCAGATTTTTGTTCTAATCACCAGTAAATATGCATATGTGTAGACGGGTTGGGTCGAACCCTCGAACACATTTAGCTAAACAAGTAGGGTTTGGGTCACCATGACGAAGAGTTCACGTGTTGGTCCATGTATTTTATAACTTGTTCAACATGTGCTTATGGCATGAGTTAAAATGCTTGAGTATGTCAGGCTAAACTTTTTAAATTGAACAGAAATTAGCATCATGTTTATAGTATAAACCTAATTGTTGTATACAAATATGTATATTTGCTTGTAAATTTGTAATATTTATACACGAAAAACAAAATACTTTTTTTTTCGTGTTAATCTGGTCGTATTGTGTTAATATGCAAGTCATGTTCAGTTCACGAGGTTCACGTGACTAAATGTAGGTCCTAATTATACATAAATTCGGGCTGACAATTTCATACACGAACATGATAAAACGATACGAACCTAAACGACCATAACAGGTTTCGTGTCTAAACAGGTTAAAGACATGTTAACATGTTAAGGACCTGTTAAGACATGGTAATAATTTTATTTAAAAAAGTTATATATGGGGTGGGGTATACCTTATACATATGTTGATCATAGATGAATGAACCCTTATTTGCAATATTCAAATCACAGAGTACAGACATATACAACGCTCAATCATCCATCATCTTCCTTCTCAACTCCAATGTCCCCGTACACCGTCGCCGTCACCTGTCCACCGTCCCCGTCTCACCCATCACCCGTCCTCATTTGGAACCCTAGCGTCACTTAGTGTCTCGTTCATAGGTTTGTGGATACAATTTTAGGGTTAACATTTATAAAACAGGTTCTTGTCTAATCGCATCTTATCATGTTTTATCGTGTTAACATGTTATAAACAGGTATGTGTTCGTGTTTGGAAAAAATGACACAATAAGTTATCGTGTCGGGTTCATGTTTACTTGTTTCGTGTCCGTATCTTATTGTATTCGTGTCTTAATAGGTAGTGTCTGACACGATATGCCAGCCCTAATATAAATGAAGATTGGACCCCACATAAATGTAATGTATTCGAATCAATTTTCCAAAATCAGTAGATCAAATCTTGAAAACATAATGTTGATAATTTTATATGAGTTTCTAAGTTTGCAGTCTAATTTAGAACGTTACCTTAAGTCAGTTTCTCAAGCTCTAGTGTTGTTGCATTGATATTTAGTATGCAACTACAGGACATGTGATTCAAGGATGGGATGATGGTATCAAGACGATGAAAAAAGGCGAAATGGCCCTTTTCACAATACCTCATGCACTTGCTTACGGTGCATCTGGATCGCCACCAACCATCCCTCCTAACGCGACACTTAAGTTTGAAATCGAGTTGATATCATGGACCAAAGTGAAAGATATATGCAAAGATGGAGGTATTTTGAAAACAATATTGACTGAAGGAGAGAATTGGCAGACTCCTAAAGATCCTGATGAAGTTGTAGGTACATTATTTGTCCTTAACCTGTCCACTTTATTTATAAAAAATAAAAAAAAACAGTAAAAGTTTTCTATATTTTATTGTGACATGGGTACTTATTATGCAGTCAAGTACGAGGCTCGGCTTGATGATGGAAGCTTAGTTTCAAAGTCTGAGGAAGTTGAGTTCATTGTGAAGGATGGTTAGTCGTTTCGGGCTTTTAAAGTCACTCTTTTTTATTTAAGAGATAGCAAGAGGGACGGGTTGGATAACAGGCCAAAACAGGTTCCAATAAAACATGAATTTTAGTACGGGTCGAAATGGGCTGGGTCATGTTTGCCAAGAAACACTTTTTTTCTGTTTTCAAAAACATTAAATAATCTAAATCCTTGAATAAAATGGTTTAACATAGATACAACTTCAGTATATATATCTGGTGTATGAATTCTGTATGTACTCGGGTTTTATATACTCATATACGAGATTTGTGCAGGGTCTTTCTGTCCGGCTTTGTCAAGGACTGTGAAAACTATGAAGAAAGGAGAAAAAACTCTACTTACTGTGAAGCCACAATGTGAGATATTATTGAACTTTAGTAAACACAAATTGTCTACTTTGTATGCACTTAAACTAAATCTTGATGTCATATCTCATCATTTTTTGTTATCATCACAGATGCATTTGGGGAGAAAGGTAGGGAACCCGCGGGCGATCATGAATGTTTTGTGCCACCAAACACTGCGCTTCAAATAACACTCGAGTTGGTTTCATGGAAAACTGTTTCTGAGGTTACAACGGATAATAAGGTTTTGAAGAAAGTCTTGAAGGAGGGAGAAGGTTATGACCACCCAAACGACGGTGCAGTTGTTCAAGGTTTTCTTTAATTTTTGTAACTTTTTACTGAAATTTTAATTTAAATCTAAATGTTTGTTGACATATGGATGCTTTCATTGTTTATTTTAGTGAAATTGATCGGAAAACTCGAAGATGGAACCGTGTTTGTGAAGAAAGGGCATGATGAGGTGCCATTTGAGTTCAAAATAGATGAAGGTGAGTCAAGTGTCATTTTGATGTTAACTGTTTATAAATGATTTCTTTTTGATAAAGTATGGGATAAACCCGAGTTGGGATTGATATCTTACGACAGAACAAGTCATCGATGGACTTGATAGAGGTGTAAAGACGATGAAGAAGGGTGAAGTTTCACTGCTAACTATTCACCCAGACTATGCATTTGGCTCGACCGAATCACATCAAGAATCTGCTACTATTCCTGCAAATTCTACCGTTTATTATGAAGTCGAATTGATTTCATTTGAAAAGGTATATGCGCAACTTGTTGCTCGCTTACCCATTATCCAGATGTAAACTTGACCTTTTTTTAATGGAAAAAAATAACTACAGGAAAAAGACTTGTGGGAACTAACTACACAAGAAAAGATTGAAGCTTCTACGAGAAAGAAAGACGAAGGGAATACGCTATTCAAGAAACAAAAATACGAGAGGGCTTCGAAGAGATACGAGAAGGTAAACGAGTGTTGCTTCATTTTCGGATTTGTGTTATAAAACTGATTATCTGATTAACGCGACTTGAAATGGTAATAATATGTTTATAGTGTTTAGATAAAGTGATTGTATGTTTTGATTATTGACAACGAAAGTCAACTACGCGCACAATATTGGTAGCAAAACTGATCTAATCATACACCCTTTCGTATGACATAGGCCCTTAGTTTCATCGAATATGATTCTGCATTCAGTGAAGACGAAAAAGAGCAAGCCAAGCTGCTGAAAAACAGCTGCAATCTGAACAATGCTGCTTGCAAATTGAAATTGAGAGACTACATACAAGCAGTGAAGCTTTGCACCAAGGTTTTAGATGCTGACAACAAGAATGTTAAAGCGCTTTACCGGAGAGCCCAAGCATGCATTCGGCTAGTGGATTTGGATCTTGCAGAGATGGATATTAAGAAAGCACTTGAAATTGATCCTGATAATAGGTAATCATTGTCTTCTCGATCCGTCAAGTTTTTTGTTTTTTTTTTTTAAATTTGGTTACTCTTTTACGTGTAAGATTGACACGTTTACTTTTGGCTCCGGATATTCAGACAGAGAGTTCAGACTGACCCTCGTACCTCGTACCACCACGTCGACTCCACGGGACGTTTTAATGTTGCTTTCCCACGTCCCGTGGGGGTCTCCACGGCCCGTGGTTTTCTGTTTTTTTGCTTTCCACGTCCCGTTGTGGCCTCCACGACCTGTGGTGGGAGTGTCTAGGGTTTTTGCAAGGGGATGTCTAGATAATATCACCCTTAATTTTGAGTGAATCAACTTAGGTTATGTTATATCTCGATTGGTTCAAAAACAAAATAAATTAGCAGAAAAGGGAATGGGTCAAATGGGTCGGTAAAAGTTTAGCTTTTAGTTCACACAACCTTTTAGATTGGTATCATTCAAGGATTTATATTATTGGTGTGACAATAATGTCTCTATAATCCTACTTATCGCGTACTATTTTGACACGTTAACCAATCTGCTCATCTTGTTACCTTTTACTTTTTTTTATCAGGGATGTGAAGTTGGAGTACAAATTGTTAAGAGAAAAGGTGAAAGAGTATAACAAGAAAGATGCACAGTTCTATGGCAATATATTCACCAAAATGAACAAAATGGAGCACCTTAATTATGCTGTAAGTCGCTTTGTATATGTATATGCTATATCTTTTCTAATAGTAAAAAAAAAAACACATGTACTCTAATGTTTCTAAAGACACTTTTTTTCCTATGGGTCTTTGATGTGTATATAACCTAAAACATGACTTGAAAGTAGTCTTTGGATTGACAGATTTAACCCATTTAATCAAAACGGTTGACGTGTCTAAAACTTAATACAAAAAATATTTCTTTTTATAATAAAAAGGGTCAACCTGCCAACCCGTTTATCTCATTTATTATAACCCAACCCATTTGTGGCCCATTTAACTTGTTTACCACCCCAACCCTTGAGGCATGTTTTATGTTTAGATATATGGGCTACACGAATAAATATATGGGTCATGTTTGAGTTCATCAATCAGCCTATTAACCTGACATTATGGACACGGGCCACCCCTGTTTAATCTGAAAGTTACATGTCTAGTGTTTTCGTTTTATTGCAGAATGGAGTAAGAAAGCAAGAGGTCAAGCCCATGACGATTGATAACAAGGCGCGATGATGAAATCTTGCCTCGCTTTCTTCATCTCTAAGCATGGTGGACAACTAATAACCCGTTTAGCTATTACTACAATTATAAGTATTTAGCTAGGTAGAGGTTTCATGATGAGATTTTGCAATGTAATTGAGAAACTCATGAAAGTTGATTAGAAATCGTAACTCACCATTTTGTATGCATCTTTCAATAAGAATGATGAGATTTTGCAATGTAAACCTCGTTTTTAAACACTCATAATTATTAGGAGTGTATACAAGAGTTTTATAAAAGAAAACGTGTCTCTGAATAAAACGTGTCCTAGCTGTGAGTCCTCTCTGGCCACCCCAAGAGGCTCCCATGTCTCAAAGATGCCTAATTTATCTTTCATACGGCTGACAATTTTAGAGATAAAATGTAACAGTTTAGATTTATGTCATCTTATACACAATGATAATATTTTGATATTATAAATACTCTATTTACCAAAACTTTTATGCATAGAAGGGTTGTACCCTATGCTTAGGGGGTTTTAAAAAAAATTTGATGTTACACTTTTAGTCCAAATGTTTTTCTTTTTTACTTTTAACACAAATATTTTCATCTTTTATGATTTAGCACTAACAATTTTAATTTTCCACTTCTAACCCAAAACTTCTCATTTTTTTACTTTTAACGCAAAGATTTTCATCTTTTACAATTTAACCCTAACACTTTTTTTCTTTCAACTTTGGTCCCACATAATTTTCATCTTACGCAATTTTATCGTTTTAAGTTTCGTTCTAAATTTTGCAAATTATAACAAGTCCGTCGCAATGCGCAGGTGACCAGCTTAGTTACTTCACATTAACCATAGTTATTAAAAGTCATCGATTTAACGCCTTTGGCATTAACACGTCGTAACAAGCGTCCGTGGTTCTACGATTTTATGCCTTCTTTTCATTCGGTGTTATTTTTCCTCTTTTATCTATTTTACTTTTACGAGCTTTTTGGTGTTAGTGGTCGTTGGTGGTGGTGTGGTATTAGTGCTACTTGGTATGGTTTTACACCCCCGTGCAACGCACAGGGGCTTAATACTAGTTCAACATAAATTCTAGAGTTTGGTTTCGATATATCGTTTCTTGAGTGATCTAGTTTTCTTAGGCATTTTCCCGAGTCATCCTCAAGAAACTTTGACATGGACCACATAAAAAATTAAAATCGATTCGTATTTAGAACGTGTTCATCAAGAATTTTAAGTTGGCAGTGGTAGATAGGGGCGTTCTTTTTTATCCGAAACCCGAAACCCGACCCGAATTTGAGGTCACCCGAACCCGAATAAGACAATACCGGAAAAACCCGAACCCGGATAACAAAAACCCGACCATCCCGAACCTTATGTGGATCGGTTATCGGGTCAATTTTCCCTAACAAAAAACCCGAACAACCCGACCCGAAGAACCCGAAATCCAAAACCCGAATAAAAACCCGAACATGTAATGTCTTTTTTTATAGATGTGTTTAAGTTTAGATTATTTGGCATCTTAAACATTAAGTTTTAGGAATTTTAAACACTATTATATCATGTCGTTAAATAATGTTCAAGTTTTGATAATATTTTTCTTAGTATCACGTGATTTTTCATGATATTTTTGCAAGAAAAAAAAACATTTTTCATATTACATATAAACCCGAAAACCGAACAACCCGACCCGAACTAACCCGGACCCGAATAACCTCAACCCGACCAACCCGAACTTTAAATGGTTCGGTTATCGGGTCAATTTTTGTCAACAAAAAACCCGAAAAACCCGAAACCCGAAAAAATAACCCGAAGAACACCCCTAGTGGTAGACATCAACCGAAAGCAATGCGTCCAAGAATGTCATAAACTTTCTTTCATTTAGACACTCCAGTCGTTCTTTGGAGTACATATTATACACAAGAATGTATTATACACAAGAATGGCCAAAGAACGGCCCTATGTAAAACATTCTTGTCTTTGCCATTGAACACCTTTCTAGCACCAAGTAATTAAGATCTCGGTAGGCAATGATCTATAGATTAGGTGGCGGAAAGACTTGAGTTCTCCATAGGAGACTCAGGTTCGATCCCCATCTGCATCAAATAGTGAGCCAATAGTGCGCAATGATGGTGACTAACCCATCGAGGGGGGTTCGATCTTAAGCGTCACCCCGGTTTTCATCCGACTGTTACTTTAGTGATGCAACTCGTGTGGAGGCAGTACGGTTTCTGGGGAAACGCCACCAAGGCTGACAAGCCAGCCGGATCCTATAGAACACGGAGTTCGGCCAGGCTTGGTGGGGTGACGACTTCGGTCGGCATCGTGACACTGAGTCAATCATAAGAAAGCCACAATTCACAAAAAAAAAAAAAAAAAAAAAAAAAAAATTAAGATCTCGGTAACAGATTATCGGTTTGGATAAAGACTAAAGTAAAAGTTTCACTATCTAAGGTTTTATTAAATCAAAATCACCTCTTCTTATATTACATTACCGTAACAACAACAAACAAAAACCGCAACAACGCTCAACACACGCCCACATCACACACAATAGGAAAATCCCGTTAAAATTCCGGCCATCACCAAACTAGTTACAAAACCGATTGTGATGGGGCGAACTTCACCAACTGCTTCGATCGAAGCCATGGTTTCACCACCACAATCGCCTCGAACACCTTTGGATGATCTCCACTATTCGAAAACGCCTCAATCTTCAAATAATACATCATTCCCGATACCACCTTCTGCTCCGCCTCCACCACCTGCGAAAACCTCAATGCTCCGTCGCCATTCGCCACAGTGATCCGCGGCAAGCGGTTGTACTCATCTACCGAATACCTGTTAAAAATATAGTGTTAGGGTTTATTATATTAATTATATTTTTTAACAATAATTTTTCATGTTTAAAAATACTATCTTTTTTTTTTTTTTTTTGAACGGCAAATTTCACTCCTTGTGGGACTTGAACCCATGACCTCCCTCTTAGGTATTCTTAGAAGCTTTGCTTCTACCATTGGGCCACCACCCATCTAACTTTGCATTTGTAAGAATTAAAAAACACATAACTTTGATTGAAGACAAAGATCATTGTACTAAACCACTAGGTCGTCGGTTTTCCAACAAATCAATAATACAACGATAAAATACATGGTTTATTATAGAGGAAAGTCCAATCAAATAATATCTTTTAAATATCATAATAATATACTAATTAAGAGGCCAGGATATAAACTAAGGCAAGTATCATCAAAATATTAATTTTTTTTTCTCATTAAAGTCACTTAACAATTTTTTGCACATAAAAAACACTACACTTTTATTTTTTTCTTACAAAAGTCACTCAGCTATTCTTTGTACCTAAAAAACAATATACTTTTCGTATTTTCTCATAAAAGTCACCCAACAAATTTTTTTCGCATAAAAACCCCTCAAAATGTCAATTTCAAACAAAATTTCAATTTTTTTTCGTTTTAAATAACCCATAACCAAGACTCTCAGTAATCGTTTGCTTACGTCTTCATTTGTTGCATAGGTGACATATATATTATTTATTCTTAAGACGGTCAAAATTATGAAGTTGCTTAAGAAAGTTAAGTAGTTCAAGCATCTTATATCGCCCCACTTACGGTGTGCGCATATAATGTATATATGTGTAGCCATTGGGGGGCAAAAGTAAAGTTGCACTAGTTTTAACGTTATTTTACTAATTTTGTGAAAATAACGTTAAAAACGATAGACGGTTAATCATGCATCTTGTGGTGGCGTGGATAGCCAAAAGACAAAGGGGTACATGCACCGATCGGGTTTGTCCTGATTGCTAAGTGTTTTATACCTTATGTCCAAGGCTTGATACCAAACCACATCGAGCCGGGGGTCTCACTGGAAGCAGCCTCTCTATTATTAGGGGTAGAGGTAAGGCTGTCTACATCTTACCCTCCTCAAACCCTACCTTAGCTTTGCTATAGGTGGGATTAACTGAGTATGATGATGATGATGATGATGATTTTTTTCTTTTCACTTAAGAATTGTATGACTATTTAAATTAGCAAAACTAATATTATTTTGATTGCAATGAGAGATTTTTTTTGTCATATAATTTGTTACAAAAATAAATATATAATTACAAAATGTCTCAAATCTAAAAAAAACATCACAAAAGGAAAAAAAAATGTTGAGTTACTCATGAGAAAAAAAAAACAAAAAGAATAGTGTTTTTTAGGTACAAATAAATGTTGAGTGACTTTTATAAGAAAAAGTATAGTGTCTTTTATGTGCAAAAAATTGTTGAATGACTTTAGTGAGAAAAAACATAAGATTTAGTGTTTTTTTATGACATTTCACCTATATGCTAATATATTTTGACACTTTGACAAGCATACGAGTTGCAACTCGTATGCTCTTTGTTTACATGAACTATACGAGTTCTCTACATTTATATGTTTTTCTTACATGAAATACATTACCCGTATGCAATGAGTTGTATTGACTAATACGACTCGCATACAAATATACGAGTCATACACAACTTGCCCAACAAAAGATATATGACTCGTATATACACATATACGAGTCATATAGTTGGTCTCAACAAATCATATTACCTGCCGATCTCCTGAATCGCCTTGTTTGTTTTCACATCATCTACCTTCGTCCTCTCTCCTAACAATCCGTTTGCTACATAACTCGAAATCAAAATAACAAATGCAAAGGTTATTATTGTAAAGCGATTTGTCATTGTAATTTGGAAACTGTTTGTATGGGCATTTGAAGTAGCGAATGGATGGTTATATAGACGGAGTCACGGAGGAATGGATTGACACGTAGCTGAAAACACTGTGTGGCAACATAATCGATGTGCCGCGTTTCGAAGAGATATTGGAGAAGACGACAAATAGGTTTTGTATGCTATTGCATGAATTTTTGTTGTGTTGATTGAATAATTGGATCGATGTTTGTCGTGATTCATATATGTTTTCAAGATGCAAAAATGTCATGGGTGTTTCTTTTTTTTTTTTCGAATATCGTGATTATGGATATGGTTTAAAAAAATATATGTGAATAATGAGTCCCCTCAATTTAGGGGTGTGTACCAACGTAAAAATCGATTGAATCATTTAGGGGTGATTTGTTTGAGCTCTAAACGGTTCGTTTCAGGTTTAGTTTTGTTAGGTCAAAGTTATAGGTTTACGTTTGTCTTAGTTTAACAGGCTTAGGGGTTGTTTGGTAGCCTCTGAATGGTCATTAAGAGGCTACATTTGAATGGATCATAATCTCTTAATGGTTAAAATGTACTTTTAAGTATAAATGAATAAGAGGTAGCATCTTCATGGTTACCTCTTAACCATTCAGACTTAAGGTTACCTCTTAACCATTCAGAGGTTATGGACCATTAAGAGGTAACCTCTGAATGGTCATTAAGAGGCTACCAAACAGCCCATTAGTTTGTTGGACTCTTATAGTGTTCGGGATTGGGATTAGGATTGGGTGTACAAACTAGGTTCGGCCCATTGTATGAAACCGCCTCCTATGTGTTATAAATAGGAGATGGTCTTAGTTATTAGGGTTGATTGTTTTTGTTATTTTCTTTGTGTTTTGTGCGATCCTTGTACCTGATGAGTTTATCTCGTGTGCAAGTTAATAGCAATTCAATCAGTTTATGTTCTTCTTGTGTGAACCTTACATTAGTTTTCCGCATTTGTGTTTGATTTGAGTGATTTCGTGAGAGTTTCGGGACTTACAATTAGTATCAAAGCCATTGAAGCTATTCAAGGGCTCAGTTTGATATCACTCGGCAACAAGAAGATTACAAATCAGAAGTTTCAATAAAATGTGGTTTTTCTTTTACCTTGTTTTGATTTGTTTAGATTAACCGTTTTTTGTGTGTTTGTGTTTGTTTTTGATTTACAGGTTGAATCAGTTTTGGTTGTGGAAGAACAAAAATTTTTGTTACAAATTGGATGTTTGATCGAATTTGGCAGCTTTTTTTTGTGTTAACTTGGTTTTCGGGATTTTGGTTCCAAAATATTTGGAAGGATTCGAAATTTTGGTAGCAAAATTTACTTCAATATTTTCGGATCTCATCAACCAACCTTTGGACGCGTGCGACCTAAAAATCAAGTGTACGACCAAATTCTAGTGTGCGACATTGTTTTGGGTTGTGTACGACCCATAAGGTGAGTGTGCGGCCCAACTATAGAGTGTACGATACAATTCTGTTGTGTGCGACCCATCTGCTCAGCCCATCAGCTGTGTATGGCCCAATCAACTTGTGTGTGGCCCAAATTAGTGTGTATGCGGTGCAAAGTTTTATGTGCGGCTCAATCAGTCTCCGTATGAACAAAATAAGTGTGTGCGGCCCAACAAGTTTGACCCAAATTCACTGTGTGGCACTCATTTGCTAGTGTGTGACCTATATGTTTTTGTGTGACTCTTTGGGAAGCTGTTTTTGGACGATTTGAGGACTTTGGACAATTGGACCCATATTGTATAGTTAATTATAATTGTCTTAAATTTTACTAATATCTCATAACTTTTCAGCTAATGGAATCAATTGACAAATAAATCGTAATGACTAATGATGTTGCCACCATTAACCATAAACCTGATAATATAATTAGAACAAACACAGTGTGTTCAAGTAATTCATTAATCATGTCTACGTATAAATACCCGCTAACTTCATATATATTCACAGATGTAGTCCGTTTGATAAGAATATATATATATATATATATTGTATTTTGATTGGTGTTGCTAGAAATAGAGGTGTTTAAAGTCGGATTATTCGATTTTCAGAAATCCGAAAATCGGATAATCCGAAATTTCAGATAGTCACTGCTGGGTTTCGGATTCGAAATTTGGATATTTGATTTTCAGATATCCGAAATTTCGGATCCGGATTCGGGTAATCCAAAAAAATCCCTTTCTCTTATGCTAATAGTCTAAAACTGAACCTGCTTAAAACAAGCATTCAATATATATATATATAGGTTAAGGATAAAAATTTTCATATAAAAAAAAGCTCAGAAAGTCAGAGTTTTCACTATAACAAGGGTTTTCTCTGGATCCCTATATATATATATATATATATATAGGGTAGGGATCATACGAGTGCCAACTTTAGGGAGAGAACCAGAGAACCATTGTCAACACAAAAAAAAAAAAAAACCTAAAAACCCCACCTCCACCCCCTAAAAACCTAAACCCACACACCTCACTCCCTAAAAACCTAAACCCTCCATCCCCCACACCGCCCCAACCCCCCCCCCCCCCCAATTGTGAAATGCACATGTGCAGCTAACCCCACACCCCCCAAAAACCAAAACGCTCCATCCCATCTCCTCCAAAAAGATATCCCCTCTTCCACCATACCCAAAAATTAAACCCTAAATCTAAACCCCATTAAAAAACTTAACTATAATAGTGAAATGTACATGTGCATGTAGTACAATTATCTTATTTTATAGTTTTATATAGAAGTTTTTTTAAGTTTATTCACCAACAACCCCAAAAAACCTAACCCCATTCCCATCATACCTAAAAACTAAACCCTAAAGCTAAACCCATGAAAAAAAAACCTAACTATAATAGTGAAATGCACTTCGCGTTTATTTAAAGATCATTGAATAAATTTTTTTCCACCTTATATATCATATCACGCCCATTTAATGATCATTTCATTATGGCAATTAATAATTTATTCAAAAGTGTGCTCTAATAGTGAAATGCACATGTGTATACGGTATATGTATGTATTTATATAACAGCAAAATGCACATGTGCATAAGACCTGACGTAATTATGACGTAAAAAAGACCATTTTTTTGTTTTTTTATTTTTTTGTATTTTTTTTATTTTTTTTTTCAGAAAGATTAACACTAAAAAAACATTTTGGTGTTTTTACTTTTTTTTATTTTTTTTATTTTTTTAGGTTATATAATTTTTTTATTATTTTTTTTTATTTTTTGGTGGAGGGGTTTTTGTGTTCACACTTGGTTCTTTGGTTCTCTCCCTAAATGGTGGTTCTCAAATGATCCAAATCATATATATATATATATATACATACATACTAGCTGAAATCCCGTGTTAAAACACGGGAAGACTAAATCCAACTAAAGCTGGAAATTTATTCATTGGTGGTTGTGCTTCTGCCTTTGGTAACCACTGATAAATGAAAGAGCTGACTGGAAACCACTGATGAATCGGAAACCACTGATGAATGAAACAGCTGATGATTATCCACGGATGAAGCAAGCAACAAATGATGAAAAAAACTTCTGATGACAACAGTGGTTTGCACTCAAAAGATGATGTCATCAGAAGTTTGTTCAGAGCAGACCCATTAGTAATAAAACGCTCGTTTTTTCGTTTTTTGTATAGCATTATGGTACTCGTTGGAAAGATAATAAAACACTCGTTAATTTGGTGTATTTTTTTTTCAAAAAAAAGGTTGTTTAAAAAAGTTACAAACGTTTAAAAATTATGGGGAAAGTGCATGTGCCATGCACATGAGAGAGAAAAAATAATTTAATAGTAGATGGAGTATCTATGACCTATTTAATTGACCCGGTAAAAAGAGCAGGAAAAACTTAAAGGAAGCCCCCATAAGGTGCCATGTGTCCCTCATTAGCTTTCATTTATATATTATAGAAGATATCGGATTCGAGAAATGTGTATTATGTTAGTTTAAGGTTAGGGTTAACTTGGAGTGGATTAAATATATAGTATATATACAAATAATATTATATATATATATATACATAATATAGGTATTTTTTAATATTTCGGATTCAGATAATACGATTATCCGAAAAATTTTGAAAATAGGATCGGAATCCAAAATTTCGGATAATACGGATACGGATTTTCGAATAATTCGGATTTTTTTGAACAACCCTAACTAGTAACATGGATTACAAATGTTGTTAATCCGGTTAGAGGTAGCCTATGATCCTTAGACACCAGATAAATCTCTGGCTGATAAGTGATAACTAATCACCTCATCATGCACGCTTTAAGATCGTTTTCAATGTATGTACTTTGAAATCGACTGACATGTGGTGATTATTAAAATAGATACTTAAATTATGTATTAGTAGAGCAAATATTCGGAGACTTGAAAAGTTACCATCCTACAATATTTATAGTTGATAGCAGTTAGATCATTTTTATTTATCTTCAAAATGGGTCTTCGTTGCTAACTATTGATTGTTTTACATATGCTCACTTTACACATCAGAATCGTCTATCATCACTATCATCGTGACATATCATTGTATACCAATTTGGTTGTTTTTTCAGGTTCACATCACAGCTTTGGAATGTCTTGAGGAAACGACAAAGTTGTACATAGACTTCACTCAAGCAAGATGTGCACACGTAGAATTAGAAGTATGTTTTATAAGTTATCGAGTGTTGATACTTTACAATTTTTTTATTTTTCTGAAAAAACGGTCTATTCCTTTTATAATACGCATTTTATCACTTCATATTAGATTTGTCTATTCCGAAAAGTTCCCGGGGAATAATTAAAGTATTGTTTTAGATAAGAAAATGCACTAAAAGAAACATTTAAAATTATATGTAGATAAGTATGTAGCATAAATAAGAACACTGTAACACCCCAACCGATGGCGGAAACATCAAGGTGTCACGTAGTGACGATTATTCAATAGCTCATGGTACTAAAGTGTAAATTTGAATACATTGAATTAAATAGTTAATTACATTGAAAGGAAAATTAAAAAAATACAATAATTCTAAAGCGTCAAGTCTAACTAAAATACAATAAAGTCAAAGCTTAAATATAAATCCAAAGCTTAAAAGAAGCGTCTCAAAACAACCTGAAACATGTACGAAAATAATTTTGTCAATACAAAAATTGTATTGGTGAGCATACTCTGTTTGATTACATATAGTAGAAAAGTGTTTCGCAATTCACGTGTTGTATACTGTTTGTAATTATGCAATAAGTAATATCCGTTCAAAATCAACCCTAAGAAATATGTATCAAGAATCAAGAATCAAAACATTTTTGAGTAATATGAATCACAAGACAATGACCAAGGTCTCTCAACAGAGTCACAAGGGGTATATACCATAGTACTATTCATTGAAATGCCAGGCCCTCAAAGGTTAATGATTTTGACAAGTCATAGACACACAAATTAACACAAGCAAACACACATGAGAATTGCTATTTTAGTAAAAGGAAATAGAAACTTGATATAAGTACATGAGTAGCCCCAAAAGTAAAATGAAAAAGGGGAAAGATATACTCACAGTGTGCGTAGGGATTTGATCCTACCGAATGATGAGTGTTTGAATAATAAAGATGCCAAAGGATTTAGCCTAAATGAATAATAATTCATAAGAGAGTGAATCTTAAAATCTAAAATATCAAGGATTGGGTACTTAGGGTTTTTTTTTTTCTTTCCTGAAAAACAATTCAGCATAATGTTTTATACGATTAAAAAAATAAAAAAACAATAATAGATTCTAGTAATTATAACGATTCTAAAAAAAATATAGAATTTCAATAATAAAAATTCTACTTTTAAAGATGTTGTATATTGATACACGTAAATGATTTAATTGGACTTTATATATTTAAAATGGATTAGATTGAAATAATAAATAAAAAAATAATAATAAAAACGCCACCGCACTGACTCAAACTTCGTGGCAATAGTTGGTTCAAAGATTTTCTAACAAGATTACACACCAACTGAGCCACCACTAGTGTTTGTTCAAAACAAGAATATTAAATATATAAAAAAAAAAACAAACGCTGAAGACTTTTACCCTTGACTCTCTTTTCAAATTCTTAAGAACCCTAAGTTTAAATCCTTAAAAATTGAACATAAAAACAATTAGGTATGGACTTACAATTATAGGGCTTTTGTACTGCATACAATATCGATTTAAGAGATGGGATTAATTAGGACAAATCGAGACGAAAATGGTGCACATGCGAACCAAAGGAATCTGACAAAGAAACCTCAAATTTGAGAATTTTTTATGGTTGTAAACAACAATTGAGATGGGGGATCCTAGAATCGGTACATTATGTATATGGGGGTGAGTTTAATTGTAATGAAAGGGGGTATAAATGCAGATTGCGAATTTTGTGTATGGACGTTTAAAAAAAAACGAGTTAAAAACATAATTGACCATAAATCACATCTTTACTCACGAAATTAATAGTTAGTATATTTATTATTACTAATAAAAATCATTTAAAGAATAATATAATATCAACGGTTTAAAAAATCAAATTTATTTAATTCAACAAGAAATACTTACGTTTCAAACTTATCATTTTTATTAGTAGCATTAATTTTATTAAAATTATGAGTTACAATTCTTAGAAAACAATACTAATTTTCTTTGATGATTACTTTTCATTTATGCTCCATTAGTGGCATCCAAGTTAGCATTTATTATTATTATTTTTGAATTGACAATCTTAAGAAACTATCCATTTTTTTATCATTTAACTCATTTCAGTTAAGTAATAAATTTATTTTATAAAAATATAGGGTGTTACAACACTACCGCAAACGCTACGACAAAAAAAATATCGTTTAGGCGATTTTCAACTATGGATTATTGTTACTTTAGATCCCCAAAGTTATAATAAACTTATTAGAAAATTTGCGAATGTTACAGTCTCCCCTACTTTAGAAAATTTCGTCCCGAAATGCCTTTTAAGTGGAGGTTTCTATGAAACAAAAAGCGTCGCAAAAGTCAACTAGACTTTTTTTTTAACAGAAAATTTCATCATTTATGATTTGACAAAATTTAAAATAGTTGTCTAATATCCAAGTAAAAGTTTTAAAATCTTTGACAGTTGACCCAAAGTTAGAAAGTTAAGAGTTCAAATGAGAAAGGTTTTGGGAATGTGTAACGGATAAGGGCAGAGGCACTGATGACGTAGTCTCCCCTACTTTAGAAAGGTTTCTAACTAGACGTTATTAGAGTATGCAACGAGAAACCAAATAACTGATAGTGTAAGAGTACACAAGGTTCGTGTTTTCTGTGTGGGTGGTCAAGAGAAAGACTCTAGGAAGACGAATTTAAGCTTGTGAAAGAACGTTCTTATCGAAAATGCTAGCTATTATTCAACGATCTAATGAAGTGGTAGTAATGGGTAGGTTCTTGGTCAGACTCATAGTCCGCTCCCGCAGTATCGTTTATGCTTATATATAGGGTGTATCGCAGCTAACCCACCACACTCCCGATACTTTGGACTCGTACTGATTGTCTACCAACAGCCTAAATAGAATTTCACACCACCCTCATGTACCTGTAAACCCATGATTGCGTTCCGGACCGTAATCACTAATTTACCTTACACTAGGGTGTTATGCTTTTCCATAACCCTCACTTAAATAATACCAGAAACAAATGCGTGCAACCAACATGTAATAGCTACTATAATGAAAAATGCTCAATTATGAAATGGTTAGAGGTTCTTCCCTTCCGGGTTTTACCTTTAACCGGTAACTTCTGTTCACATCGTTGGGCTCTAAACACCTATATTGATAAACTCCGAGATTTACACCGTTCCCCTCGGATTAAAGAAATACTCTAATCCGAGTCGTACGTGGGCACTGGCTTAGACCCCATATGAGTTATCAACTAGTATGTTCGTTGGCCATGACGATGAACAAAATAATGTAAAGTATAACAGGGTTTTGCTCACAATAGAAAAAAAAAATATATGCATACCAAATATGCGTTCATGTAAGTATATAAGTATAGCATAAAATTTCGATTGACAGAATAGTATAATATAAATCAAGTAAATCGTTCAAAATGAAAAAGTAAACGAGTTAAATTAATGCTCAAAACCAGTGTTGTAAGAGTAACTGCTAATAATTAGTGCGATTGTAATAAGATAAATTTTCGTTTATCAAAACGTAGTTTGCTCAATCTTTGTGATATAGTTGAAAGAATAGTAGTAATGCATGAGGATAACCCTTTTTTTTTTAGAAATCGAAGTGTGTTTTAGATTCAAAACAGGTTCATATGAAAAGATTTCATAGGTACACATTTTCGTGTGTTTACGAGAAGTCGAGTTGAAAAGTGTTATAAGGCATATTATTAGTTGCAAGTTTTTTTTTCCCGAAAACATATATTGGAACTGTTATATGAAAACCAACAGATTTACATTTGATTTGTAAGATATGCAATAAAAGTTTGTAAAGTGCAATATGAAACCATTTCATGAAGTATGTGTAACTCTAATGTGTTTTAAAAGACCAAGATTTAAAATGACGTGAATGATAAGATTAACGTATGTAATAGATTACCAATATTTAAGAAAATTCATAATTTATCATTTTTGTCTTTAAATGATGAACAAACATAAATATCAATATTATAAAATATTGAGATTGTTTCCATAACTAAAGTAATTGAAATGTTATTAGTGACTTGTGGGGGCGTACTTTAGCCTATAAGTGAATGCTCATCCCGAGAGTTCCCAGGTAGGTATACGGGTCCCTCGTTTGATTGGGATTTATACGAAATACCAGGCCTAGACAGAAAACTCAGGATACAAGCGCTCACCCTTCCAGATTGCACGTGCCCCATCACTAGTGAATTCCAAAAACTTTAGCGAGATTCAAAACGAGATGCAGAAATAGATCATTGAGATGTGGATTTCACTCCTAACTCAAAGATGTATTTCAAAATTGAAAACTATCGTGGAATGAAACTGAAGGGATAGGGAGCCTAATCTGAAGGGCGTCCCTATCCCCAAGAAGTAATAACCCTGCGCCAGATCACGGCGCAGAAACGCACCCGCGCGGGGCAGACAATCAGCATGCCTCGCGCGCCAAGATGGATGATAAGCAACAAACAATACCTGATACGCGCGTGCAACCACGTGCGGAATCTTCCCTTAACACTTTTCATACGAGGTACAAGGAATGACAAAAGGAAGATTCATAAAGATCCACATCAGAGCACACACCAACAAGAGAAGGACATGTGGCGGATAGTACAAAAGGTGAACGGCTACACTGTGCATGCTGTCATGAACAGTGACCAGCAGGCATTACCTCGCCCACTGTCAGACATCACATCAGACAGCAGAGATGGCCTGAGCACTGTAGCAAGTACGACGTTACTATACACCATCAGAAATCCGCCACGTGTTCAGCTACAACAACGACCACACTGTAGCATGACGTCATCAACAGTAACCTGCCTTTTCCCGCCATTTCCAGGAAGACCATGGATTTGGGCCTCGGTTGGGCCCAAGTCAATGGAGTCACCTGTGGGCCTCTCCATGCAGCCCACTACTAGGCCTATAAATAAGATCAGATACAACCCGTGTATTCATTCAGAAATATAGCCATAACGACTATACTCTCAACTTGTAATCTCCCTTGTTAGCAATAATATTCCGGTGTACTTACAGTGGACGTAGGTCGTTAACGACCGAACCACTTAAATCCCTTGTTCTCACACACATAACACACACACACTACTCATACTAACAATCTCTCGGGTCACCATCACGGTTTGGGTAAAGGATTAACTTTGTAGTCACGTAAGTATTAACCCCCCGGAGATTAGACTTAATCTCCGGTATACTTATTGTTTCTTCATTGGCGCCATCCAACGGTTAGAACAGTTATTTTCACTCATCTTTTAACCCACCCATGGCTGAACCCAACCCTAACACCTCCGACATACACCGAGCCGGAGACGAAGACCTCCGACAGCCAGATAACCAAACCACACCCAACACTGTCGTCAAACAAACGACGTCTCGGCTCGACAGGTCAGCTGTTGAAATCCGTGACGTCGAATCAGACGGTGACAGTCAAGAGCTCTCTGAGGAGGATCCGGACCAGTGGCTCCTCCGTCAGAATGCCAGGAGTGCTGCAATGTATCAACGAAATCTATTGCAGCAAGCAAACAAGAAAGGTAAGACACTTGCTTTTGACACACCGGCAAAAGCAAAGTACAAGAAAAAAGACAAGGCCGAGCACGGTGATGGTCGTAGCGGGGAGCTCGGCGGAAACGTCAGAGCTCGGGGCTACACCAGACCACGTGACGAGCCAGATGGCTACGAATCGTCAAGCAGCGACTCAGGCTACAAAGGAAAGAAACACGCTCACACGTCGCGGGACAGTGAGGTGGACGACGACCTGGTCAAACCATTCCGACCAAAGGCTTTTGCCGAGAAATCCAAGTTTGTTACCCGCATAGCGGCTGCCAAGATCCCAAGAAAGGCCAAACTCCCAAGCAGCATCGGTAGATACGATGGCCTGCGTGACCCAGACGACCACGTGCACGACTTTGAGTGCGCAGGTGTGTCCGTGGACTGGTCTGTTCAAGTGTGGTGCCACCTTTTTGCTCAAACCCTTACGGGTGCTGCCAGGGTATGGTTTGATAGCCTCCCAGCGGGAAGCGTAAAGGACTTCGACGACCTCACAGAAAAGTTCGGCAGCCACTTCTCGCACCTACGTAAGCATAAGAAAGACAAAGCGGACATTCTGCTGTGTCGACGATATGACCGAGAAACGATTGAAGATTACATAGTCCGGTTTAACAAAGAAGCACTGCAAATAGGCTGCGGGGAGGAGCTCACACGGGCTGCGTTCATTCACAATGTGCGCAGTCCAGACCTCATGAAATGCCTCACCGGCAAGGATGGCATCCCAGAGTCCTGGGATGAGCTCATCCGCTCAGCCAAAATATATGCCTCTTCCGAAAAATCTTTCAACCAGCAACACGGTTTCCAGCCACAACACCATAATAATAATAATACTAGACACAAAAACAAATCTGTCTGGAACCGCATCACGGGCACTACCGATGAGGGAAAATATTCCCCGGCCGGCGATGCCCGCCAAATCATCAGCTCCAAACAAACGCGGGACCAACGCGGACACTCCAAGAAAAATCACGACTGGACCCCGCTAACAAAAACACCATCTCAAGTTCTAAAAACCGAGCAGGTCACCCTGAAAGAGCCCAACCCTCTGGGGAAGCGCCGAAATGTGGACCGTAGCAAGTTCTGTGAGTACCATAATGACTACGGTCACCTCACAGACAACTGCTACAGTCTAAAAATGGAGATAGAGGCAGCGCTGAAATCAGGCCAGCTCGGCCACTTGGTCAAAAATGTTCACCGAGCTGGCAAAGGCCAAGGTAACGAAGAAGCCCAAGGCGAAGGGTCACGGAAGAAGATCCGGGACCTAAACGCCCACGCTGCAACTCTAATCCCCCGCCACCAATGCAACATGACATGGCGGGGCAAGAACACCCAACATGGGAAGCGCACCCGGGTACAGCCGCTAGACGACTCCTGGAAAGAGGCTGACATCCTCATGCCAAGGGTCAGAGGTGGCGCTTCCTGCACAGCTCCATTAGTGATCACTGCCGTCTTCGGACACTACCGCACGCGGTATATGTTTTTAGATGGCGGCAGTAGCACGGATATCATGTATGACCAGTGTTTTCAACAACTCGATGAAGAAGACAAAGCAAAGCTCATTCCAGTCAATGAGCCAATTTCGGTTTCATCCATGAAACCATCATGCCCCGCGGCATGCTTTCTTTGCCTGTAACATGGACTGACGGTACACACGAGCGCACAGAGATATGTGACTTCATGGTCCTACCAGCCACATCAAACCATGACATACTCCTGGGAAGAGAAGGCATTGCTCGCTTCAACGCCAACGCCTCCACGGCACACGCAATGGTGGGTTTCCCCGCCAAAACAGGCGTCGCCTTCATCCGGGGGAACAAAGATTGCCATGTCACGGATACAACCAAGCCGCCAAAGATGGTCAAAACAAACGCCCGCACAGAGCCGGAAAAATGGACGCTCAATGTAACATTTCGCATTTAATAATTGTACCTTACGATTTAAAACGACAAGTTCTATTTTACATTTAATTATTTTGTAGCATTTTATATATATATAAAGATTATAATACATACTAGATAAAAAAAAAAAAAACTGATTAGTTGTGATTATCCTACCCAATCCAGCAGGCCCAAACCACCAAAGCCCAACCCCCTTCCTTTCTCTTCACGGTTTAAAAAAAAAATATATATCACTGCCAAGGTTCGAACCCGAGTTAAACATACACACACACGCGTCACACCGTCTGCTCCACACACACCTTGTACATATTTCCAAGCATATTATTATTATAACATAAACACGGGGCCTTCACAGTTGACCTACGAAGTCAACTGAAACCACAATCAACCATAATTAGCATAATAAACGCGTCTGTGATTCTGATATGGAATGGTTGTGTGATTATCAATCACATACGCGTCTCTTACCCACTGATTCGTGGTCAATCATGCCGGATTTCAAGCTATTACACGCGTCAAACTTAATAACTCGGTCAACCATTTCCAAATCGAACACCAAGATGTTTTCCCTATAAATTGAAGACCCTCTAGCCTGCTACATTCGCCGAACAAACTCTCTCAACTCTCAATTTCACCTAATAATTCTCTGTTCTTGCTTTACGAATCACGTTTTGACTTGGGCTTTGACCGACCAAATCGTATTCAAATCCTTCTTGTAAGTGTGTTTTTTCTTTGTGGGTTTTGATGACCGGCCTATGCACAACATTTACCCTAAGATTAATTGGGTGAATGTTGTGTGAATCGACCGATTGAAATTATTAGGGTTTCGTATGATATTTGGGGAAGATGACAACTTTTCACGTCTGTTTATATTAAAAACGAAACAAAACCAATCACAAATTGATCCTCAGATCAGTTGGTTACGTCTGATGTTGTTTACCCAAGTCACCCGGGTTCGATTCCGGCCTGTGGCATTCTTTTTGTTCTTTTTTTTTAAAACAAACAAATCAATTAATTATATATAATACATTTTAATCTTATAAATTCGTTTTTAAATGTTAAAACCTTTTTATAAATTCTAAAAAAAATTATATTTATCAAATCTGAGATAAAGGTTTTATTTACAATTTTTGGTTTTCAAAAATTAATTGATTTAATATTTATAATAATTAAATCAATTTTATACTATTATATTTATAAAAATTCATTAAAATATCAAAACAATTTTATTAAATTCTACAAAAATTATCCTATGTTTGTACAATGTTAAGCTTCACTGAAATAATTTTTAATTCAGAAAAATCATTTATTTTATATTTTTAATCAATTTTTGTTAGATTTAATCATAATTAAATCATAATAAATTCAATTTTTATTATTTTTGTACCAAAATTTTATACAATTTATTTTTAAATATTTAGAACAGAAATATGATTTTTAAAACAATAATTCTTTAATTTTAGTATTTTTGAATATTAAAGTTAAATTTTGACAATTTGTTATAAATAGATTTAATAATCTATTTTAAAGAAAATAATTTTATAAAAAAATTATTTTTATACTTTAAACATATTCTTGTGACCATCTTAAATTTAAATTTCATAAAAAGAGTTTTGGTTATTTATTTACTAAATTTCTCTCAATTGGCGAATATTTTTAATATTAATCAAACGAGCAATTATCCCCAATTCGAAGCCCTAGAAACTTATACAATTGTAGACTTGATAGACTTAGACATATTTATTACCTCATTATAGGGTGATACTTGACACATTTGGGCAACACACTATTTTCAAGAGATAACATTTTACCAAGGTGAGTTTTACATAGCCCATTTTTCTATTTATCACCATTTTTGGGGTGAAACATGTTACAACATTATTTATGCAATTCAATCATCAATGTGTTTATGTGTATTTCTATGCTGCATTATGTCTTGAACATGACTAGGGTAAGCACAATTCTAGCATAAACATTCATCAGCCAAACGGTATACATTGATAGATCTATTGGACTGACAATCCCACCCGGATACGTGCCTCCTACAAAGGTTACGTGGGTGTTTGTTACTGCAATTTAAACGAGTGAACCATGAGCGTATGGGATGTACCACAATTACAACAGTCAACAAGGTTGATTATGCACTCGATTTACTTCTAGTATGTTTTTGCATATGGACTAGATTGCCATGACACATGAATTGCACAACAATTTTATTCTATTATCAAAACCTATGTAATTCTCACCAACTTTTGTTGACCCAAAACATTTTCAACTTAACATGTTTCAGGTTCTATTTGCTTGAAGATTTGACTTAAGGCTTGAAGATATGTGCATAGTTTTATTAAAGTTGATGTACGAATTCTTGTAGAACAATTGTATGTAATTCATTTAAATCATATAATGAAATCTATTATTTTCCATGAGCTACTGAACAATCATCAATACGTGACATCCCGATGTTTCCGCCATCGGTTGGGGTGTTACACTCAACCCCAAATTTCCGGAGCAAACGGTGACCATTGGCCATGAAATCTCCAAGTCCATACGGAATCATTTAAAGCAACTCCTGATCAGTAATATGGACATTTTTGCATGGCAACCGGCAGACATGGTGGGTGTTCCGCGGGAAATAGCGGAACACAGGCTTAACGTTTATCGCTCCGCAGAACCGATTGTACAAAAGAAAAGAAGTATGGGCCCGGAGAAAACAAAGGCCATGAATGAACAAGTCACCGAGCTGCTCAATGCGGGCATCCTCCGCCCCATCAGATACCAAACTTGGGTGGCCAACCCCGTCATGGTCGCCAAAGCAAATGGAGGATGGCGCATGTGTGTAGATTACAAAGACATCAACAAGGCGTGCCCAAAGGATTGTTATCCTTTGCCGGAGATTGATTTGAAGGTGGATTCCCTCGCCCCATACCGGTTCAAGTGTTTCCTGGACGCTTACAAGGGGTACCACCAAATACAAATGGCCAAAGAGGATGAAGACAAAACAGCGTTCCGCACAGACGCAGGCATCTTCTGCTACACAAAGATGCCTTTCGGCCTGAAAAATGCAGGCGCAACGTACCAGCGTCTGATGGACACGGCCTTCGTAAAGGAAATCGGCGTACGGCTTGAAGTGTACGTCGATGATTTAGTGATCAAAAGCAAGGAAGAAAGTGACATGTTACAGGACATCCAGCAAACATTCAACCAACTGCGAAAGGTCCGCATGAAGTTGAATCCAAGCAAATGCTCATTTGGGATGGAAGAAGGGAAATTTCTGGGCGTCATCGTCACGCGTGACGGATTCCGCGCCAACCCAGAAAAGGTACAGGCAATCGAACGGATGCCATCGCCAGCCTCCGTCAAAGAAGTACAGACATTGATGGGCCGCCTGGTCGCCCTAAACCGCTTCTTATCCAACTACGCTTCAAAGTCATTCCCATTCGTGGACACTTTGAAAAATTGCCTGAAGAAAAGCAACTTCCGCTGGACCCCTGAGGCGGAGTCAGCTTTTCAGCAAATGAAGCAGTGCTTGATGAACCTTCCCACACTAACAGCCCCGCTCCCCAAAGAGCCACTCACGCTCTATCTTTCAGTCACGGAGCGGGCAATAGGCGCAGTTCTGATGGTCGATCGTAAAGGCGTACAAACGCCTATCTATTACATCAGCCGCACGCTGTTAGATGCGGAAACCCGTTATACTATAATGGAAAAGCTGGTCCTAGCTTTAATTCACGCCTCCCGAAGATTGCGCAGATACTTCCAAGGCCACCCGATAAATGTCCTCACGGACTATCGGATAAATGACATCTTAGCCAAACCCGAGTTGTCAGGAAGATTAGCGAAATGGGCGATCGAGCTCGGAGAGCATACAATCAGCTACAAGCCCCGACCAGCAATCAAAGGCCAAGTATTAGCAGACTTCGCAACCGAGATCCCGGCTGACAAGATTCAAGAATGCCGAGAAGAAGAATCGCCCGCGCCAGCACATGATCCATCGCAAAAGTGGTCCTTATACATTGATGGAGCCTCCAACGGAGACGGCGCTGGCGCCGGTTTGTGCCTCATCAGCCCAGACAAACATGAGTTCACATACGCCATCCGCCTCGAATTTAAAAGCACAAACAACGAGGCGGAATACGAAGCGTTGCTGGCAGGCCTCCGCATAGCGGAAAAAATGGGGGCCAGGCACGTGGAGGCACATGTGGACTCACTGTTGGTAGCACGGCAGATCAACGGGACATATGACCCCAAGGACGAAACCATGGCTCTATACCTGGAGCAAGCCAGGCAACTCATGCGCAGGTTCGACACATGCACAGTCGAACACATCCGGCGCAGCGAGAACAAACCAGCCGACGCGCTCAGCAAAATGGCGTCCACGGTTTTCGAGCACATGGCAAAAGAAGTCCGAATCGAGGTTCGAGACAAACCGTCAGTCTCCGCACGCCAGGTCAATGTCACTCAAACGGGCAACGCGTCATGGATGACGCCGATTAAAGCTTTTCTATCTTCGGGAATCCTGCCTAACGACAAACCAGAGGCCCGGAAGATAAAAAACAAGGCCTTGCAATACCAACTGGCGGGCGACATCCTGTACCGCCGCTCTTTCCTAGGGCCACTCCTGCGCTGTGTAGACCCGGCAGAAGCCTCCGTTCTCCTCAAAGACCTACACGAGGGAACATGCGGGTTGCACGCAGGTCCAAGGATGGTAGTGGCAAAGTTGATGAATGCAGGATATTATTGGCCCGGCATGCATGTCGACGCGGTCAATGAGCTACGCAAATGCGACAGCTGCCAGCGCCATGCTCCAAACACCCTGCGTCCCAAGAACAACCTAGTACCGGTCACAGCAGCTTGGCCTTTCCAAAAGTGGGCCATTGACCTGGTCGGACCGTTCCCAACGGCGCCGGGTAATGTGAAATATTTGATTGTTGCTATCGACTACTTCACTAAGTGGGTCGAAGCCAAACCTCTAGCCAAGATCGATGGCGCACACGTCAAGAAATTTATCTGGGAATCCATTATCTGTCGGTTCGGGTTACCAATGCAATTGGTCAGTGACAATGGAACACAATTCGAAGACCAGGCCCTCCAACAATGGTTGGCCCAGATGGGAGTCACGCAAATCTTCACATCCGTTGCGCACCCGCAAGGCAACGGCCAGGTAGAAAGGGCCAACCGTACTATTGTCGAAGGCATCAAGACAAGGCTCGGAACCAGAAGAACAGGGTGGGTAGACGAATTACCGCACGTTTTATGGGCCTACCGCACCGCATAACAATAACACGCGCACCAACTCTTGTCTTCTAGAGTCATTGCAACTCGGACAACAGAGTAGCGCGCAGCATAAACGCGGTAAAAGGTCTTCAAGGCAAGGCTATCACGCGCCTAAGTCGGACTCAATGGCACAAGTCGCCTCCGCTACAATCTTCAAGGCGAGAAAGTGTTTAAAACACTTAGACGTCGAATTGTCCAGCTGAGCGCGCGCCCTAACTCTTACTTACACACTGGGTGACGACTTGGTTAAATAAGTAAATTAGGGACGAGACAACACGATATAACAAACGAAAAAATTTCATTCAAAAAAGGGACTTAAAAACCCTTTTATATTTACAAGGAAAGATAAGATTACAAATAACAAAATCTAGCGCCTACTGGTCACCCGCCCCGGAGGTCCCTTCGCCAGAAGCCCTCGCCAACTCATCAGATGTTTCTATGAAGTATTTCAGGGCCGCAGGTGGATCCGCATTCTTGTTGCAATCTGCAAGCACTTGGAGGATGGGGAACTCTATCTTCTCAAACTTCAGAAGTTCCGCCTCATATTCATCCTTCAATGGCTTGCCGTAATGATCCGCGTCCACGATGCGCCCATCATTCTGAGCGTGCAAGAAACCGTCTTCATAACCCTCGCCATAACCATAGGCTTGGGCGGCGGCGGCAATGGCAGCAATTTGATCACCCAGCAGGGGCTCTTGCCAAAACCTCTTAAAGACCTGCAGACAAAACCAAAGTTAGTATATGGACTAGAAAGACAAGTCTCAAAAATAAAGAAAGCGCGAAGACTTACCCCATTCATCCCATCTGTCATCAACCACTTGATGGAATCTTGCATCTGGGTCTGGGCGGAGACAGCCTCCTCCAACAACAACTTGGCCGCCTCACTCTCCTTCACAGCCTCGAGGCGAGCCTGGTCACAAGAATCCAGGTCTCGCTCCAGGTCCTCCTTTGCACCAAGGACCTGGATCCTCTCCTGCTCCAGAGAAGAGACGCGCTCAGTAGCCGCGACAAGGGCCTCGCCCTTAGACTCAAGCTCCTTGCGCATTTCTACATACTTAGCCGTCCGCTCCGTGAGGGCCCTGCTCTTCTCCTCCAACTTCTTCACCGCCGTCCGCCGCTCTTCCCGCGCCACTGCCAGAAGCTCCTTAAGGTCCGAGATGTCAGTATTGGCCTTCTTCCAGGAGTCTGACCAGCGGCGCCTTTCGGAGGCCGCATCCTCCTCAAGTTTGGAGACTTTAGCCTCCGCGTCATGAGCACGACGGCGGTACTTGGCAATCTCCGCCTGGAAGGCAGCCTCCTTCTCAGCAAGGCTTGCCTTCTCTGCCTCTACGCACTCCATGTCCCGCCACAGCGCCGAGTCGCGGCGCCGCAGCGAATCCATCATTGATAGTTGAGTCGCCTGATTAACGCATAAGGCGGCAATAAGGTCCTGACGACTCAACATATCCTGGTGAGTGCGCTCATAGGGAGGCACCACCTCGCTGACGAACTCCTCGGCGGCCAAGGAGTTGGAAAACAGGGTGTTTTCCCTTATTGCCCAGCGAGGGCGCCAAATGGCGTCACCACCAGACCAACAGGAGCCGTCATAGACTCCTGTTGATTCCCCAACCCGAGAAGACTCGCGCCAATCCCGACGCGAGCCACCAGTACCGGAGGCACCCTGCTGAAACAGGGCCCTCTCGAAGCCATCTTCATCGCGAGCCAGCTCCCGGCTCTCCGCGTCAACGCGCACTTTGGATGCGCGCTCCTCGGCCAACCTGGCCTTTTCCTCCAAGAATTTTTGTTCTTGGAGGCGAAGGCGGTCCGCTTCAGCCTTCTTATCTGCCTCAGACTTTCGTGCGGCTTCATCGGCAGCAGCCTTCTTCTCCGCCTCAGCCCGGCGGCGGGGCTTCATCGGCTTCCGCCTGCTTTGCAGCAGCGGCCTTCTTCTCAGCCTCAGCCTTTTGCAAGGCTTCATCGGCCTCCGCCTGTTTACGAGCAATCTTTTGCTCTTGCCACAACCGCTCCTCCTCCACACGAGCAGCCTCCGCAGAAGGAGACAAAGGAGGAGGAGTGGGAGTTATCTTGGGCGACACTGCGAAAACAAAACAAAGGATTAAAAGAAAATTCAAAGTTAGAATCAAAAAGCAGCAAAAAATTACTTACCAGGCGCCTTCTTCTTTATCAACTTTTGGAACAACGGCTGCCTAGTCGGGGCAGCGCGAATTCCAACAGAAAAAACAGGGGCACTACCCCCTGCCCCTCAGCAGCGCCGGTCTTCTGACTACCAGCAACATTAGTAATACCTTCAGAGGCTGTTGCTGGTTCAGTCAGAGTGGTACCCCCACTCTCGCCCCCACCTGGAGGGGCAGTAAACACGTTCTCCGTAGCAGCTGCAGCGCTGCTAGTGGCAGCGCTATCAACGCGCGCCCTCTTCCTCTTCTCCAACTGAGAAGACTCAACTTCTTCCTCATCATCAGACGGCGGGCCATCCTTACGCCGTCGACGCCCTTTCACAACCTCCCCTGCTGAGACGGAAGAACCCGAGTCAGAAAGCACAACTTTCGCTCGGTACCCATGATTCCGCGGCGCGTGTTTCCAACGACCACGCCCCGCGGATGAGCTCACCGGCGGGACAATCCCTACTGAAAATCCAGTAATGTCATCCCCAAAAATGCTAGAGCCGAAGGGATCGGGGAACTCACCGGTCGTGTAATAAGGCTTGGGCGCGGTGGTCAAATCCGGGTAGTAGAACCGGTCAGCAAGCTCGTCCAAACAAGAAGTTTGACCTTCCGCCAAAGGTCTCCACTTAATGCCCCTCTCCTGGCGGGCAGCAAAGAATTGAAACTTGCTCACACCTACAAACATACAAGGTAAGAGGAAGAAAAGAAAAATAAATGATAACAATAATGATAATAAACAAACGTACCTTCCTCCGCAATATAGGGCTCTTTGCCCGCACGGATTCCATTGCGGCTCATCCCGAGAAGGAAGAAAATACCTTCTGTCAGGTTGTGGAACTCCAGCTTCGTGGCGTTGGAAGTAAGGGCGATGAACCACGCCTGCTTCTTAAAGTCCTTGGGCACAGGCATGTCAGCCACCCGCTGCCCATCCCCTATCACCTTCCAGGGGAGACTAATAGGGATCACACCCCTCTTCACGAAGAAAAATTTCTCCTTCGCCCAATGCAAGGACTTAGGAGTATGAGTGGCCATAGGCGGCACCTTGGGGCGTGGCTTGAATGAGAACCACATCTCATCCCGCGCCATAAAGTAGAAGACATTGAACCGTTCAACAGTAGGTTCAATGTCTAGGGCGCGGCAGGAAGCTTCAAAATGAACTAACTTCAGCAGCCCAAAGGCGGTTAGTTGTGTAGGCCCAACACCATAGGCCACCATGGTGTCAATCTGGAAGCGGGTACACGGCAGGCGGAACCCACATTTAGCAAAGTGGGCCTCATACAATGCCAACCGGCCGCTACCGGCAGAGAGAACAGTGCTGGTCGGAGACGGAAGGGTGGGCTCCCACTCCGGCAGAATGCCATACATGATGCAAAACCGGTTAAAGGCCTCTTGACTCCAAACACAGTAAGTGTTGGGCATCAACTTCCTCTCTTTTATCTTGCCATGCTCGACAAGAACCTCTTCTTCCACCACCTCCTCCGTAGTCGGCTCCACCCTAATATCCTCGGTGGATGGAGACGGACTCACCGGAACTTCAGACATCCTCAAAATCAAACTCACCGGAAACTGGAAAAATGTACCGGAAAATATGAAGATCCACCGGAATCTTCAAAGAAAATGAAAAAGAAGCAGTCAACGAAACAACAAACAACGGGAAGACAAAGAAAAGAGAGACACCAAAATAGAAGAAACTTGAAGTTTCAACAATGAATCTTCAAGATCAAGATCTTTGAAGATTAAACGGAAACTTCAAACGAAAAGTTGGCCGGAAATTAGAGAGAAAAGAAAGCAAGGGTGGAAGAAGATTTGAGAGAATAACCGTTCAAATGAGCCACAATGGGGCTTATATACCCATCGCATTAATGACATAGGGACCCACCTGGAAAGCACAAACCGTCACAACTTTTCAAATTCCAAGCACGAGATGATGACACGTGTCCACAACAAAAATGAGCGGCCTGGATGATAGTGTATGACAGTTATACACTACACATGCGCCGAATGATCGACACGTGTCGACAGATCTCACAATATCAACAATACAAGCGCGTGACAACTCACGCGCCTGACAGGCAACACGTGCCCAACGACACGTGGCACAATCTCAGCCACGAAGACAATACGTCAGACGCGTGCCGACCCACGCTCCTGACACAGACGAGATATTGGTAACTGCAACCACGACGTGACGTGCCTCAGTCTGCACAACCAGACAGTCACTTAACACGTCAGCAACCATTAAACTTCCATCAGAAGTAACTGATCATTCGAGTTCTCGGCGCATTTACTCCAATTCATGAGAGACAAATTCAATGCCAATGATTTAGAATTTATCACAAACTCCAGACCCGCATTAAATCACTCCAACAGCATTTAATTTCTCGGCGGGAACTTGACGTAAAATTTCAAAAGACGTTCCCCGCCCAACCCTGCAAGGTTGGGGCGGAGAACGTCCTTCTCGGCGGGAACTTGACGTAAAATTTCAAAAGACGTTCCCCGCCCAACCCCTGCAAGGTTGGGGCGGAGAACGTCCTTCTCGGCGGAAACTTGACGTAAGTTTGCAAAAGACGTTCCCCGCTCAACTCCTGCAAGATTGAGGCGGAGAACGTCCCCCACGGCGTAATTTTGACGTAAAAATAGCAAAGACGTTCCCCGCCAAAATTCTCAAGACTCCGCGCAAAAGAACACTTACAAGAGCTTCTACAATACAAGCAGATAAGCTTTCATCCGCGACTAACATATTTTGAGTCTAGCACTCCACCTACTCATCAGCGAGCAGGAGAAGTCCTAGACTAGGGGGACTTGAAGGGATAGGGAGCCTAATCTGAAGGGCGTCCCTATCCCCAAGAAGTAATAACCCTGCGCCAGATCACGGCGCAGAAACGCACCCGCGCGGGGCAGACAATCAGCATGCCTCGCGCGCCAAGATGGATGATAAGCAACAAACAATACCTGATACGCGCGTGCAACCACGCGCGGAATCTTCCCTTAACACTTTTCATACGAGGTACAAGGAATGACAAAAGGAAGATTCATAAAGATCCACATCAGAGCACACACCAACAAGAGAAGGACATGTGGCGGATAGTACAAAAGGTGAACGGCTACACTGTGCATGCTGTCATGAACAGTGACCAGCAGGCATTACCTCGCCCACTGTCAGACATCACATCAGACAGCAGAGATGGCCTGAGCACTGTAGCAAGTACGACGTTACTATACACCATCAGAAATCCGCCACGTGTTCAGCTACAACAACGACCACACTGTAGCATGACGTCATCAACAGTAACCTGCCTTTTCCCGCCATTTCCAGCACCTGAATGTCCAACGAGACACCCATTTTAGATTGTTAATACTATAATTAGGCTTCTCCTATAAGGATAGGAGATTCGGGGTCCTGTGACTAACCCAGTAAGGGTGTACATTAGGCTATAAAATTATTTCCAAGAGTAAGAATTTCCAGCCTTTATAAACTGTTGTTCAGTATTCTTTGACCTACACCACCTGAATGTCCAACGAGACACCCATTTTAGTTTGTTAATACTATAATTAGGCTTCTCCTATAAGGATAGGAGATTTGGGGTCCTGTGACTAACCCAGTAAGGGTGTACATTAGGTTATAAAATTATTTCCAAGCGTAAGAATTTCCAGCCTTTATAAACTGTTGTTCAGTATTCTTTGACCTACAGCACCTGAATGTCCAACGAGACACCCATTTTAGTTTGTTAATACTATAATTAGGCTTCTCCTATAAGGATAGGAGATTCGGGGTCCTGTGACTAACCCAGTAAGGGTGTATAGTCAATGGAGTCACCTGTGGGCCTCTCCATGCAGCCCACTACTAGGCCTATAAATAAGATCAGATACAACCCGTGTATTCATTCAGAAATATAGCCATAACGACTATACTCTCAACTTGTAATCTCCCTTGTTAGCAATAATATCCCGGTGTACTTACAGTGGACGTAGGTCGTTAACGACCGAACCACTTAAATCCCTTGTTCTCACACACATAACACACACACTACTCATACTAACAATCTCTCGGGTCACCATCACGGTTTGGGTAAAGGATTAACTTTGTAGTCACGTAAGTATTAACCCCCCGGAGATTAGACTTAATCTCCGGTATACTTATTGTTTCTTCAGAAACCAATCACTAAGTTAAAGATATCACTCCCAACTTAGTGGTTAAGTTTCTTTTTGAAGGAAATACTCTTTGAGGTGTGGATGTCACTCCTATCTCAAAGATATATCCTTAAGATAAATAACGTATAGAGGAGTGAAACTAATCACCACGGTATGGATGTCACTCCTAACTTGGTGATATCATTTCGTTTGTGAAATACGTGTGTCTTCTTCTCCAAGCAAAATATCGAAAATATCAAAAGAATAACGAGAAAAAAATCATAGCGAAAATATCTTGAAACTACATATAAGAATAAAGAGAAATATACACGAGAGGACTCGTGAATGTAAGCTTAGTTATAGACTAGGCTAAAAGGCATTCTAATAACCTAATTCCCTATAACCATGGCTCTGATATCAATCTGTAACACCCCAACCGATGGCGGAAACATCAAGGTGTCACGTAGTGACGATTGTTCAATAGCTCATGGTACTAAAGTGTAAATTTGAATACATTGAATTAAATAGTTAATTACATTGAAAGGAAAATTAAAAAATACAATAATTCTAAAGCGTCAAGTCTAACTAAAATACAATAAAGTCAAAGCTTAAATATAAATCCAAAGCTTAAAAGAAACGTCTCAAAACAACCTGAAACATGTACGAAAATAATTTTGTCAATACAAAAATTGTATTGGTGAGCATACTCTGTTTGATTACATATAGTAGAAAAGTGTTTCGCAATTCACGTGTTGTATACTGTTTGCAATTATGCAATAAGTAATATCCGTTCAAAATCAACCCTAAGAAATATGTATCAAGAATCAAGAATCAAAACATTTTTGAGTAATATGAATCACAAGACAATGACCAAGGTCTCTCAACAGAGTCACAAGGGGTATATACCATAGTACTATTCATTGAAATGCCAGGCCCTCAAAGCTTAATGATTTTGACAAGTCATAGACACACAAATTAACACAAGCAAACACACATGAGAATTGCTATTTTAGTAAAAGGAAATAGAAACTTGATATAAGTACATGAGTAGCCCCAAAAGTAAAATGAAAAAGGTGAAAGATATACTCACAGTGTGCGTAGGGATTTGATCCTACCGAATGATGAGTGTTTGAATAATAAAGATGCCAAAGGATTTAGCCTAAATGAATAATAATTCATAAGAGAGTGAATCTTAAAATCTAAAATATCGAGGATTGGGTACTTAGGGGTTTTTTTTTCTTTCCTGAAAAACAATTCAGCATAATGTTTTATACGATTAAAAAAATAAAAAAAAATAATAGATTCTAGTAATTATAACGATTCTCAAAAAAAATATAGAATTTCAATAATAAAAATTCTACTTTTAAATATGTTGTATATTGATACACGTAAATGATTTAATTGGACTTTATATATTTAAAATGGATTAGATTGAAATAATAAATAAAAAATAATAATAATAAAAACGCCACCGCACTGACTCAAACTTCGTGGCAATAGTTGGTTCAAAGATTTTCTAACAAGATTACACACCAACTGAGCCACCACTAGTGTTTGTTCAAAACAAGAATATTAAATATAAAAAAAACGCTGAAGACTTTTACCCTTGACTCTCTTTTCAAATTCTTAAGAACCCTAAGTTTAAATCTTTAAAAATTGAACATAAAAACAATTAGGTATGGACTTACAATTATAGGGTTTTTGTACTGCATACAATATCGATTTAAGAGATGGGATTAATTAGGACAAATCGAGACGAAAATGGTGCACATGCGAACCAAAGGAATCTGACAAAGAAACCTCAAATTTGAGAATTTTTTTATGGTTGTAAACAACAATTGAGATGGGGGATCCTAGAATCGATACATTATGTATATGGGGGTGAGTTTAATTGTAATGAAAGGGAGTATAAATGCAGATTGCGAATTTTGTGTATGGACGTTTAAAAAAAACGAGTTAAAAACATAATTGACCATAAATCACATCTTTACTCACGAAATTAATAGTTAGTATATTTATTATTACTAATAAAAATCATTTAAAGAATAATATAATATCAACGGTTTAAAAAAATCATATTTATTTAATTCAATAAGAAATACTTACGTTTCAAACTTATCATTTTTATTAGTAGCATTAATTTTATTAAAATTATGAGTTACAATTCTTAGAAAACAATACTAATTTTCTTTGATGATTACTTTTCATTTATGCTCCATTAGTTGCATCCAAGTTAGCATTTATTATTATTATTTTTGAATTGACAATCTTAAGAAACTATCCATTTTTTTTTATCATTTAACTCATTACAGTTAAGTAATAAATTTATTTTATAAAAATATAGGTTGTTACAACACTACCGCAAGCGTTACGACAAAAAAAATATCGTTTAGGCGATTTTCAACTATGGATTATTGTTACTTTAGATCCCCAGAGTTATAATAAACTTATTAGAAAATTTGCGAATGTTACAAACACAATAATAGAGCTACAACCATTTCCTCTTCTTTTTTAAAGCCATATTAAACTAACTAGTTGTTTGCACAGCCGCGCGTTGCAGTGGCGGTGATCCAGTGTTTACTAAACGCGATGCGGCGAAGTTCCAATATTTACAAAATAGGGTAATAACTCGGTTATAATTTCATATGAAGTTGTGCAATCCTATGACTGGTTAATGGTAATGCCCTGCTTATGAGAAACTTGTTGCGCGAATGCTTTCCATTCAACATTAAAAAACTTGTATCTGGAAGCATAACACAAACTTACCACCTGCAAAAAAAAAAAGTAAATGCATAAACACACTTTGAGAAAGGAAAAAACAGAGTCAATTCCTATTGAATAATTCAATTTTTAATGTGGTAATCCAGCCTCTTTCGCTTCTCATATTTGTGTCATTTCCAAATGGTTATCTACCTATAAACGCAAACACGTGCTTGATTAACAGTTTTGCAATAGGAATGAGTACATTGTTGATTCCTTCCACTTTTACCTTAAAATATTGTAGGTAATCAAATACTAAATATCACTATAAGTTGAGCAAATGACCTCTTAAATAGGCTTCACCGTACAAAGTTGTGATAAATTAAAATTGTACTTGGAAATATAGCAATAAATTCTACAAAGAAAGAGCATGGATATGGTTCCCTAAAATCATCATGTGGCTTTACCCAGGTGCCTATGAGATTATGCAAGAATCTTGGTTTTTCTTTCGGCTGCACAAATAAACCCATACACACTTATGAACTCATAACAACCAAAATATAATTGATACGGGACAAAACGACTGTACACACTTTATAAGTCATAGTAGGCAAAACATAATTGAAATGGATCAGAACTATATGTACTTCCTTGCGTTCCATTGTAACTGGTGTAGATATAAAGTTGTAGACAACTAAATATTCATCAAAATGTATAACCAAAACTCTACTTTAATTTAAAAATATGTATTAAATGGCCGAATCTAGACTGATGATGCAGCAGACCTAGATTCTTGATTGACTGGTTCTACTTTCATTTGCATACAGTTGATCATTTGAAGTGAACTAATATATAGGATGTTCCTATGGTGATTACTTGTTCCTTTGCTATTATGAGAACTGGTCATGGAACATATGTTAAACCTATGGGCAAACCTCTTAACTGTGGCACTAACATTGCTGGTTTCCGCTAAATCTATCAGTAGCATTGCTTTGAGCCTTCTCCTAGTGTATTGCTAAAGTATTGTTAACCTGAATTGAAGTTGTACGTCTAGTGGTTACGGTGTCTTAAGTCGTAATGGTGCTAGTATTTTTTGTGATAAACGCCTGTGTGTATGACGTTAACATTGGTAGGAAGATTGATAAATACGGAGCGCTTACCCTTTCTTTCTACGAGAGTTGTTGTCACACCCTCAAATTTCCACGTGCAAGGTTTTACCGCGAGGCGCGTGACACACTAGGATCCAAGTCAACGGTCACAATAAACAACACTATATGATACGTAAAAATGACATAATCAAACCATTAAGTTTTCATAAATGATCCAACGCTGCGGAAGCGTAAAACTTTATTACAACGTGAAATCAAAAGTACGAAAGTCTGAAAATGCTAAATGAGATGCACATGAATCCTAGACGCCGTGAGACTCCGTGCGCCTACCAACAGCTGCTACCTTAGCGACCTGAGACAAACATGCTAAATACGTCAGCAAATAATGCTGGTGAGTTCACAGGTTTTTAAATGAATACCGACTCCAAATGTATACCAACTCCAAGTGATAGTCGACTCCAACTGAATACCCATGGTCAATCCAGACCACATGCATGCAAAACATATGAATACCTTACTACTGCGATTGGAAAACCATTACTGGACTCGAATACTGTGAATACTGAATACGTGCCCGAATGAATACTGAATACTGAATACTGCATACTGAATACTGAATACCTAAGAGACAATATGCACCCGCCCGGCCCTCCAAGCCGTCGAGTGGGGCGGGTCAAGCCCAAATAGCGCTATCCACATTTCCCCCGTTGTGCATCCCCGCACATTCATGGTTTCCCCCGGGACTTCCAAAGATCGCATAGTAATATAATGAATACTCCAAAACATAATGAATACGTGAAAACATAATGAATACTCCAAACCCAATGAATTCATGAATACCAAAACATAGTTGAAACGCCTTTTTATGAAGACATAGTTGACTCACGTTTAAAGGACACAGCATGTTTTCTCCCCCGAAAATGTAAAACCAGTAAAAGAGTGGGGCCGTGAAACTCACCTTAGAGTGCGTCTTCCGATAACTAGAATTCCAACACGTGTATGATAATCCCAACTAATGACAACCTATCAATGAGTTTACATAAGTGTGATGACTACTAACCCGAAGGCTAACAAGTCCCCGATTGTCCAGATCATAACCAAGTATGTTTTAAAACGTGTTTAAATGTTTAACTGACACACTAGACCGACCCGACATCCCGTTGGTGATCCATTACCCTAACTAATCAAGTACACATAGATTACACGCAAGGTTCAAGCATAAAACACTTAGTTCGTATCAAAAATCTCATTTCTGTTAACGTAGGGTCGAACGTAGCTTGGAGTGGTCGAAGGTGACTTTGATTGGTCGAATGTGGCCTTGAACTTCCACCTTCGCCCCTTTTTCTCCCACCTTCGCCCATTTGTGGTTCGTTCGCCCCTTTAGTTCCCAGGTTCGACCCTGGAGAACCACCTTCGCCCGTTCGACTGGTCGAAGGTGCTCCAGGTTCGACCCTGCTGAATAATTTTCTCAAAAAACGCGTCGAAACGTTCGAAAACATCACGAAACACCATGAGTTACAGCAGTCAAGCATCATTAACATATTCCTACGAATCCCTACCGATTTTACCCCAAAATCTATCCGTTTTACAAGTTTCCTAAAATAGTAAATTATGGAGATGTCACATCATCATGCATGAAATCATTACCCAATTAGGAAACTTTCTGAATTTAACTAATCATCAGCTCAACATACTCAAATCATCATGAACAAGAAACCCCTATCATAACTCTATCATTACCATCAAAAACAAGCCCTAAATCTAACTGAAAATTCCTTTAAACGACAAAAACACCTTCAACAATCAATTGTAACATGTTTCAATCATAACTCCTCATTAATAACAGTCCTAGGTTGTTGTCATATCATCTATACAACAAGTAATCATCAAACAATGCATAATACTACATTAACACATGTTAATTTGTATAAAAACTCATTGTTTATGAATAGGTTTTATTTAGAAAGATATTAGGAAGGTTTTTACCCATAAAACATGTTGATATCAGATCTGGACCCTTGGGGTTTCAATGAAAACAAGTCAAAATTGTTTAAAAAGGATTTGGAATGAAGAACACACCTTAGGTCTTCACTTGTAATGATTTAGAGAGTTAGGTTATGAAAAACAAGCTCAAAAACTCCTTCCCCAATGATAATAGTTGATAGAGAGTGTTTGGAGGCGTTTAGGGTTTGTGAAATGATGAAAAATGACTAAGTATGGTATTTATACCAGGTCCAGGTTCGCCCCTTTTATATGGTCGAATGTGGAACTTTTCCACATTCGCCCCTTTGTAATGGTCGAATGTGGAATCTTTCCACATTCGCCCACTTTGTTTCTACATTCGCCCACTTTCTCAAGTTCCATTTCCACATTCGCCCACTTTCCACTTTCAGGTCATCAGCACTTTTTTTAACACATGTTAACAGCACTTTTTAACTCATGTTAACTTTTCCAGATTTCTAGTTTGTCGTGTTTAACGCATTCTAACACATCTTAACACATAAGCATGCATCCATAGTCTATACTTAACATATTTAAGCACGGATGATTATCTATACATCATTTAAACACATCTAAGCATATAATCCACCATGTGACAATTAGTCTACACATACACTTAATTAGTTTATGTAATTCACCAACAACGGGACTCGTATCATGTGTGTGTGTGTGTGTGACTAACCCAATGATCTCCCGAATTATGGAACCCTGGACAATACGAACTGTGTTCCGACTCTACTGACCCCGTCAAGTATGTTTAATAAACGTTTTTCGCTAAGGTAGACTTATGTGTTTATAAAATGTTGACCCAAACATGCCGAATGTCACATCATCCCCCTGTTGAAAGAATTTTCGTCCCGAAAATTTCCCGAAGTCAAAGAGAATGAAGCGAGAAAAAGAAAAATTTTCCCGGTCGTCACATCATCCCCCTGTTAAAGGAATCTCGCCCCGAGATTCACTCTTCGACAGTAATGAGTGTCGACCTAACCCAAGTAACGTTTCCCAGAACACAAACGAAATGATAACCACGAACGAAAGATGATATCAACGAATACTCTGTGCCGGGGAACCGCCCTCCCCAAAGTGAATAGAAAACAATGAATCCCCTGATCGAAGGCCTACTAGAGACTACTATGATCGGTATAAATGATACACCGGTACCGTCCAAGTAACATCTCCAAAGGACCCACATCAGACTCATGAATGCAAAATGATGACCAAATACCAAACTGAATGCACACAATGAATACGAATTGCCAAACAATGCGAACGAGAATGAATACGAGCATAACGAGAATCAAGAAAAGAATACTCACCAGTAACAGTGTCAGGATCCTCCTGGTTCTCCCTAGCGCCAATGACGTAGACATGACCACGAGTAGTTCGACCGCCGCCTTCATTCCCAGCACCACCTGCAGTCCCTTGGTTCAGCTTAGGACAATCCCGCTTGAAGTGTCCATTATCCCACAGTGATAACATCCCTGCCTCCCCTGAGGAGCAGTAGCAGTGGTAGTGGTAGTGGCCTGTGCCGGTTGTAGCTGAAGAATAGTCCTACAGTCCTTAGCATGATGACCAAAACGCTGACACCGGCGACAACGAAACCTCTCACAATCACCCGTATGATGAAACCCACACTCACCACACTTCGGGAGTTTCCCAGTATATCCCCCAGACCTCTGCTCGGATGATGCTCCCACAACTTCTTGCTTCTTTGTCTGCGGCTGGGACGACCCAGCGCTCTTTCCAGCACTCTCCCACTTTCTCTTGTTGTCCGCAGGGGCTTTCACAGCAGCACCCCTCGGAGGTAGAACGCCCTCCGCAACCTTCATGTTGGTCAGCTTGTGGGCTGCCCGAACAGTGGCCAACATAGTAGTGTGATCAGCAGCAGCAACAAGTCCAGCAATCTCCGGCACTAACCCAGCAACGTAGTGCTCAATCCTCCGGTACTCCGGTGTAGCCAACCCGGGGCACATCACAGCCAACTCGTTGTGCCTCGCAGTAAACTCCTCGATCTCCGACCCAACCATCTTCAGATTCCAGAACTCATGCTCCAACTTCATAATCTCGTCTCTTGGGCAATACTCTGCCCTCAACATCTGAACAAACTCGGACCACGGCATAGCATTGGCCTCACCCAGACCAAGGTTCGCAGTGGTGGAGTTCCACCAGGTCAACGCATGTCCCTCCAGTGTAGCAGAAGCATACTTGACGCGATCAGCGTCGGGACAGTTACACATAGCAAACACCGACTCAATCTTCTCCAACCACCTAAGTAGTCCCACCGCTCCTTCAGTCCCATTGAAGAAATGGGGCTTACAGTCCATGAACTTCTTGTACGTGCACCCAGTCTGCATCTGATTAGTATTTCCCAGGGTCTGCTGAGCAGCTGGAAAGCAGCCAACGCAACGTTCAACTGTTGTTGCAACATGTGCTCCAACTCCGCCTGAGTCATGGTGATGTTCCCACCACCTCGTCCACCGCCATTGCGACCCCCGCCGCCACCACGGCGTCCACCAGCACGTCCACCAGCGCGACCAGACATGTTCTGCCAAACATGAGACAAGATACGCAAAATCACCAACAGATCGAGCTACAAGTGACCAAACGAATTCAGAACAGGGTTCCAGCATGACCATTAGTCCGAACACGAAGTCCACCAAGATTTTCATGCATTTCGATTTATGATTTCGTGTGCACCCGAAATAACAAATCGCTCTACATGGTCCTCTAGGCGTGCTCCTAGCTAGAACTTCAAATCACCCGATACACACATTCCTAAAAGAAACTGTTATCACCCGAGAATCCCAAAGTGAACAGTCACTCAGGAGTGTACTATGACAAGTACTAGCGCATGATAGTGTGTGAGTAAGCAAGTATGTAAGCGAATAGTCCCTTCAACTTCAAACCCGAAGAAGAAGATAGAACCCAGGTAGGAATAACAAAAGATAGATAACGTGATACTGTGTGATGAGGACACCGACACCCCGACAAGGTTAGTATGTTTTCCAAATGACACGACTCGTAACTATGTGTGACCGTCCAACGTGTGTGATACTCGGCTATAGACTAGACTCTACATGCAGTCCTAGTTCACTATAACCATTGTCTCTGATACCAATCTGTCACACCCTCAAATTTCCACGTGCGGGGTTTTACCGCGAGGCGCGTGACACACCAGGATCCAAGTCAACGGTCACAATAAACAACACTATATGATACGTAAAAATGACATAATCAAACCATTAAGTTTTCATAAATGATCCAACGCTGCGGAAGCGTAAAACTTTATTACAACGTGAAATCAAAAGTACGAAAGTCTGAAAATGCTAAATGAGATGCACATGAATCCTAGACGCCGTGAGACTCCGTGCGCCTACCAACAGCTGCTACCTTAGCGACCTGAGACAAACATGCTAAATACGTCAGCAAATAATGTTGGTGAGTTCACAGGTTTTTAAATGAATACCGACTCCAAATGTATACCAACTCCAAGTGATAATCGACTCCAACTGAATACCCATGGTCAATCCAGACCACATGCATGCAAAACATATGAATACCTTACTACTGCGATTGGAAAACCATTACTGGACTCGAATACTGTGAATACTGAATACGTGCCCGAATGAATACTGAATACTGCATACTGAATACTGAATACCTAAGAGACAATATGCACCCGCCCGGCCCTCCAAGCCGTCGAGTGGGGCGGGTCAAGCCCAAATAGCGCTATCCACATTTCCCCGTTGTGCATCCCCGCACATTCATGGTTTCCCCGGGACTTCCAAAGATCGCATAGTAATATAATGAATACTCCAAAACATAATGAATACGTGAAAACATAATGAATACTCCAAACCCAATGAATTCATGAATACCAAAACATAGTTGAAACGCCTTTTTATGAAGACATAGTTGACTCACGTTTAAAGGACACAGCATGTTTTCTCCCCCGAAAATGTAAAACCAGTAAAAGAGTGGGGCCGTGAAACTCACCTTAGAGTGCGTCTTCCGATAACTAGAATTCCAACACGTGTATGATAATCCCAACTAATGACAACCTATCAATGAGTTTACATAAGTGTGATGACTACTAACCCGAAGGCTAACAAGTCCCCGATTGTCCAGATCATAACCAAGTATGTTTTAAAACGTGTTTAAATGTTTAACTGACACACTAGACCGACCCGACATCCCGTTGGTGATCCATTACCCTAACTAATCAAGTACACATAGATTACACGCAAGGTTCAAGCATAAAACACTTAGTTCGTATCAAAAATCTCATTTCTGTTAACGTAGGGTCGAACGTAGCTTGGAGTGGTCGAAGGTGACTTTGATTGGTCGAATGTGGCCTTGAACTTCCACCTTCGCCCCTTTTTCTCCCACCTTCGCCCATTTGTGGTTCGTTCGCCCCTTTAGTTCCCAGGTTCGACCCTGGAGAACCACCTTCGCCCGTTCGACTGGTCGAAGGTGCTCCAGGTTCGACCCTGCTGAATAATTTTCTCAAAAAACGCGTCGAAACGTCCAAAAACATCACGAAACACCATGAGTTACAGCAGTCAAGCATCATTAACATATTCCTACGAATCCTTACCGATTTTACCCCAAAATCTATCCGTTTTACAAGTTTCCTAAAATAGTAAATTATGGAGATGTCACATCATCATGCATGAAATCATTACCCAATTAGGAAACTTTCTGAATTTAATTAATCATCAGCTCAACATACTCAAATCATCATGAACAAGAAACCCCCTATCATAACTCTATCATTACCATAAAAAACAAGCCCTAAATCTAACTGAAAATTCCTTTAAACGACAAAAACACCTTCAACAATCAATTGTAACATGTTTCAATCATAACTCCTCATTAATAACAGTCCTAGGTTGTTGTCATATCATCTATACAACAAGTAATCATCAAACAATGCATAATACTACATTAACACATGTTAATTTGTATAAAAACTCATTGTTTATGAATAGGTTTTATTTAGAAAGATATTAGGAAGGTTTTTACCCATAAAACATGTTGATATCAGATCTGGACCCTTGGGGTTTCAATCAAAACAAGTCAAAATTGTTTAAAAAGGATTTGGAATGAAGAACACACCTTAGGTCTTCACTTGTAATGATTTAGAGAGTTAGGTTATGAAAAACAAGCTCAAAAACTCCTTCCCCAATGATAATAGTTGATAGAGAGTGTTTGGAGGCGTTTAGGGTTTGTGAAATGATGAAAAATGACTAAGTATGGTATTTATACCAGGTCCAGGTTCGCCCCTTTTATATGGTCGAATGTGGAACTTTTCCACATTCGCCCCTTTGTAATGGTCGAATGTGGAATCTTTCCACATTCGCCCACTTTGTTTCTACATTCGCCCACTTTCTCAAGTTCCATTTCCACATTCGCCCACTTTCCACTTTCAGGTCATCAGCACTTTTTTTAACACATGTTAACAGCACTTTTTAACTCATGTTAACTTTTCCAGATTTCCAGTTTGTCGTGTTTAACGCATTCTAACACATCTTAACACATAAGCATGCATCCATAGTCTATACTTAACATATTTAAGCACGGATGATTATCTATACATCATTTAAACACATCTAAGCATATAATCCACCATGTGACAATTAGTCTACACATACACTTAATTAGTTTATGTAATTCACCAACAACGGGACTCGTATCATGTGTGTGTGTGTGTGACTAACCCAATGATCTCCCGAATTATGGAACCCTGGACAATACGAACTGTGTTCCGACTCTACTGACCCCGTCAAGTATGTTTAATAAACGTTTTTCGCTAAGGTAGACTTATGTGTTTATAAAATGTTGACCCAAACATGCCGGGTGTCACAGTTGTGAGCTTGTTGTAGTCGGTCCTAAAGGGAGAACCTTTCTGCTTACCCGCGTCCTTGCATGGATTGGCTCATTCTTGATAAAAGTAACCTGGGCAATTAGGATCTAAACATTAAAAATAAACAGCGCTAATAAAACCAGCTTTACAACACCAAAGATGCTAACAAATCAATTTTTGATACCGATACGAAAATGTTGCAAAGTAAAGAAAAAATCGGTCATTAACAGGGACAGGGCACTAAGTTATGATTCACGATTAAATTCTAACCCTTCAACTTTTTTATGTATTTTTATCACATTTGACACAAAAAGGCCGGTGCATTATTCGATCTATAGTCAGTACATTGTCATTTAAAGTATTACCAAAAACCAACAAAAATAAATCAACATTAAAACATGTAATCCACAAACTCTTTATTTAATTACTTTTTTTAATTTAATTTCATATCAGTTTATTTCTGTAAGGAAAAAAAATGTAGCAGATTACATACTCCTATATGAATACTTTTGCATGGGACTTGTGTCATGCAAAAGAATCTTTTCCTAAAGCAAATGATTTGAAGAATGAAGTAATGCCAGGTGCAATATCCTTGGGATTGAAAACCAGTTGCTATTACCATCTGAAATAAACAAAACAAAATAAAAAACTTGAGTGAAAGCTAAGGTTTGATGGTAACTTTTTAAGTTAAGGGCAACCCCTAGAATCCAATATCATTAGTTAAAGGAATCACATGACATGTGGAAAATGCTTATTTAGATTTCATACTAATGAACCTATATCAGTTTTATCCAGATGAATTGTTTTAAATTTCAAATGTAACTTCCCTTTCAATAACTTTTTTAACCATAGGTGCAGGGGAAGATTAGGGGAAACAACTGGTACACATTCCTTTCTACATACCTGTTTCTCTAAACTGCCTGTACACAAGTTATAGCGTAACATGGTTCCAAAAGTTTTTAATCAATCAACATGTCTAGTCTTAAGATCCTAGTGTAGTAAAATCAAGTGTAACATGGTTCCAATAGTTTTTAATCAGTCAACATCTCAAGTATTAACATCATACTTCAGTAAAATCAAGTGAATTGAAAACAGTGTGTAGATAAAGTTCGACATTAAATAGAGTCTCTGGAAATTAACGACACTGAACCGCATACAATAGAAACAAAAATCGGGAAAAATGTAACAAACGATAAAGATTTCACATCAGAAACCGTAGGTCACTACGCTGCCTCGCTGTCGTCAACTACATGAAGGCTGAATTGGACGATTTGTTGACCCATCTTCGACACACACACATACTTCGTATACCACATACGAACCTCCGTTGCGTTCTCTGTCTATTGATTTGAATATTATTGTGATGCCTCCACTAAAGTACAACATACAAATATATAGATTGACACATGGTCAATGGTCAATGATGTACATAATAACATAATAATTGGTTGACTAATAAAGGTCAATTGTCAATTCTAATAATTGCCGAGTAAATGAGGGTTGACTAATACTCCCCCTTAGTTGGACGTGAGAGTGAATAGACGGTCAAACTAGAACGGAAGTTTTCAAAAAGTTGTCTGGAGAGACCCTTGGTGAATATGTCGGCATACTGGTAGGAGGCTGGTACATGAAGGACGCGAACTTGACCAAGTTGAACTTTTTCCCGAACGAAATGTATGTCAAGTTTAACGTGTTTGGTACGTTGATGTTGGACTGGGTTATCTGACAAGTATTCTGCGGAGATATTATCACAATACACTACAGTGGCGCGTGTGATTGGGACCCGGAGTTCTAGAAGAAGATTACAGAGCCAACTGGTTTCTACGACGGCATTGGCAAGGAAAAAAAATGGATATGGTCGGCCATGACAGAAGGTAAACGAAATAAAAAAAAAATTGAAGGTGGAAGGACAAAAAATGGATATGGTCGACAGGATGACTCAAGCTCTGATTACCATATTGATTTGAATATTATTGTGATGCCTCCACTAAAGTACTACATACAAATATATAGATTGACACATGGTCAATGGTCAATTATGTACATAATAACATAATAATTGGTTGACTAATAAGGGTCAATGGTCAACCCTAATAATTGCTGAGTAAATAAGGGTTGACTAATACTGTCGTGGTCGAGTGTGGAAGGCACGACTTTCACAGCAAGAGCGTTGTGGGCGTCGGGAAACCGCTCTGCCTCTCTCTCCCTCTATTTTTTTTTTTTGATCGGCGAACAACTGTGTGGCAACTACCCTTGCGGGGCGCCGTGCCCAAAAATCGACTACTCGACCTCCAGCAGCCCCCGCCTTCTCCCGATGCGCGGAAACCCGAGCCCCACCCGCCCAAAGGCACGACAGTGTTATAGAACTCGGTAAAACCTCGCCGCCCGTCAGATTCGAACCGGCGCCACCCGTATTCGATCTTCACCCGGATACCAAACCATAAATGTTGAAAGTGGAGATCAAACCTTTAATCATATAGGTGAACAAAAGCCACTCCACCACTCCACCACTATGCATGGATCTCTCTCCCTCTATTTGTTTTGACTCACCGTGTGAATATGAAATGTGGCAACTGATCTATAAACGTGGCACTCATCTACATCATACAATAAGACACGTAATTGTAGTGGACACTCAACTTCATCTTTTAATATAGGATAATATAGAAATTATGTCACGTGTCTATTGTCTAGTATTAAGAAACGAGCCCTCGTATATTGACGGATTGATTTTCTTAGATGATGATATTGATTAATGAAAAGTGTTCAACATTTTGTATAATACTATAAACTAGGGGCATATAACCGCGCGTTGTCGCGGGAATGCAACACAAATTCGATCGGTATCGGTTTGTTACAGTACCAGTATACCCATGCGTTGCCGCGGGAATGCGACACAAATAAAGTCACGATATATTGGTTCTCCGCGCTTCGCTACGGGAGCTCCTATTATGTTGAGAGTTTGGTGGTCGTTAAATATCGTGCCTCGCTGCTGGAGCTCCTGTTGCGTTGAGAGTTTCGTGGACATTAAACATAACATTAAGTAACAGTTGTGGGCAAAAAAACAAATACTCGCGGCCCATTATTTTGCAGACCAGCCTTAGCATTACAACACTTGGGTAAAAAAAATAACCGTGGCCCATTACCTTGCAGACCAGCCTTAACATTACAACAGTTGGGTTGTCTATTGTTGACTTCATCTGGAGCCCAAAGTATTCCAATAACCGAATATTCCAATAACCGCGGCTCATTACTTGTTTTAGCAAATATGAGGCCCACAATTGCCCATTAATTGTTCACCAAATATGAGCAAACATTTTTCAATTATGTGCAGTGAGTTACAAATAGGTGACAATGGCCATTTAAAGTCAAACAAATGTTAGTATGCAAAAGTCAAAATTTACAAATGGGTGACAATGGCCATTTAAAGTCAAATAAATGTTAGTATGCAAAAGTCAAAAATGGTAGGTATGCAATTATTATATATACTGTGTAGGTTAGTAAGAGACACTATTAAAGTGTCTTTAATTAGGATAATTGCAAGGTATTTGATCAGCACATCATCACCTTAAAAATTCTGCTAATCATGGGTGGTGATTTCCTAAGTAATACCATGTCCATAGTCATTATCATATGCTTCTCAACCATGATAATCTGGAAACTATACAAATCTTGGGGTGATAATATTCATCTTCCACCAACCCCTTTTCGCCTTCCCATCATCGGCCATCTCCATCTTCTTGCTCCAAGCGTTCATCGCGCTTTTCATAAGTTATCCATCACATACGGACCTATATTCCGCATCTATTTAGGATCTACACCTTGTGTTGTTATATCTTCACCACATATGGCTAAACAAATCTTTAAAGAGCATGAAAACGCCTTTTTAAACCGACCCTATAACTCAATGATAGATTACATGTCCTATGGAGGTCAAGGCTTTATCTTTGGTCCTTACGGATCATATTGGAAGTTCATGAAGAAAATAACTATGTCACATTCCTTAATGGTAAAACACTTGATTTGCTCCTTCCTATAAGGCGCGACGAAATTAATCATTTTGTAAAATATTTATCACAACAAGCGAAAATTGGGAAGTCAGTGGACCTTGAAGTGGAGCTTGGGAAATTGACAAGTAATTTGATATCAAGAATGGTTACAAGCAAGAGGTGTTCAGATGATGAGGATGAGGCTAGGGATATAATGAAGATAACGGCCGATGTTGATAAGCTTTTTGGAACATTTAATCTTTCGGATCATATATGGTTATGCAAGAATCTAGACTTGCAAGGGTTAAGAAAAACTTCTATGGAAATTCGCAAAAGATTCGACGTGTTAATGGAAAAGATATTGAAAGAGCGTGAAGCGACAAGAAAACAGAAGGAGAGAGGAGAAGTGAAGGACTTACTCAACATTCTACTTGATATATTAGAAGATGAGAGCATGGAGATAAAGTTAACTAGAGTGAACATTAAAGCCTTCATCCTGGTAACAGTAGCTAATCCATCAGTAACCAAGTTTTTTAAGTGTTTCTTCTTAGTCACTCAATTTTTGTTTGTTGTCACTAAACTTTCCAAATTTGTTTATAAAAGACACTCAATTTTTCTTTGTTGTCACTAAACTTTCCAAAATTGTTTATAAAAGAAAAAGTTTTATAATGTTAAAGTGACCTATAGAACATATATTAATCTCGGTTTGACTTAGATTGAAAATTTTTAAATCTTGGGTATTTTTTAGTGAATTTTTTTTCTTTACTACTACCTAGGGGTGTTTAAAAAAATCTGAATCCGAAAGATCTAATTTTCTGAATCCGAATTATCCGAATTTCCGGAAATCCAAATTATAGATCTTGGTTATTGTTTAAAGCTTCAAAGACTTTTTAATTGAAGCTTTTTTTTTTCTCCCGGTTTGTTCTTTATTTTGTTTTTTTTACCGCGTTCTCAATATATAAATTGGTGTGTAATTTGTTAGTGTTTTGTTTAGATTCATGATTTGTTAGTAGGGATCAGCAAATGGTACCAGGTATCGGTACTGAATCTTGGTACCAAATCAATTTCGGTACCACTATCGGTACCTACATTTTTGGTTTTTTTGTACCAATACCAGTTCGGTACGGTACCGGTATTTACCAATTTTTACGTTCAAATACCAGTACCGGTACCCACTTTTAGGAAATTTCGGTACCGGTATTTTCGGTACCGGACCGGTACCATGCTCATCCCTATTTGTTAGTATTTGTTACTTATTAACATTTACTTCATTATATAAAGTACTTGTTCTTATTTTGTTAATTATATATTTCTTACATTGAGATAAAACGATGGATTTGATTTTTGTTTAAGAAGAATGGATTGTGATTGTTTTGGAAAAATGGATGGTCTTTATTTTTTTTTATTTCTTTTCTAAACAGATTCTTTTAAGAATTTCGGAAATCCGTTTTTGTTGGGGTTCAAAGCTATAATCACAAAGTAACAAAACTCAAGAAGATGATTATTTACTGCTTAAAATAAAACCCCACTTTTATTCATTGCTTAAACCTAATTTAGGGGTTGTTTGGTTGATTAAGTGTTGAATCATTAATAGGTCTGAATTGTTAAGAAGCTCTGATGATTAAGTGTTGAATGGTTCAGCTTTGTACTAAGTCTGAATGGTTCAGCTCTTAACCATTCCATTCAGAGTTTTTTTAGGTTGAAACAAACAGTCTGAATGTTGAACTATTCAAAGCTGAATGGTCCAGAGCCTCGTTAAGAGGCTACCAAACAAGCCCTTATACATACTAAAGCTACGTAACAGACTCCTAAAAACAAGTAAACATAACCCATGATCTACCCATGATTTAATCAACTATTTGACCCAATAAAACAAAAAACAAACGTGATAAAATTTGACTACTTCTTCAGCAAGTTTTAACTAAATTCAGACTCGTATCCATGACCTGAAACCCATGAACTTGCTGAACCGCTAACCCATGAACCTGTGATCTGTGAACAACCCCAACCATCAAGATTAACCCAACATTTACCTCTTAATATTGATGTTGGTTCTTGTTTCTTTCTTGCTTCTCATCTTGTTCTTTTGCTTGATCGGTTCACATAGATCCGACTCAAAATATTGCTCCCGCTTCTTGCTTAAATCCCTTTCTATAAACATGCTCTTTGTTGTTTTCATGCTCACCAGTTTTGGCAGCCCTATATCACCATCGCTCGGTACTATTTCGTTACCAATGCAGCCCGAAACAGCCCTCGTTCAGCTCTCGAATCACACAGGTACACCACTTCTAGATCACCACTTCACAACGCATTGAACTCCTTTCTTTTGTTCACACAGAACTCCGATCCAACACACAACTTTTCCTTCGATTCTTTCTCTTTATCGCACCGCAAAGGTTATCTTCTCTTTATCACAACTCCTCAAGTCACCCACACACGCTTGCAGGTTAGGTTTGACCACACGGATCTTACTTCGCTACTTACAATGAATCACAGAGATCTTCACTTTGGTCACGCAGAAATCTTTCTCATGACTTCTTATTCATCTAGAAAACGTCGTACTGTTCACACATAACTCTTCATCAATCGGACCCACCACAGAATCTTCTATGATCGCACCATCTCGTTTTCTCCCAGCTCACTTAGAACCATTCCACGACCACTCAGATCGTCATTTTCTTGTCACTTCCGGGTCACTAATAAGACCCGCCTTCAGCTCAGTAAGAAGCTCCCTACTTCTTCTTTCTATCAACGGTAATTACCGCCACAAAACCCGCTGCCCTATTTCTGCCTTCCTCTTCTTTTTTTTCTTCTCATGAACAACAATCTCTAGTTCTCTTCTCAGCTTTGCAGTTTAGAGGGTTGCAGCCCTCTTCTTTGGATCGACTCTTAAAAACAGTGGACATTATTTTCACTGGCTCTGATACCAATTGTTGGGGTTCAAAGCTATAATCACATAGTAACAAAACTCAAGAAGATGATTATCTACTGCTTAAAAAAAAACCCACTTTTATTCGTTGCTTAAACCTAATTTACACATACTCATGCCACGTAACAAACTCCTAAAAACAAGTAAACATAACCCATGATCTACCCGCGATTTAATCAACTATTTGACCCAAAAAACAGAAAACAAACATGATAAAATTTGACTACTTCTTCAGCTAGTTTTAACCAAATTCAGACTCGTATCCATGACTCGAAACCCATGAACTTGCTGAATCGCCGACCCATGAACCTGTGATCCGTGAACAACCTGAACCATCAAGATTAACTCAAAAGTTTCACTATCCGAATCCGTGTTCAAAATTTTGGATATTAGAAATTTCGGATACGGATTCAGATAGTAAAATTCACTATCTGAAATTTTTGGATATGGAAATTCAGATATCCGAATTTCCGGATATCTGATTTTGAACACACCTACTATTACCTACTACTGTAAGTTTTCTTTTTAAAGAACTACTAAATGAATCACAAGATTGGAACATTAAATGAAGATTGGTGGATTCTAAAGAAACAAAAGAACTTTAAGGGCAAACTTGGTTATAGTGAAGTTTTCCCCATGATCATCATATTCTAACCATTCAATGTTTGAATTTGAAACTACTAACATAATTACGTTCTTTTTCAGGAGATATTCTTGGGAGCAACCGACACTGCGGCGAGAACTATAGAATGGGCTTTTGCGGAACTCATTAACCATCCAAACATAATGAAAAAGGCAATAGAAGAAATTGACCGAGTTGTTGGTAAAAACAGACTTTTACAAGAGTCTGACATACCGCGCCTTCCTTACCTCCAAGAAATAGTAAAGGAAACATTACGACTGCACCCTGCAGGCCCAGTGCTTCATAGACGATCAAGAGAAGATTGCACTGTTGGAGGCTATCTCATTCCAGCAAAGACTAATATCTTTGTCAACTTGTGGAGCCTTGGCCAAGACCTGGCTTACTGGGAAAGCCCACAAGAATTCAGGCCCGAAAGATTTGAAGAGAAACCGATGGATGTGAGAGGGCAACACTTTAACTTGTTACCATTTGGGAGTGGTAGGAGGATGTGTCCGGGGATTTCCCTAGGGTTGATGGTGGTACACGTGACGCTTGGTTCAATGATTCAGTGCTTCACGTGGAAGGCGGGGAAATATGGGAATTTGACTAGTGTTGATATGGAAGAGGGTGTGGGGCTTACACTTCCTAGAGCTAACCCTTTAGTTTGTGTTCCAGTTGCTCGACTTGATCCTCTCCCATTGTCCTTGTGACATTTATGAGAAATTATATATGCATAAACTTTATTATTAATACTATTATCTAAGTTGCAAGGGTTAGAAGTGTTGGGTCTGTATGTGTGTGTGTGTAATGTAAACCAACATTATAGTGTGTTTGATAATATATATATGAGGTTATTCTGATTGCTTTATTCGTTGTTCCTTATTGTTCTCAATATCGATTCATGCATCGAATTTTTAGGAACACAGGTATGCCTTCTTTTCACAACTTATGTGTTGTGTAGCTTCGTATGCCAATATATGTAACCTCCAGTTTTTGGGCCTTGCTAATTTACTTATATCCCTTACCCAATAATAAATGTAATGCAATAAGCACTTATTTTAATTAACCAGCCCATAAAGTCCTTTTTGGGCCCTCGGTAATATAAAGCTTATGTGAAGATTAATCGGCCCATATAATCTTTTTCTCTTTGATTTAGCTCCATTATCAATTTCAACCACCAACCTTACGGTGGAGTGGTAAGCCAAGTGATGGTTAGAGCCTACCCTCAAAGAGGGGACAAGTTCGAATCCTGATGGCAACCCGGTTTTCTATTACCGTGCATTTACTCCAAAGATGCTTGCCTCTTGTGGAGGTTGCAACATCTGTCAAGTAGCAGGTGGCGGGAAATTTTCAAGGGGGGGGGGGGGGGGGGGGGGGTTATGCCTACCACCAGCCCAGCGTGGAACCGGTTCAGACAACATAGTTTAGGCATGTGAGTGGGGGCAGGACCTGCAAAAGCGAGTGTTAAGTACCCTGCCACTTCCGAATGAGAACTTCACCTTAAAAAAAAAATCAATTTCAACCACTATTATTAATTTCCATCATATTTCATATCTTGAACTTGTTTGTTATATTTTTTTTTTATTTAATATTTTTATCAAATGCTTGTTTTATTGTTTTGTCTCTTTCCTTTGAAAAAGTTCATATATGAACTAATTAAGGTATTAGTAATAGTTCACCTGAATTTGCTAATAGAATGTCTAATATTGTATAAAATTTATTTATATTTATGAACTTATTTTCGCTAGTGATTGTAATACCATAAGAACATGATGTGATTGATGTCTGAGCATATAACATTATTTTGAAGCTTTAGGCTGGATGGTATGGAGGGATTTGTGGATTCAGGGCCAAGAGAAGGGATGAAATGGCATTATGGTACCAAAATCGACACCACCCTTTTGATAGCGGTACCAAAAAGCTTCATGAGAGTGAGGTTAGAATCATCGAACATACTGAATAGCATTGTGTGTGCATGGAATCGTGAGTCAAAGATGGATTAATACCACCGGTCCGAATTTGTTTAAAATATTAAATATTAATAAATTGGTTGCGGGATTGTTGGGACAAACAGATGGATACCCCCTATTTTGGGAAGGAAAAGATGGTCATGAAATATAGTGATGTGGCACTGATGTGAAGGAAAGAGTTGTAGAATGAACGGGATGAATAGTGTGGTTGTGTGGGTACCTTGTAGCCTATGAGCTTATAGATAAATGGGTGATTTTATGTGTTACCAGCGGTAGCGGCATGTTGAGAAACGTTTAATAATGACTATGATTAAATACGTTGAATCTAGGGCAAGTGTGAGATTGTTAGTACTACGTAAACAATACCTAATGTGAACATATAGCTAATAACACATGACCGTTTTTTAGGCATGCAGTAGAACTGAAAGGAATCGGGATATTTATTATCTAGAATCCATAACCTAAATTTTTTTCTTTTTTGGTATTGCATCCGTGGTAGCATACGTGGCAATCTTAAGTTAGATAAGACTTTGTGAAGATACGCGCTTTGCACCAACACGGGGGGCTATAGAGCCTTGATATAAGTTTAGTATATTTCATGCCGATAGAGACCACAAAACAATTATATTGTGGCATTGTCTTCCCTGATAAGCATCTCTCTCCTAAGTTTTGGACCAATTAAGGCATATTATTAGTATTGGACCAGAAGATAGTAACAAACACAGTAGGTATCAATCATAACCATTCCATTTAATTGTAGATCATCATCCTATTTTCTTTCTCTTTTCCTACTTTTTTATTATAAAGGAGTGGAATTATTAAGAAAACATCACTGTTAGTACTCTAGACAGAATATGGACCATGATGGTGACTTATGAAATCTGACTAGTCACAATTTATTTTTATAATGTACACTTTTTTTAGTTAGTCGGAATATGTACACAAAGGGTTGTTGATACATAACTAATTTTAAGTAGAAAACTGTGCGAACCTCATAAACATTTTTCGCTTATTGTTTAACTGTCAACATAAGGCGGTAATGCAACCACATAAGTACGTCTCTCTCTATCTCATTATATCTTTAAGCACTATGTACACAATTTTTTATTATTAAAAATTGGTTCTGTAATTAACGTGCCCCTACATATACATATTTATGAAATGAACAAATGGCCACTTGCCAGTTGCCATTTCATAACTTTGTAGTAATGATGACTCGCAATTTGCATAAGATAGTTTGTGATTCGTGAAAAGTAATTTTAAGTAGAAAACTATAACAAAAGTATAAACATGTATGTCACTTTAATTGTAACACATAAGGCGGTTATATAACCGCATAACTACATATGCTTCTCTATTCATTAGATCGTTAAAGCACGATATATGCACAGTTTTCAAATAAAAACTAGTTTTGTAGTTAGCACGCCTCTACTTATCATTTACATCATATTCATTAAATTATTCATTAAATGAGTAAATGGTCACTTGCTATTGCATAAATTTGTGGTAATGATGATTCACAATTGTGAAAAGTGTTTTGCAATTTGCACAATGGCTTAGCTTGTTGATTTTTTGTGTGGTGAATACTTATACTTACACTTGAAGGAATGTGATTATGCTTTTTCTTTGACACATTGTCGGTAAAATCACTCCACATAAGAATTGTAGATTCAATATTACCATTTTACCCTTAAATTAGGAATTAGTTTTTTGAAATGTCATCCATGACAACTGGTATTGAAATAGTCTTTGTAGATCTAGTCTATGAGTTGTTAGGAGTCAAATATTCCTCTCATTCATGTTGGTACCTTAGTCCTCAAAACTACTACAATGTAAATACCAAATTGTACAAGATTATTTCAACGCAAAGATGTTGCTCGTCTGAGAGGTAAATCAAGCTCGTTACACTCTCCTTCAAGAACTATTTAACACGAGAACATAATGATCTAAAGCGAAAAACACTAATTTTGTTAACGACGATTAAGAAAAAGATAACTAAACTTATAAGAATAAAAAGGAGAATATAATGCTTGTTCAGGTGAAAGAAAGAGACATAAAGTGAGGAAAGAGGGAGATTTGTACCTATATGAGTTATGATCATTAGTGACAGGTTGGTAAATGGACTATTCTTAATCATAATTGATTATAAACAAATGAAAGCCCACATGGAAACATCTTCAATCAATCTTTCCTAACTATATCTTTATTTATAACTTTGGTTTTTCTTTGTTATATTCTCACTTAATCATGGAACTCCATAATTCATCTAGCTTTCTTATGACTGTTAACCAAAGTCAAAAGGGGTTATAATGTTGACTTTCTAGTAAATTATTAAAAAATATTACTTCTTTCAAGGAATACCCATCAATCTTGGCGAAATTAGTTTTAGAAAAAAGTGGCATTAGCCATTAAAAAAGAAAAAAAAAGGAGGCATTACATGTAATGTACACCACCAATTATGCTTTGATGGTGTGGTACCTTGTGCTTTGGAAATTGATTTACACGGGTGCTAAGCGAGTTGTTTTCATGAGTCGAGCCTAATATGACCCCTAAACATTTTTGCATGAACCCGGTAAGTGTGTAGTGTTTAATACATGAACCTAAACATAACATGATATCTTTTTGCATATTAATATTCTAAAATTATTAACTTACATAAGAAAATGTAAATGTGTATAAAACAATTACGTTTGAATTAAAACGTGATGTTCATTTCCCTTTTAACTTTTGGCATAAACACGAAACTAGTTTAGGTTATGGCATAAAACGCATTTAAAGAAAAGTTGGACGTGTCAACCTGTAGACTTGAACCCACTCCGTTTAGCTAAACGGGTTTGCATATTCAACCCAAAACTATACGGATATGTTTAGACTAAACCAAAACTAAAAAGTTTCGTCTTAGGTTCATGCCATGTCAATAATTCACCGGTAGGATATTAGTGTCCATTTAAGATTCGTTGTTGCCTTGTCGGGTATACCTTAGCTTCAACTATTTAAGATTCGTTGTCGCCTTGTCGGGTATACCTTAGCTCCAACTATTTACACAAACCAGGATAGGTAATCTTGCATGAATCTTGGATCTAGAGGATTGAACTACAATGACCATGTTTGGCAATCCTTTAATATTTTCTACCAAATTATGAACTTTAATCCATGTAATGTCAATGTCATTCTTCAAGAAATGTGGTTACAACCACCATTTGGTGGATGTTAAATCAAAGGGGCCAATAAGTTCACTATCCTCTCTAGTTACATCCTTGGTACCCTACTTCAAAAGTACCACCTCATCAAGTAAATTATGATTGAATGAATAGTTCCTTTATTTTTATTTTTTTTTGGAGGAAACCAATCAACTCAACCATGGTTAACATGTGAAAAGTTTATCAGCACAAATTAAATAAATTTGTTTAATGGAACCTTTTTTTTATTTTTTTTAAGGGGGGGGGGGGGGGGGGGGGGGGGGATTTTCTAAAGAATTTGTAAGCCAGGCTTTCATGTAAAGTTTGTCTATCAATTAAAGGGTATCTTTCTACATCTAAACACCACTACTTTAAACAATCTACTTATCCAAAAAGATTTTATTTTTTCATAAGTTTCTAAAGGAGATGATTGTCAATTATAACAGGTCTTTGATTCCTTGGCCAAAGCTATTGCCAACTTGGGATTTTGATTCCCTTTCTCCCTTGTCGTTGCAATAATTTCTTGATAATTATAGACAAATATGAGTTTGTGTGTATATATGTATGATGCACGCTCACACACATACATGCATATAAAGAAAGAGGGATGTCCAATATCAACAACCATTGCTCTTCATGAGACACATATTTTTTATAATAAAACTAGGACTATCATATAAGAATATATGTTATATGCAAAGACATATATACACACATACGTACACATGTGTGCATAGGGGTGTATATATAGACATGGCCGTGGTTAATGTATTAACGAGTTTTATTATAATGCCAACATTTTTAAAGTGGGGGGGGGGGGGGGGGGGGTGTATGTAGTCATGTAGACTCGTCCACAAAACCTAGTTTGTCAAAAAGAAAAATAGTACGCTACATTGTGTAATGACCTTTACAACAAAATTTACACATACACACCCAATACATATATTCAGTCAATACAAGGTAAAAACAAATGTAGGTGGCTTTCAACCGTCCACTTTTCACAAAAAGACAAGGCCACCCCCCCCCCCCCCCCGAGGTGCACAAAAATACCGGAACCGACCCTACCCGTCGGGTACGCATAGGGTATAGATTTCTATGGAAAAAACCGGACCCGATTTGTACCCAGTTTTTTTAATACCCGGAACCGGGTTTTCCTAATACTCGGTTCATGAGCCAAAAAAGTATATGTCAAGCGACGGGATTATATGGCATTTTGATGTTGAGGCGGTTAGGGAGGGAATGGGTCACTTCGTGATTCAAGAAGGGTTGCCATTTGACCACTTCGACAACCCAAGATTGACACGTCTCATCCAAATAATTCTATAACCGGTTATAATCATCTAAGTCGCACTACCCTTTGACGTGATTGTATAAAAAGAATTCAATATCTAGCATAGCCAGGTTTTTTCAATACCCAGTGTACCCGTTTTTTTTTCAATACCCAGTATACCCGGAACGGTTCCATACCCGAAACCGGGTATTGAAAGAACCGGAACCAGGTATTGAAAAACCAAAACCGGTATACCGGGTATAGTTTTTTATGCTAGGAACCGGAACCGAAACTGAAACCGGTTCTTCCAATACCCGGTCGAAGTAATACCCGACCCTAGCCGGAACCGGTTCCATACCCAGAACCGGGTATTGAAAAAACCCGATTTGTGCACCTCTATCCCCACACACACACTTTCAGAAATGCCATTTTAGCTCTCAACTTTGCATATAAGTCTACCTTAACTTTGCGAAATGTTTAGTCCATGCTCCATTTTACCGGCACCTCCTGTATTTTCATAGTTTGCATCTTGCTTTTCCTTTTGCGGTTTTTATCCAAAATTTCAGCTTGTTGCAATTTTAGTCCCTTGGTTTTGCAACATCAACTTTAAATCAATCAAGTTTCTGATGTTTCAACTTTACCCATGTGTGTATACATGCGCTTTTAACATATTGTTTTCTTTAGTTATTTTCGTTCTCTAAATTATTTTTCAAAGAAATAATTACGTGCAAATTTTTATATACATGTTGGTATAAATTTGAGTTGATCTACGTTTAGACATAATTTTCTTTAATGAATTTCGCTAGCTAATTTCTTTTTAAAGAGCTAATTTGTCAATAACCTCCGAGATTTTCAAAAGTTACGACGTTGCCCTTTTGTTCCTTTACTTTAAAAAATAACTTTTTACGCGCGGATTTTTATGTGCGTATCGGTACAAATTCAAGTTGATATACTTTTAGACAAAACTTTTCTTGGGAAACGAGTCAGTGCATATATAATATGTTTTCGTTACGTACCAAACCAAGCGTCGTATAAATTCGTGTTACTATGTGTTTCGTATTGTTTCTATTCTTTTAAAACTACAATAAGCCCTTTTGATTGTTGTGCATTGACCGCAGGTCACGTATCACTTGCACTAATTCGTTCGACGTTTGCAATGTACCCGCGCTGCAACGCATACGGGTCTATTTACTACTACATGTATGATAATCTAGTGTGTCCTGACCTATTATTAAAGATATCACTAACAGCTAGTAAACCTTTTTCTGTCATAATTACAATATTCATGTACAAGAAGTGTACTTGTTGGGGTCACCATTAAATTTGTTACAACTTAAGATTGGGCAAGTCTCTATACATATGGCTCACACTACCAAAATTCAAGAAGAAGGTACAACCTATGTTGCATTGCATAAGTAACTAAAAACATGTTTAGGAAAAAGATTCACCCCTTAAATATAATGCTGTCATTCCATAGTAGAAAAAAGAACAATGGAATCAAATGGTTGTCAATCTTGGATTACATAATGGAGTTGTTCCTAAATGACCCCACTAACAGCTGGTTTACAATCAAGTACATGAAAAAATCAATATCTAATCTTTATTCTAAAGGTGTCATTTTTTCTTATCTTCAACATCAATTTTCATTCCATTGATTATGACACTTCTTTATTAAAAAAAAAATTATAATAATAATAAAAAAAAATTAAAAATCATTTTTTTTTGTGGGGTGGCCCAGAAAGTTGAGAAAATGTGCAAATTGTTATGAGATATTGACAATAAATCTGTTTTTTTTCTAAATATTCGCGTAATCAACGGTCGAGTGGATCAATCTTCGCTAACTAACCATGGTTAAAGATCTACGCACAGTTGAAAACACGCATAAAGCGTCTCTTGTGAGTCCTGACCCCACGCAATGACACGAATGGTGATTAAACAACGGATAGCGAAAGATAAAATAATTAAACAAAAATAATGATTAGATATATCAAAAAGTTTAAAAAAAAAAATATATGTGAAGATAACAAAGTTGCAGCTGCAGCCTCTTCCCATCAGCCTTTGCAACATGTTACAATATTTTACATACTTTACCCCCACAAACTTGTACAAAATTAGCTCTAAAATTATACAAACAATTTGTTGTAAAAAATAGGTGAAGATATATGTCTTCTTCCTTTATCTATACAAATGATAATCTTCTTGCTTGATTGATGGCCTAAATAACTATGTCAACAAATTCGGTATCATAGCTCAACTTTCATTTGACCCGTGCCCATTGTTCCTGTATCGAGTCAAAGAGTTCATACATAAGATTACATCATTAAATTGCTCATTTAGATGTTGATTATCTTTCTTGATGTAAAATTCAACTCACCATGGAAGGTTGGTCCACGATTTTGGTTGAACGCGTTATGTACAACACTCTGAAGATCATTTGCCCATAACGTCGAAGCCTGAAGTTTTCGGTTTTTACATGAGTTAACAACAAAAGCCCTGCAAACTAATACATTTTTGTTTACTATAATTTATTAACTTACTTCACCAAAGCCACCAATCTGTGATGACCTCATGTTTGACCCACGGTGCAGCATTGATGTCAATGGGTTCTGTGGACCGTTGTGAGCCATGACATAGAATGGCTGAGCCAATGCATCTACTTGGTTCATGGTATTTAACATGGAAGCCCGAGTCTGCAAATTGGTCAAAAATTAAGTACATTACTTAAAAATTTAAAGTTACTTAACACGCCACGTATGAAGAAAGATTATGAAAAACTTACATCTTTAGATAAAACCGCTTCCATATTCATATCCGTCCTAGAATTAATGGTTGCTAGTTTCATCGACAAGAACTACACGAAAAAATATCAGAAAAAACATTTAAAAAATCGCTCAAAAAATATTTTTTTCGCAGTATATGACTTTATAGGTATGTTAGTATATACCTCGACTTGTCTTTGCAACGACTGCACGTAGTTTATAATCTCATCGAGCATAAGAGCTTTTCCTGTCACCTTCAAAACCGAAAGTCCCATGTCAAATTAACAAACAAAATTATATAAAATCATGCAAAAAATATATGTGTATTTCTTTTTTATTTACCTTGTTACAACCCGGGACAAGATCTTGAAGGAACTTCATTCTCTCACTGATCTTTTCTCTTCTGACCTGAAATACAAAATGACATAAATAAGAAGATGAACACTGGAATGGAATTGGAAGTAGAGTAATGGAATGGAATGGAATGGGAATGGGATTGGCATACCCTTTCTGCAAGACTATGGCTATCAGTAGCTTGACCCCTTCTTGCTCTAACATGAATGTAATCCTTCGGCGGCTCCGGTTTCGCATTTTCCTTTTCTTTTTCAATTCCATTCCCTTCTTCACCTGACTTGCTTCTTTTTGCATCTGATACCTCTTTCTCTGGTTCCTCTACAGTCTGCAAAAAAAAAAAAAAAAAATTATTTATACAATATTTCAAGAATATCAAAAAAGGGTGTCAGAAAAACATAATAATAAGATTAACTAACCTTACTGTCTTTAGCAGACAGAGTACTGGAATGGGTTTCTATTCCTATTCCTTTCCCCTTAGGAATTACTTTTCTCTTTCTGCCATTACTTTTAATTCCAGTTTCCAAATTTGGGTTATGTTCAGAAAGTGATGATTCCTCCATTAAACTATCCAACTCATTATTACTATCTGGAACCAAAGACAGTCTGCTGAGTTGTTTCTTATCAGAGGCTGGAATGGGAATTGGTAATTCAGTAGTTTTAAAAGACTGATTACTTGACACTCTTGATAGCTTTCCTGATTCCATCATATGTGGGAATTCAGGTTCTTTCATCCCAAAACAAGATAATCTTGCTGCTCTTTCAACAAATCCAGGATCAGCAGGGAATTGAGTAGGTGGGAATTGATGATTCCCTGGAATTGAATTCCCATGATCCATGGTTGATAGATTAAGCTTAGGTGGTGAATTCAATGGTGTGTTGTAGCTTGATGTGTTGGTACTATTGTTTCCAACAATGCAGGATGTAGGAGAGACTGAAACCTCTCCTGAATTACATATAATTCCTAATCTACCGATAAGTTCCTTGAGAACCACGTTCTCGCCACCGGAGACCACTCCGGAATTCAGGATTCCGGAGTGGGAATTACCCGGAGATGAGACAATGGAACTCAATGCCGATTCAAAGGGATCGCTCTGGTCCATTGAATTATCCCAGTTGCTATTAATATAGCAACTGGGATATTGTTGTTCTGAGCTGCAATGCAGCTCAGAACCTTGGCTTTCCAATTCCATTCCAAAGATTGAATTCCAGCCTTGTGGGATTCCAATTCCATTGTCTTTGTTGTTAAAGAAACCATCTTTTTCCATTTTTTTAAAAACTTTTGGATCAAGATTTTCAAATGGGTGTGTGTTTTTGTGGGAATTAAGGAAGAAAGATTGGAACTTTATGGATGAATGTGATGATTTGGTTGGTTCTTGAAAGTCACTCAAGTGAGGGAAGATAAAGGGGAGTTTGTGTTAAGAGCAGTTGTTGTGGCCAGTTGTTTATTAACAGAAAAGCATAATGAAAAAAAAAAGTAGTATAAAGTTGGAAAAGTTGTAGGAAAGTGAATAGGAAGCAATACTATAAAGATTAAAAAAGAAACAAGATGCTCCTTTTGACAAATTTTTTAAACATTATAAAAGAGAAAATAATTACTGAATTTTTATATAATTTTTCACTTGTATATATTAATAAAAGTTATATTATTAAATATATAACTTTCTTTATGCATCATGCATTCATTGCATAGGAAGTTTTTCAAAAAAAAAAAATTGTATTATCCAATTGTAACTTCAAAGCTTCTATCTTTTAACACTTTAACCCCTTTAATTTCATTTTTTTACTTATAACCCAAAAGTTTTTCATATTTTGCAATTTCACCTCGAGATTTTTTACTTTCAACTATGGTTCCTCATACTTTTCATCTTCCCCAAGTTTTCGTTTTACGTTTCATTCTGAATTTTGTATGTTAACACGCGAAATATGCATGTAAGGTTCAACTTTTTATAAATGATGTTAGTTAAATTAACGATTGTAAATTTTACGTAACATTAATGTATAATCAATCGAGTTGATATTTATGGCTACTTGATACGACATTGGCTCGCTGGGGAACGTCCACGGGCAAAATACTAGTTATAGAACATATTGGAAAATGAGATGAAAATCTTTCTCACAAAATAACCCAATGTTATCCTTTATTTTGCATGTGAATTCATATATGTATTTGAATACCAACGATAAACATCGGATACCAGAATACTAGCATACTTATTACATATATGAAGACTATGTATACGTTTTTTTTAAGTAACACACTGTCTCATCAATTTTTAATGGCTTTTATACAAGTTTGTAACATCTAATATCATCATTAAGATCAAACAAGTCGAAAAACATGAAGTGCATACTTGTTTATGATTTCAAGCCCGCGTAATAACGGGTATGGGGTTAGCGCCCTAGGTAGCGGGGTCCAGCATCCAGAGGTGTTGACCAACAATCGAATATTGTTCACTACTAAAATTGGACCAACAATCGAATATGCGTCTTTTGATCAATTGAAGTTATAAAAGGTTTTAAATTGATCGGTTTGATTCGAGCTTTGTTTTTATAGCTCGAGCCCAGCTTAAAAGTAGTTTTTCAAGCTCGAGTGCCACTCGTTCGTTATTATTAATTAATTTGTATTAATTACAATAATTATTTTATATATATATATTTAGATATCTTTTTCATAATTTTAAAATAGTAATTTTTATTAAATATATATTTAATATTTTGATTAGAAATTATATAAATAGTGGACTCCTTTAGGCTCGCGAGCCGGCTATAGATCGTTTAACTTATGAAAGCTCGAGCTCGGTTTGATTTGAGCTTTGTTTTTATAGCTCGAGTCCAGCTCATAGGTAGTTTTTTCAAGCTCGAATTTCGCTCGTTTGTTATTATTAATTAATTTATATTAATTACAATAATTATTTTGGATATATTTAGATATCCTTTTCATAATTTTAAAAATAGTAATTTTTATTAAATATATATTTAATATTTTGATTAGAAATTATATAAATAATGGACTCGTTTAGGCTCGCGAGCCGGCTTGAGCTTCAATAAACGAAGCTTGGGCTCAGGCTTGTTTACTGAACGAGCTTGCTTTTAGGTTCAGGCTTGGGTTACAGCTCAGCTCGAGCTATTTTTGGAGCCAAGCTCGAGTAGCTCGCTATAAGTTTGATTAATTTATTGAAATACTAGTCAATTTTGTTTATATTCATATCTTATATCATAATCAAAGGGCAAAGAAATGAATTTTGTAATGTAAGCAAAGATGAGGAGTTGAAAGTAATAAAAGTATCATTGTATCAACCAACTTTTTTAAGGAGAAAAGTTATGTTACTCTGATTTGTTTAGCAAAGTTTTAAACATGGATAAGATTTGTTTATTTTGTTCTTAGTGAAATGCATTTTTTCCTATGTGAGTTATATACTAGTTTGGCATCCGTTATCTGATCACACCCCTGTGTAACGTAACGGTGATCCGATATTAAACACCAATCTGCCTGCGCGTTAAAGCTCTTGTGTGTTAGTCCCTTAACCGACAGTAACCATGGTTAAAGGGGTGTAGTGGGTGGGCCCACTAATGTAGCAAATGCTTACGTGACACTAATGTGGCAAACACTTTCTTATTTGACAGTTAAAAATTGTGAACCCTTAGCACATAGCCTTATGTGAATCCAACCAGAGTCACATCCATAAGACATGATGTGACATATGGTATCATATGACCTAAAAGAGTTAATTGGGGAGAAGAACCGACAACCACAACCAAACATACAACCACAATCATCATGTCGCTACAAACCACTCTCGCAGTCTCACATCAACACCACCATCGTGGTTTAGGGATTTTCATAACACCAAACATCAAGAGTTAAGGGTTTAGAGGGCATCCATTAATTGAACCCACTCCAATCCTTAGCCCCAACCATTGGCGAAGCTTTTAAGGGGCGGAGAGGAGCGTCCCCCCCCCCCCCGAATTTTCGCTTAGAAGTTCCGATTATATAGTATTCGTATAGATATTTTTTGGTATATACGGTTTCTATAGAAATTCAAGCGGAAGCGATTTTCTATTTGGTTTTATTTATATGTTTGAGCCCTGCATCGGGAGGGCTGCTCGATTTCTAAACGTCAACGACTCTCAAAATAGCTAGGTGGATTTTGTATAAGAAATGTAGAGAGAATATGAAAGATGTTATTTTATTATAATGTTTTGTACAATACAAGGAGGAAACAACCTCCTATATAAATACATAAAGAAAGTACATAAAATGAGGAAGTGACTAAACTTTAGGGCATAATCCAAGGAAGCTAATCTCTAGTCTTGGTCAATGATCGATAATGTTGGTCAATGGTCAAGGTCAACATTATTGATCACTTAGGGCAAAAAGCAAGCAAGACTTTGACTAGTCAAAAGGTCATAATCTCCAATAGTTTCGACCCCCCGAACTAGTGATTTCTAACCCCCCCCCCCCCCTTTGACTTCCGACCCCCCGAAGTTTCGAGTCAAGTTTCGCCACTGCACCAACCAATAAAAGTTCGCCACATCATTCCAACCATTTTCAACCTCTTTCATCTTGGACGAAGGGGCACCCATCATGTAACACCCCAACCGATGGCGGAAACATCGGGATGTCACGTATTGATGATTGTTCAGTAGCTCATGGTAAACAATAAATTTCATTATATGATTTAAATAAATTACATACAATTGTTCTACAATAGTTTGTACATCAAATTGAATAAAACTATGCACACATCTTCAAGCATTAATTCAAATCTTCAAGCAAGTAGAACCTGAAACATGTTAAGTTGAAAATATTTTGGGTCAACAAAAGTTGGTGAGAATTACATAGGTTTTGATAATCGAATAAAAATGTTGTGCAATTCAAGTGTCATGGCAAGTCTAGTCCATATGTGAAAACATACTAGAAGTAAATCGGGTGCATAATCAACCCTTGTGACTGTTGTATTGTGGTACATCCCATACGCTCATGGTTCACTCGTTTATGTTGCGATAACAAACACCCACGCTACCTTTGTAGGAGGCACGTATCCGGGTGGGATTGTCAGTCCAATAGATCTATCAATGTATACCGTCGGCTGATCAATGTTAATGATTATGCTAGAATATTGTGCTTACCCTAGTCATGTTTAAGACATAACGCAACATAGAAAAACACATAGACACTTTGATGATTGAATTGCATATATAATGTTGTAACATGTTTCACCCCAAAAACGGTGATAAATAGAAAAGGGGCTATGTAAACTCACCTTAGCAAAATGTTATATCTCTTGAAAATTAGAGTAGTGTGTTGCCCAAACAATGCCAAGTATTACCAAACACGAATTGATTATGATAGCGCAGTCAAAGACCCGAAGTCAAAATACGATCAAAATCAAGAACAGAGGATTTGGTAAGAGAAATTGGGGATTGAGAAAGAATGAACGGCGAGTTGTTAAAGTCCAGAAGTGTCCAATTTATAGTGTTGGGGCTTGGATGCTCGAATTGGCATGTTTGACTTTGTTTTTAATGGTTGACGCGTCAAAACGTATAATTGGTATGAATTGGATGGTAATTGAACGTGTAATAACTTGTGATAGGCCGGCAATCACGACCCCAATCAATCCCTGATCAATTACACGCTAATTGGACTTGATTTTGGTAAGTCGTGATTCACAGTTGACTTTCTAAGTCAACTGGGAGGGTTTTGAATCCGTGATATAATAATAAAGAGCCGGGTTTAAAACAAGAATTATGGGTAGCTCAGCTGGTTTGTGTTGGTGTGTGTAATGAACCGGCTTGGGACGCGGGTTCGAGTCCCGGCCCAAGCACTATTTTTTTAACATATATCCACAATATATATATATATATATAATTAATATAGTATTAGGGTTCCCAAAATGCCACAAAAATAATTAAATGCGAACGATGATAATGGGACTTGACGTTTTTATCCAAATTATACGTAACGTACAATTTATTAAACGCGAAATGTTACACATCACTCAATGTTTTGAACCCAGACCGGACAGGCCGGACCAGGAACCGAGACCTAGACCGGTCTTGGTTGGGGTATCGGACCGGATGCACAACGAACCGACGGTTGGATCGGGATTTAGTGTGGTTGAACCAGCTTTTATATATTTTTTAAATTTTTCCCTATTAATTTCTTTAATATTTACGAGACCATCCGGTCCTTACATCTGGTCCAATCGGGATTCAGGATGTAAGAAATTTATCCTGTTTTCTAATTATAATTTCTATTTTATTTACATGTTCTACTCAAATATCATTCCAACACCATTTTAGTAGTTTCTTTTATCTGCCATTCTAATTAATAGTATGTGAAATATAAATATCATAGCGAAGTTTATTACATACTGTCAATCAAGGAATACAAACAACATCAATTTTATTCAAACAAAGATTGCTTTCTCAAATTATGAACCGAAAAAAAAATTGTCATGGATCATTTTGCTCGAAACCTGCTGCTAATGCGCTCGAGGGTATCATCGTAATTTCACACTGATCATGCGGCTCATGCCCATTGAGGCATTACGCCATTACCTCTTTGGCAATATCATTCTTGATCCATCGTTGAATCGTTTTAAGACATAAAAGTACTGTAAAGATACACAATTCCGGATATTAGAATCGGTTAGAGATCACAAAAGCTTATAACACTATAGATTATTGTTTTAATCGTAAATAACGCATAAAAAATTAAAGTGGCAAAAAAAAGTGTTTGGGGGTCAACCCAACCTCACCCGTTTCAGCTTGTACTATAAAAAAATACAATTTTTTATAGCGTAAACGAGTAGTATCCAAGAAACATATCAGATTCAATAACTTACTTGAAATGCTAGGATTAGAGGAATGAATATTTTCCCTCTATCATTTGGGTTGGGTCCATCAATCAACTTCTGGTCAACCAATATGCTTTCGCTTTCAGTCAACGCGACTTTTGTGATTGTTTCAACTATGCTGGGAATCCAAGCAGTACCATTTGGAAGAATCTGCAGGACCAAAACAAAAATTCAACAGACCCCAAAAGCCTACGCCGATGCAGACGCAAAATGAATCAAGAATGGATTTAGTTGTAACAAAATGGGGGGGGCAACTGTCAGGTGTTGACCCGAAACAGTTTTTGTCCAAAATTTTCATAAATAATTAGTATTTCAAATATGCTTACAAAAACTGGATTATTTCAATTATGATCCAACTTTTTGAACAAAATGATTTCAGAGGATTTATGCATTCACTATGAGCGACTTTCAACCCATAGCAGCTGGGCGGATCTAGAGAAGGAGCAGGGGTAAGTAACATCCGTTACCCCTCAACTTTTTTGGCGTAGTGTATTTTTAATTTTTTTTATGTGTTTTGTATTACGTTATCCATGAAAATTATGTAACGTTACCTAGAAATCTTGGTCTAGATCCGCCACTGCTGATAGCAGATCATTTTACTTGACCCCACATGTATCGACCCACATATAAGTACATGGGTTGAAATTGCTGACGACTAATGGAAGTAACAAGATACGATGCAAATAACCAACCTTTTCATCTTTCTCGTTTTTGCTACATCTGCCACTGTTCTCAACCAAACCAACCGGAATTGAAATGTTCTACAAGCACACAGTAAATTTAGCATATTTTGTGTGTATTGGGCATGGACGTGCACGTGTGTAAAAGAGAGAGTAATTTTGAAGAGATGATGCACCTCGATATCTTGTTTTTTGAACCTAGCACCAAGATGTACAACCTTGAGAAGAGCCTCGGATCTTTTAGACAAAAACTCATTGTAAGTTAGACTATCTGGAGGTGATACTTGAGCATGTGTGAGCACTAAAATCGCTCTATGCCATATTTCTTGACCAAAAATGTTACTTATGGCTTTCACAACCTGCCCATCTAGTGTATCAACCCTGTATGCATCTAGCCGGTCCACGTAAAGCAAAACATCTATCGTCTTGTTCAAAAGAAACCTGCTAAGACAAACCATGTAAAGAAATAAGTATAATTATTATGATTGATTGAAATAATAAAATTCATGTAAGTATATTAGACACACTTACTTTTTTTTTTAAGTATCTTGTGCAAAAAGTCTCGGATCAATACAACGAGACCCATTACAACACATAAAAAAATAGCACATTTTAATCCGAAACTGTTTTGACCCGTTCATGTTTAAATTAACGGCTGAGGCGTGCGCCTCAAGGCGAATCGGGAGGAAAACGAGTCTGAGGTTGCGCCTCAGGGTGCTATTTTGTAGATGCGCCTTACAGGGCTGAGGCAGTAATAAAAACTGCGCCTCAGGTGCGCCTCAGGTACGCCTCAGGGGTTTTTTAAGTTTATTTTTGATGTTTTAGACTTTTTATTTCAATTTCAAGCATGTCATGCCCTTTTAACGTGTGTTTTTGATGTTTTTGATGAATTTGATGCTGAAATTAGTTAGTATTTCATTTTCTATAAGATATATAACATTTATATATATATTTTCATTCCGCTTCGCGCTTACGCCTCGGTTCGCCTCGAGGCGTACGCCTCGTGAGGCGAAAGGAAAACGCCTCGAGGCACGTTTCCGTACTTTTAAACCTTGGACCCGTTAATTTAAAAACCAGGGAAAACAAAGATGACCTTTTGATTATGTCAATGGCTTGGTCATTGACATAACCTCCCTCAACAATGCCTGGTGTGTCAATTATGTTCAACGTGAATCCTGAACGCTCACGTGAAACCATTACAGGTCTTGGTGTTTCCGACTGCAAGATCATTTCAGTGACCAAATAAGCAATTCAACATGTAAACAAGTATAACATAAATCTTCAAAAGGTTTTTGTACAGTTAGTAGCTACCTGGAAGGCACTGACGGTAACCGCTCTCTCACCAATGATAGAGTTCACAGTTGAAGATTTTCCAACTCCGCCTTTTCCCATCACAAGGATTGTCAGTTTGTCCTTTTTCTGCAATATTATATGAACATTTAACATGTGTGTAACGGCGAATAAAAAGGAGTACAAAAGAAAGAGTTAAGACCTTTTCCTTTAGTCTTCCCAACAGTTCAAGCAGCTTGTCTTGAGTGGCAGGAGGAAACTGCTGAATCCCACTCCATTCGCGGATTAACTGAGACGCCATGTAAACTGCAGCGTTCGTATGTTCAGCTTTGTCATTTAACTTTTCCCTTAGATTGTAGTAAAAATTAAAATTACATTCAATTATGTGAAAGTTGATACGGAGCTGATCCAAGAATTGGCAGACTCGTACGTGGAGCAACTTGATAAAGTCAAACGGGCTAGAAAACGACCAAACTTAAAACAAGCATAACTTTTGGTCCATATGAAAATACAGACGGAAATGGACCCCATTTCCCTCGTCTTGAGCCCTTGACTTTTACGGATATCGCTGAAATTCCTTAATTTATTAGATTCTAGTTTTAAGCGTAAAAACGTGTGAATCATGGATTTCAAAAAATTAAACCTCTATTTAGTCATTTAATTTAATTTCAACTCTAACTGCGAATTCTCATTTCCAAAGCCAAAACTCTACTACTACTAAAAAACCGATTAACCAAAACCGAATAAAACTGACCCAAACTAGTAATAGACATATCGTTTTTGTTTTCTTTGAAAACCGAAACTTAATGTTCACTTTCGATTATCCCTCGCTTAAAAACTGAACTGCACCAAACCAAACTTGTTTGAATGTTCGTCATTGGATTTACGGCCCAAATCCATTCTTTTGGGTCAAAAGTTTCATTTTTTAATTATATAACATGACTGAAAATTGAAAAAATTACATCAAGATAGCGGGAAGGCGGGCAACAACCTGCGCCGCCACCCCAATTAATTAACAAGTGGTTAACAAACAAAATTAGGCCATAAGTATTAGGCCCAAATTCACTACTCTCGGCCAGTTTTTTTTTTTTTTTTTTTTTTTTTTTTTTTTTTTTTTTTTTTTTTTTTTTTTTTTTTTTGAGATCCTAACATTTCGAAGCCTAAATGTAAAACCGACCCATGACTGAACCCATACAAAAAAAACAAACAAACAAACAAAAAAGACCGAAACACCAAAACTTTAGTTTGGTTCGGTTTGAGGCTTTGAGCGCAAAGGCGACCTATGCACACCCCTACTAAACTTAACTTAACTGAAACCACACAAACAAACTAACCATACTTCAAAGTTCAAACATAACCACATTTCCACATTAATCATTACAATAATTCAAACAAATATAACAAGAAAACACAAACCCAACATAAAGAATTTGCACCAAAATTCAGTAAAACAGACAATGATAGAGCATTTTGAGTAAATATTATAAGTTAATATGCAAATTATGTATAACCCATAATTATAACCCCATATATAAATGTGAATTTGACAATAAAAAATGAAAGAGTGATAGATAATAAATAATGAAAAGGAGATAAGAAAGGAAGGGAAGTCTTGCCGGTGAATGGAGAGTGATGGCGAACTGAGTTGATAAGAGCTCTGTTGGATAGATAACACTGAGCTACCAACAAGAATAGATAAAACATTCTTTCTGGTTATTTTAAATTGTCTGAAAGGGTATTTTGGGAAATTCACAACAAAATTTACAAAATATTGATAACAGAAAAAAATATTTTTTTTTTTTTATTTTTTGATACAGGTAATTTGAGGAATGCCACTCGTAACTTTCATATTTTGTTGCTAGCTGCACCGTGTGGGGGCTCCATTTTGAGCATGTTTGCCCCTTCATTTGGATTAAGGAGAAAAGAAGGTAGAAGAAGGAAATAAGGAGATGGACACTCAAACATGCCCTTTATCACCATGCACGTAGCTTATAAGGGGCCGGGAGGGGCGGCCGACCCCCCTGAATTTTCGCTCAAAAGTTCCGATTATATAGTATACGTATAGAAATTTTTTGGTATATACGGTTTCGACCCCCCAAAACTAGTGATTTCCGACCCCCCAGTGACTTCCGACCCCCGAAATCTCGGGTCAAGCTTCGCCACTGTTTATCACCTAAGCGTTGTGGCTCTATTATCTCTTTTCAATAACCCTCGGGAAATGGAATAAAGTTCCCTCAATTGTTTGTTTATTTATTTATTTTTTATTCAAAAAAATTAAAATAAATTTAAACAAATAAAAATACATAGCATTAAAATAAAAATACATAACATTAAAAAAAATACTAAATATTTCAGTTTAATAAATATTGGCATCGACTATAAGTTCCCAAAGTTCTAATTTAGTAAACGACTAAACGGCCTTCCATTAACTTGTGCACATTTGGCATAAGATTCTTCAACAACGGTCTCATCATTTTGATCATCTCCCAAATTGTCCATCCGTCTACTGTATATTCGGTGAAATCTTTTAAGCACTAACGATATACCCTCCCACTTTGACGATATTTGATCCCTTGTACGCACGGTTGCAAAACCAATTTCCTCGTCAAGGCGTACTCCTCTTCTTTGGTCCAAACAGGAACGCGCATTTGGTAGTATGGCAAGTGAAGAGTTGTGGTTTATATAATTTGTAAAATAAAGGTTTAAAAAATGAGAAGTGGCTGATTTATAATAAAGTGTTTAAAAATAGTTATATTTAAAAAAAAAAGTTACCGTTTCAACAGTAACATTTTATTAAATGGGTGCACCAAGTGATTTCTTGCAACAAAGACCGCTACTTTTAGCTTTTAGTATTTTGAACTTCTGGTATTTAGGTTTTGATATTGCTTTATAACCGTAAGTATAATTTATAAGATGTTACTAATTTTGAATGCCGTAGTATATTTTTTTTAGTTCTTTTTTCCTCTATGTGCCCTTTTTTAATCATAGGGTAGCTTTTTCTTTGCGCCTTGCACCTAGGCCATCGCTAGGCCTATGCGTCTCCTGCAAACTTGAGGATATTCAAGACTTGGCATATACTTCATTCTTTTAATGGGTGCACAACTTCAGCCTTAGTTTTGTGTTTGTGCCTCACAAGTCAGAAGGATGCTTGACATTGTAGTTATTCAAGAATGTCTATATACTAACAAAGAGAGTTGTTCAATACAGATTCATTTTTAAATAGAGAAAAGCGAGAACCGCATAAACACTCACAAATTGCTTTAACTAATGATACGTAAGGTGGTTATGTAACTGCATAACCATCCTCCTCTTTCTCTCTCTCCACTATGTCTGACATGCAGAACGCTAGGTCTTTATGCGAATCTCACAGTTCTCTACTTTAATGTTTTTGTATTGAACGCACCCCTTTCTTAACATACATACCAAATATGGTCATATAAGCAGCAACTTATTTGTAATATTAACCATTTCAATATAATTGTTTCCCAACCGATCAAACATAACCACATACTTACAAGACCAGCAGCTATCATCACCAAGGTTCTAAACATTCACTGTTGGTAGACCAGAACTCTCCTTCCTCACTTGCAGCTTCTTCGTCGTCACTTATATCTGAATCGCCATCGTCAGATACAAACAAGTCATCCAAACCGTCTATAAGATCATCATCATCATCATCAATCTCATCAAGACTGTCATAATCTTGGTTAATTACTGTATTTCCATAATCAAAACCGTTCTTAAAGCTAACCCGTCTCTCTCGCCTCAATCGTTTACCTTCCTTAACCAAATCCAATAACTGATCTTTTATTGTAAAAGATTCGTCTTTTTTCAAAAGTTTACCCTTGTCATCGTATGCTTCGACCAAAAAAACAGAGTCTCTCTGCCCCTTCAAACTCACATAAAACAACTCCGGGTGCCTTAACAACATAGCTCTCAACCTATGCGACAAACCAAATTCTTTTCTGAAATGCGTCAAGTGATCAATCAATGTTCTTTTTTCAACCATCATACCCAACACCTCCCTCACCACTTCACACGCCCTTTTTTCCGCTTCAAGAGATTCTTTCGGAAATTCACCAACTTTTGTACGATACGGACACACATCCGTTATATCTCGAAACTTCATCAAAAACTCTTTGTGATGTCTTCCTACATTCAGCCCTTTACGAAGTCTCAACCGGTTAAACTTCAACGGCCGGTCAACTATCAATCCAAGCGATTGGACTTCAGGAACAGGTAAAGGTTGAGCCAGACCAATGTCAGATGACACAAGCTCAAGTGCACGGCCATAAGACGTGCCAACGGTTTTAAACCTATCTGGATACTCGTTACAAAGCCTGGACCGAAAGTTAGCAGGGAGGCCAAGATCAGGCCCAATGTGGACCAACTTTGACAAAAGGAGTCTGTGATGGGAAGATAACATAAGAAGTTTCTGAAGCTTGTTGGCTAGGGAGTCTGACATGGCGGTTTTAAGCTTCGACTCTTCACTAGCAAGAGATGCTGCAGCTGGAGTAAGTCTGACACAGAGTTGGGGAAGTGTTTTTGTTGCATTGAACGGCGTGGGCGGTAAAGGAATGGTGAAAAGTTCAAAAATAGTCGGGTAACGATGAATCATAGATACGAGTGATCGAGGTCTCGGCAGTGATAAATAAGACCGGCATTTACCTAGGATATGAAGCGGCATGTAGTGTTTTGGTTTAGATAGGAGTAAGGTTTTCAACTTTTGTACAAAACGGATTTTGTTCTGCTTTACCACATGTTTGTCTAGTGACGGGTCTCGGACATGTTTGATAGCTGCAGTTATGCTAAGAGAGATGTTTTTTGATTTCCATAATATGGTATTATCTCTTTTGCAGGATTTATGATTCCAGAAAGAAACCGAAGGAACGAAATCTGATTTGGGACAAGTTAGAAGCTTATTACCCGTAAATGCGACAGGATGAGTAAGAGACAATTCCATGTTAAGATACGTAAAATCGTTGAACCAAAACAACTTCAAATCCTGCAAAAAGCGAAACAAAGTTTTACTTTCTGGAAGAAGTGTACCCTTTTTTCTGTAAATAAAGAATGAACATATAGAGCAAATAATAACAAATATACATCACACAGTTAAAAATATTTCATCTATTTGCATTACTTATCCAAATTCGATACAAGGACACGAGATGAACGACTATCGCTCGACTCTTTTATTATTATAAAACAAAACACACAACTTACCATAGCCCTATCTATCTATTTATACTATACTTGTACTAATCCTAGTTCCTAACTCAACACAAACTCTATTTTAATAATCAAATAAACCAACTAGATAAACATATCTAATAAACCGATAATTCAAACTACTTAAACAAATAAACCAAACTATCTTTATCGCGAACCCACTTGAATTATCTTTAACCCGTTTAAACTTTCTCGATTATCCTCTCCCTTCAAAGCATAGTGACAGTGAAGCATGTGATCAGGACTTTCATCAAACAAGTGGTTAAATAGTGACACAAATGCTACAAATGTATATGGGCTCATGGTTGTAAGCATAGTGACAAAAGATGTTCACTCTATCAGTGAAGCAAGTGAGCAGGACTTTCATCAAACAGTTGGTGAGCAGTAAACAGTAAACCCAATTACACCCATAATATAAAACGACCAAATAAATCATTAAGATAAGATTATGGTTCAAATTATTGGAAAAAAAGTCAGTGGGGATTTTTATCAAACAGTTGGTGTGCAGTTAACCAATTCATTGATAATTAAAAGGGCAAATTACGTAAGGATAGCAGGTAGACGGGCAACAAACTTCGCCGCCACCGCTTCATAAAACAACTAGCAAGAAGATAACTTTGGGGAAGTTTATTGATCTGGGAACTCATGAGACCATCTAAAGTTATAATATTAAATAAAGTTGTTGGAACTTACTGAACGGAGATGATAAGAGCTTCAAAACAGTTCCTTGAAATATTAATATTAAGACTCATTAATATAATAATAATAACACCTTACGTTTCAAGAGTTTAGACGTTTTGCGAAAAAAAAAAAAGAGGGTCAAATAAAAATGCGTTTGCCGGGAGTCGAACCCGGGTCTATTGCTTGGAAGGCAATTATCCTAACCGTTGGACTACAAACGCTGATTATGTAGAGAAGGTTGACAATTCCATTATGTCTATGTGGAGCTGATAATATTTTCAAATTTTTTTGGTGAAATACAATAATTGAGTGATGATCAGTAAATAATCGTTTTTAAGTACAGGAACTTAAGTTTTTGTAAGATCAAGCATGAATTAGGTTACTTTATTTTTAGCTTTCAAATACAAATATATTATACAGTTCTCTACAATTCAAATTTGTTATGTATTGAATGTGTTCACTAATCATGTATTGAATATGTTCACTTTTTGATAATAGTAAAATAGTTTGAATTACAATTAATTTGACCTTAAGACTTGTTTTTAAGAAAACGGATATGTATTAAGCACATATGTTAATGTTCAGAGTTCCATAATTGGTATGGTTCTATTGGTTATAGAAAAAGATGGTTTGGTTGATTCGGTCGACCAGTTTTAAAATATAAGCAAGAAACATGTTAATTAATAAACTAGATGAATTACAAAACTGCATGGTTTGTTAAACATTGTAAGTTTGGATGCAAACAAGGACAGGAAGTTTTCGGTTAAATCAACAAAGATCGCTTATTTCAATGTCTGCATCGTCTTTGGAAGGTTGCGCGGCTTAATGGAACCATTGGCTACCCAAAAAAAAAAGTCAACATTTTTGGGTGGAGAATGGTACTTAACCGTCTTCCAACTAGATCGGAGCTTGTAAAACGATGTATCGAAATCAATTCCACCGAGTTAGATGAAACTTTGGAGCATATACTCACATCCCTCAAAGATATCATTTGCCACACTACCGTTGCTACGAGGTCAAAACTACATACTAATGTGGAAGGGCCGGTGGTGAAAAGGAAAATGATCCAGTCAATCGTTCTCACAGCTTGTTGGTTAGTCTGGTGGGCACGAAACGAGGTCATCTCAATTCGAAAAGGGTAGATATTGATCACATTTCGGAAGAGCTTAGCACGTTGGGATTTCTATAGGTGAAAAATAAGTCAAAGTTGGAAGTTCTTGATTGAGAGATGTGATGCAACTTCAATTTTGTGTAATTAAATGTAAATATTTGGTTTTGGTTGTATGTTTCTGGTCTAGTCGTTTTTGACTAGCGGTTTTAACACAAGTTACCTTTTATTTTTGGTTTTGGTAAATATACTTTATTAAATTCATGGCTGTGAAATTTACATCAAGATAGCAGGATGAGCAACAAGCTACGCCGCCACCCATTTCTGTATGGCAAACCCTAATATGCTAAAAACGAAACCTTTTCCACTTTCTTCGTCTCTGCCTTCGCAACGCTTGCAAAACAAAACACCGTCATTTTGATCATTCTACAACTATTTACCATTTGTTTAATCATTCTTTTGTACCCAAACAAATACAAAATCATTATCATTTTGACCAACAAAATAGTGAAATACATTTCTAGAAGGTGGTTCAGATTCACATTCATCCCCAACCAAAATAAGTTTCTGGTAAAAAAAAACTAAAAAATTCAAAACAAAACAAAACAAAACAAAAAAAAAAAAAAAACCTTAATATTCATCTATTGCCATCCTATCCATTACCTACATAAAGTACAGGGTCCTGGATGCCTAAAACTTCTACCTGTGTAGAATTATAACTGAAAATCTACATTGTAACTTCAAATATAAGACTGGGTCATATACTTATAACCACCTACCTTTTAAAGCAGTTTGCACCCTTCTAACATGATAATATACAAATGTCATGCTTCGGCACACGTGTCGTTGTCTTTACCAACTTGTCTTTGATCTACCATTTATCCATTACGGAAGTTGGCGTTGACCATCTTTGACAATCAGGGTTAGCTTGTGACGTGGGAAAATTAATTTCCATACGGATCAACGGAACAGTTCTGGGAAAGACCACATTATGAACTTTGCGAAAATGTCAGTTTCCAAGAACTCAATATGAGCGGCTCGTCCGATTATTGTATTTAGGTTTCTTCCTTGCAATGTAGTATCAAAATTTACATCACATCTCATAAACGTGCGTTGTTCAGAAGATGGAGCGTGCATTTGTTCCAAACAGTTGTTGAGCATTTCATGGAAAAGTTTGCCCCGTCTTGAGTAGTCCCCTGATGATGATTGGCACATCTCGATTCGAGCAGAATGGTAAGGAACATAACCATCCTGAAAAGGACCAAACAAGTTACTTGTGAGTGAAGAGTGTGGACAGTATATTATATATGTAGTTTCTAAAAACAACCAAACCCGCAATAAGACCTTGCCACATGGACCGTCGTGCTATTTACTTAAATAAATGTCTTTTTTTTATTAACCAACGAGGACCAGGTAAAACGCAGCTTGCAAGGCACGTAGCCTTCATGGGGTTAAAACGCAAAAACCATGAAGCTAGAGTTGGACCTGAGACCTCTACTAAAGAGAATCAGGCGCTTACCACTACGCCACCTCAAAATAATATGTTGTTTTCATAATCGATAAATATTTGACAAATCGTGAGATGATGTAGATACCTGAGGAGATGATAGCAGGATTATGTTCTTGAAACTTTCCAACGTCTTTTCCTGAAAATATAATAAGCACAAAAAGGGGGTTCTAAACCGGAACTAAGAGAGAATTTTAAGAACTAAAAAAGAACAATCGAGCAGGAAATTAATTGTTTAGATTCATAAGTATAAAATGTACCTTGGAAAGATTGTAAAAGAAGGTATTCTCTAGATCTATGTCATCAGTGAAAGTCAGCTGATGAATGCAACGGGTGTTTTTAAGCTTCTTCAACAACCATAATCCAGAATTGAAAAGAGAATTTGAACTGTAGAGATAACCTAAATGTGGGCCCGATACCGAAACATATGTATGCAGGTACCTATGGTATGGCTCCATGATGCTCTCTGCAATTTTAATTATAGAATACATAAATATTTGCTCTCTGCAATGTGTAAATTTTAAAAACTTGGTTATAATGGAAACACGTCAAACGATTAGAAACTGAAGCAAAATATCTTAATATCATTACCTCTTAACTCCCTTTATAAAAAAAATATATACTTTTATATAGACCTCGTAATTTATGGAATACAATAGTTACCTAAGGAAAGGGAAAAACCGAAAAAGTTTGTGGGTCAAACCAACCAGACCCGTTTAGACCCATGTTAAAAAAACAACCGGCCCAAACCATTTCAACATGTTACCTGCCAACGCAGTTCTTATAATCACATTTCCAATGGAGTGCCCGACAAAGCTAAGCTTCACATTTTTCAAGGTACCAGATCTTGAAGCTTTATCCATCTTCTTTTTAACAAAAGCAATGACTTCTTTGGCAAGTCTTAACCCCATATCCCTGAAGTCCTCAGAAGTCTTGTCTTCATTAACTTCCGACATTAAAAACTCAGTTTTTGGATCTATTAGAAGCCACTGATTCCTGACAAGCCTTAAATCTAGATGATGTCCCTGCTTATGTCATCAAGAATTAGTTTTTCTACACTAGTGAATCTTACCACCAGCTTCTACACAAAATTAGCATGCATGAATTGATATGCTACAGATGTAAGAGACTTTTTGGTTTATTATTCCACGTCCCCCCACACCATAATTAAAAACAAAAATAAAAAGAAAAACAATCAACCAAGAAAACCTAAAAGATATTTCATACATGGTGAAATTGCCACTTCTAAATTTAAATTTGGAGTATGTAAAGGGCATAAACATGCCTGAAAACCATGAACGAAAACAGCAATCTTCAAAATGCGACCCTTTTGCTTATTGTTAGAGAAACCTGAGTCAATCTGTGGAAGCACGCCATTTGTATTTTTTGGGTCCGTGTTTCTGAAGTAAGAATTTCCACTTGCTGAAAGCAATGGTGCATGTACTACACGTTCAACGATTATAATAGGTATACGTGAGGGGTCTCCGAAAATCTGAAGATCTTGAATTGAACTATTGTTTATCTGCATATAATAGGAAAAGGGTTAAAAATTCTTGTACAAGGGAAATAGGATAATGAAGCCTTTAAGAACGCTAGCCCACCCTCATCTGTGCAATACTACGCCGGTGGAGCTCAGCCCTCATTGCTGCAGCCTGGGAAGGCTGAAAAAAAATTGCATTAATGATTCAGGTGTGATTATTATCAATTGTAATAACGTAATTATTAAATAATCAAGTGTTTTACAGGTTATGATGATTTAAGTAACTAATGATAAAACGACAAAAGAGATATTCTTTTATAGTTCACAATTTCAAGATATTTCAAATTTTATTTTACATGGTGATAATTATTATAAAAAAACAACATATAATTCCAAAGATTATCGGTATTTCATGATAGGATAAAAACAAACGAGAAATCTAGATGAAAAGTATTACAAATAGGTAAAAGCATGGGGCTATGGGGGTAAATAGATACTTATGGTATTCATAAAAAAAATCAGTTTATTATTTTACCACTAAATAATTATAACTTCATCCGGATACTAAAAGCTGAATATAGAAAACCACTTTCATAATGTATATTCAAACACCCCGTAGATGTTTGTGCTATCATCATCAACATACTCAGTTAATCCCACTAGTAGCAAAGCTACAGTAGGGTCTGAGAAGGGTAAGATGTAGACAGCTTTACCTCTACCCCGGTGGGAATAAAGATGTTTGTGATATGCGAAAAGCAAAACTTTGTGAGAAGATACAAAAGATAAGAACATTACATCTTCCATTATCTTCCGGGGAACAGGCACCTTGCCACGTAAACCGTGGTATTGTGAGTCATCAATCTCACTTAAGGTAGATTGGTGTGGCATCTCAACCTTAGAGTATACCATCCATATTGACCATTCAGCTCTCCGATCGATAGCCCATGAGTTACGCAAATGATCCAAAATCTTTGTTTTATTTTCCCTGGTGTGCAGTAAAAGATAAGACTATGAGAATCACAGTACCATGTGCACATTATGTGATGCTCACCTTCTTTTATTGATATGTAAAATCCAGTAGGTACAATATAAGCACATGAATTTTAAAGAATTCTAACTTTTTCTTCATTTCTATGCACTTGAGAAACAGAAGCAAACCTGTGGAACTTTAGAAAAGTGCTCCATAAGTAATGAATCTGATCTCCAATTGAATGAAAAAGACGATACAGTTCATCGTTTTGGAGAGAATATAGATATTCACTCGAGAAATCAACGGTACCGTTTGGGATCTGTCCATCATACAATGTCTATGGTGATTTACAAAATTTATAAAAAGGGAAATTGGACGGAAAAAAAATAGTATAATATCTAAATAAACAGAAAATATCGCATTGCATAAAAGTGAAATTGACCTTGTCTTTAACCCTAAAACCGTTCATAAAATATTAGTCATTTGACATATATTTTAAAATAGCTGAATAGAGAAGCAACTCAAATAACAAGTGAACAACCTTAGAAACATTTTGCATGTTTTCTGGTACTTGTGAAGCATTAGCAGTCTCCATATCCAATTTCGTAGAAGCAATCAATATGTTTGTCTCGTCATGTTGAGCGGTCAAACCAGTCAAATCAATTGTTTCATTAATTGCCTTACTAAGATTCCGTATCTCTTGAAGTAGAATTGCACGGGAAGTTAAAAATGCCTTCACAAGCAAAATCTGTTTCAACAGTGATGTGTTAGAACAGAAAGTTGAAGTTGATCTTCACAGTGAATGTATTGATAACAATATTTGTAGATGCTGAAATGTGTGACCCGAAGTAACTCAGTGCAACATATATCATTACCCTAAGTAAACTTAAAACAAAAAAAAAATAGTAAACCTAAAGAAATGCGTACTTGATTTCTCTTGTCATACTTCTCACCGCGAGCTTCTTCATTCCAATGAGAATTGCTGCTAGAAAAGTGACACAGTTAGTTTATCTTCAAAAAACTTTCATTGTCATAGAGGCAGATTTGAGAAACAGAAATCCATAGTGTTGGCACAATAGGCGAGTTGAATAATGTGCCAACGCAGTTTCAGATTGAAACGGATTGTCTTTAGTATGGGCAAGGTGGGGTTGAACCACAAACATTTTCCATCTGTTTTTTTTTTATAAATAGCTCATGCATTAATTATAAATTTATGATTATAAAGCTATGCTATTACAATAATAATCTGATTTTAACATAATGGTTGCCTTGAACATGGGTGTTTTTGATGGAAACTTAACACTAATTAAGAAAGCCATTGGTGTTCCTCTCCTTGCATATAAAGTTTGAATATGTGGTTCACCTCTCTCGAAAGGATTTTAGAAGGTTGTAAGCATTAAAAATACACTTTGTGCAACTTTCAACTTGTTGGATCCAACTGGATTAATGGACCAACTCGGTTTAGCTACAAAGTTCTTTTGACCTTATCCCTAATCGACTCATTCACAATTAAACGGGTCAGAATGGCCACCTCTAAAAATCAACAAAAAGTTCGATTTTCTAAATTAAGCGACAAAACTAGCACCAAACCTGTGTTTCTTCATAGTATGAACACTTCCTTTCAATAAGCTGATATGGACACTCGTATCGACAAGCACTGAATGGAAAGCATCAAAATAAACAGGACAATACGAATGCAATCCAAGAAGAGCCTTTGGTGGAATTCTGAATTCATGAACGGCAGCAGGGGAAACATTCAAAGAGTCCTGCATATTGGAGCTGCAGATGGAGCATTAAAAACACTATATCTAGTAAATATTTAATGAAATGAGTAGCAAAAGCTGAAAATACATGCTAACTTGATATTATTATAAAATACTATTTACTAACCCATTTTCCAGAACAGGTGCGTAGAGAAGCTCAAATTTCAGTATTACAGCTGACGTGATTGGACCCTGAAGAAATTAGGAGCTCATCAATTAGCAATATTACAAGATGAGTATGACAGAACTATGACATAATCATTTGACTAAATTAACCACATTGAGAGAGGGAATGAGAAAGAGAGAGAGACCTCAAATTTACCAAGAGAGAAGTTGAAAGATATCATGACTGATAGAAGAATATCCTGCCTTGCATATCGAATACGAAAAGGTTGTGATGAAAAACTATGGTCTGTGTCGTCAATCTTCCAAACCCCCAAGACATCATCAGAACCAAGTTCAGGAGCTGTAGTTCATACAAAAAATGTTGCATGATATTAGCTTTGTTTGTATCCTGATAACAAGCTGAAGAGAAAAATCATCACAGTGATAATTATTAATTACTTGTAAGTGATTGGGGACATGACTTAAAAACATATGAAAGGATGTAAAAACATGCTCACAAGAATCAGCTGGTGAGATGATTGTAGATGCATCCTATAACTTTAATCATGTTTGAAAGATATTCATATACGGAAATTCTAAATGAAAACATGTTGTAACACTTGGCACATAATAGAAGTTCACACTGTTGCTTTTTTTTTTCCTAGCATTCCCTCTGGCAGTCCTAGTATATAAGTCTCAGACTCTCAGTTAATTAGATTAATCTTTTGAGACATAATTTCCATTGTATTTACTTTATACATGCATGAAGTAAAGTAGGATATCCAAATCCCTACATGTGAATCTCATTCCCAGCATGGTATGTTTCACAAGGACATCATCTCTTTGTCTGTGGTCATTGCCTATTCATCTACCGACAATTTTCCTTTTGGTCCGTAAATTCATTATCTCACATGATAGGGTAGTAGATTAAAAGATGTATATGGTATGTAGGGTAGTAGATTAAAAGATGTACATGGTATGCAAATATGCAATATGCACATGCATTAATGTACTAACTTTATCCTAGTGGCTGGTATTCCTGCCTCATTTCAGATTACCAAAGTAAACATGCCTAATTGCCTAAAATCCTCATATACTTTTCACAGTTGTTAAAAGCGGTCGCCCAGGGCGCCTAGGCGACAGAATTCCTAGAAGCGACCCTGGGTCGCTTTTCCCACCTAGCTAAATTAAGCAATGATTTTTTTTAAAAAAACTTTTATCCTTTACCATTTTATAGCTGATTTTTTTAAAACTATTAATATCCTTTACCATTTTATCGTCTAATCATATCTTCTATTTTTGGTTATGCATTCTAATCTATATAAACAACCTCTAACCCTATGCCCTATGTACAATCAAAGTCACAAACACGGCAGAGAATCATTATTCAGCAGAGAAGTTTTATTATTTTTTACATTTTGAACTTTTTTTTTGTTTTCAAGCATGAACATCTTGTTATTTTGATATTTCCGTGGTTTTTAATCTTGGTGCTACTTTATTATATTGATCTTTATTGCTTAAAGTTGTTATTTTTTAGTGTTTTTGGTGTTTTTACCCTTTTTTTTAATTTGCGCTTTTTTTTTCTCGGGCCCACGCTTTATTTGCGCTTCTCGCCTAGGCGAGAGGCAGTACCAAAGCGCCTTGAGTGCGCTTTACGCCTTTGACAACTATGATACTTTTTACATTTCATGTTCATGTGCACATAAGCGTAGGCAAGCAAATTACAAACAGGCAAAGAAGCAAACCCCTCTTCCTTCTAAAATCTTCATATACCTGGCTCCAATTTAAACCTTGTAGGCCTTAAACATCACGACACTGGTCGTTGGATAATAGCTAAATAAACTTCAACAACAAAAATATAATCACATAGATGTGCATGAATCACGATGAAGTAAAGAACAATGTACCGACCATCATACTGAACCACTCTTGAAGGGGTGCCCACAAAAGATGCATACTCACTATCTTCCCATCTCATAGTAATCTTGATCTGGTACCACCTGTAAAAGATGCACATTCCCTATAAATACCGAGATTTCACCCCAACGCTATCCTTCACAGTTTTCCAAATATTCAAGAAAAAGAAAAACTAATCAAACTTCATGAAACATCATGGTCGTAAAAATCGTGCCTAGCCCCCGATAGTCCGATTAATCAATGATTAATCGCTAGTTGGAGGTTCACGGAGTAGTTTTCATCTAATCATCCCATTAATCGCTAGGTAGTCAACAGTGGTCAAATCCAGACCTAATCGGCCTAAAATATGTGGCCGTCTAGCGATTCTAGCCAATTCCGGCCAAAACCAGTAAATTCTGGCGATTAATCATATCTAGTTAAAAATATTGTGTGTATAAAACTGAAAATTACATTTAAGATCCCAATCCGATTAACCCCTACTAATTCTAATTAATCGCTAGTCGGTACCTCACCAGCCGACTACCGACTACCAACTAGCGCCTAGGGGCTAGCGATCCTTACCGAATATAAACTACTGCAAATCAGGCCTTACCCTTGCTGAAACAGGTCAAGGTTATGAAACCTATGAATATAAATCGCAACCTCATGAACCGCCTCCAACATCGATTTCCGATTCCCTGAATAACGTTCTCTTGGAAGCGACAGTCGCTTCGCATCGCCTTTCGGCTTAACCGCTGCTCTCTGATGATTGAAACCAGCTATGAACCATTTAAGTCGACGGAACATAACTGACTATTATTATCTCTACAATATTCACTCTAATTAGCATCCCTCCGTTAAATCCTCCGTCAAATAACTGAAACAGAATGCTTCGATAATATTTATGCTTTGTAACAGTGTTAGGTGTGAGATCGTGAACCAAACGACGTCGTCAGATACTAATAATAATAATTATTATTATTATTATTCAATAAAACCCTAAATTAGAGATTTATATAACCTGAAAGAGTCTGAAACAACGGAAATGGAAATGATGTGATGATAGTAACAGTGTTAGGTGTGAGATCGTGAGCATACGACGTCGTATCGTCGGAGAATAATAATATTCTATTAAAAAAAAACCTAACTTAGAGATTTATATAACCTAATAATAGTCTGAAACGACGGAAAACAGAATGTTGTGATGATATGACCTAATAATAGTTTGAAAACTGTGTTAGGTGTGAGATCGTGAAGGAAACGACGTCGTCGAGGAATAAGTAATACTAGATTAGATATATTTATATTATTATTATATAACCTGATGGAGTGTGAAATAAGGGAATAGAATGATGTGATGGTTGTATTTATATATTATATAGGGTTTGGAAGAGTGTTAGGTGTGGGATCGTGAAGCAGACGGGATGAATGAAGTCCGGCCGGTGAAGAAGACGGAGACTGTGGTCTGCTCACAGGAAGAAATATTATTATTATTGATTAAATCTGATAATAATAAAAAAAAAAATTGGATTAATTTAATTTGTGAAAATGATTGTAAGTTTGAAAAAACCACCTGCCATCATAAATGATGTACTCCACTACGAAAAATAACATGATATCTTACCATAATAGAGCAAAACAAAAATTAAAAATTTTGTATATATTAATCCAGCTCTCACTAATTTGATTTAATATTATGTAATTTGCTTATCTTCTTAAATTTCAAGCTTTGCTAGTGATCTCGTTTTCTTTTTTTTTACATTTCATGTGTAGTGAAATGTTTTTACGTTTCATTATAGTTAAACATTTCAAGCGGGGTAGTGGTTTTCATTGACTTTGGTTGGGTGATAGTAGTTTTTGTACTTGATAGGCGAACATCATGTATGTTTGTTGTTTTTCTGTAATCCCGATTTTCTAATCTCTGGTTAGAAAACTTATTGTACTAGGCTACTAGCCGTTTGTTTTTTTTCCGTGTGGAATAAAATGATCTCCTTCTCCGTTAAAAAAAACGATTGGAGCGGTTATGATGGTGACGGCATGGGAAATATGGAAAGCGATAAATGAGAAAATAATAATCATGTTCTTGAGTTGAGAAATAACTTATTTACTCATTAATTTTTTTTTGGAAAAACCAATGAGTTAATGAAGAAGTAAATACCTCTCCGAGTAGACAAGAATGATGTTCCGGCTATGAACAACCTAGACAAGCTGGATCCGGTTGCCTGCAAAACAAAACACCGTTAGGACTCGTCACAGGAAAGGGGGGTTTCCTGTGACCACCCTCCGGCGTGAGAATAAGTATTGGTTTTTGGTGTGGGAGTAAAGCAGAAGCTTTTATGAATGTGTGTATCCAACCTTATTTACCTCTGACCTGTATTTATAACCTTTCTTACTTTCCTCGTAACCGCCTCTTTAAGCCTATCTCCAGGAGCTGATTCTCCGGTTTTGATGGAGATAGGCCTTATCTTCTCTATCGAACCTTCCTTCCCCGATTCTCGAAAAAAGGGGTTGAGCCTTATCAATCATCCGGGACACGACCATCTTGGTTCACCTGGCGTATATCTGCCATTGGGCCGGCCCAAAGGTAATGGGGCTTTTATGTGGTATTGGGCCTATCCATCTAGATTGGGCCTACCTCGTCATGTCCCCCCAAGTCTAGTGATAAGCAAACTTGGTTATTACTAGGCTTTTTAAAATGACAAGTTATATGATACTTTGATAGTGACGTAAATGCCAAAATAAAAAATCTTTATAGAGTATAGCGCCGCATGGGTAAGGCACGTGATGTGACGTCACCCTGAGTTGTCGCCTCAGCCGTTTTAACAGTCTGAGCAACTCAAGGGTTCCGACTGTTGGCGGTTTGTTTTCAAAATTTAAAAACGCGTGCAAACTTGTAACACCCCAACCGATGGCGGAAACATCGAGGTGTCACGTAGTGACGATTGTTCAATAGCTCATGGACTAAAGTGCAAATTTGAATACATTGATTAAATAATTTATTACATTGAAATGAAATACAACGATTCTAACTGCCAACTAAATTGAAATACAATGAATCAAAATCTAAATATAAATCCGAAAGCTTAAAGAATGCATCTCAAAACAACCTGAAACATGTACAAAATATTTTGGTCAATACAAAAATTGTATTGGTGAGCATACCCTGTTTAAATAAATATAGTAGGAAAATGTTTAGCAATTCATGTGTCGTATACTGTTTGCAATTATGTAATAAGGGGTATCCGGGTCAAATCAACCCTAAGAGAAGAAAGCAGATATATATAGTATGCGCTAGTAGTAATGTAATACATAGCAATGACGAGGACTCTCAACAGAGTCACAAGGGTATAAACCATAGTACTATTCATTGAAATGCCAGGCCGCCCAGCGGTTAATGATTTGACAGGTCATAGATACACAAAATAACACAAGCAAACACACATAAGAATTGCTATTTTAGTAAAAGTAAATATAAACTTGATAGTAAGTACATGAGTCACCCCGAAATGTAAAATAGTAAAAAGGGGAAAGATATACTCACAATTTGCGAAAGCGATCAAAATCCACTAAAGCGGTCGTGAGCTAAGTAATGGGAATTCCGAGGAATTCAACCTATAACGTGTAAGAATACTAATAAGGAAGTGTCTAAAAAGTCTAGGGTAACTAGGGACTAAGGCATTAGGGTTTGCTAAGTCGATTTGGGGAATTAGAGTTTTTATGATAAGTCGCGTTAATGTAAAAATTGTATATCACAAATAATATATGAAAGGTTGTAAATGTGATTTAAGTAATATAATTATGACCTATTGAATATTTAGATAAAATTATGTTTAAATAATTAAGACAAAATAATTCAGTTAATTACTTTAACTAAATTAAAATAAATACGATAATCATAAATGTATAACTAAATATTTATGAGTTTCACAATAATCCAACAAATGGTAATAAAGACATTAAACCATATGAGTATTTCTATTTTATAAGAAAAATATTTATAAAATAGATGTTTAAATTGTATAACTAAATAAATGTTTTATTATGTCTAATTAAACGTAAATAAAACTACTAATACCATACATGATCAAAAATACTAATTTATAGAAAATGAATGATTTCTGATGTAAAAAAAATTAGAATAATTTTCTCATAATTTATATAAACTTATTTATATTTAAAATTGATTTAATAAGATTAAATCATGTTTAATTGATTAAAATTAGGAAAATCAATAAATGTTTTCTGAACCAAATATTTTTATTTCATTTCATAATGATTAGGAATAATTTCACAAAAAATTTGAGATTAAAATCATTGAAAATGAATTTTTAATCAATTAAATATGATTAAAACAATTAAATTCAATAAAAATATAAAAACAAGACATTTTTCAGAAAATAAAAGTGTGGTAATTTTCTTTAGGATGTCAAGATGCTACACCTAAATTTTCATAATTTTTTGATAAAAATTGAATTTATTATGAATATTCCAAGTTAAATGTGTATATGTATATGTATATAAATAATAAATAATACATATAAACAAAAACTGAAAAAAAATGGTCAGACCCGGGTGACTGGAGACTCGAACCCGAGTCACTTTTGTACAAACACACACACTCAACCACTGCACTACAAGGGTTATATGATGAAATGTTAGAAAAAAAATTATATTTATAACTTAATCAAAACTTCATCTTCTTCCCCAAATTCAAACCCTAACCCTAATATTCCAAGATCCACAATTCGCCATTTCTAGAACCCGAGATGATAGGGCTTTCGTTCGGGTATGATTAAAAGATAAAATGGCAACTTAAACAAGAACTTACAAGCTTGATTACGAATCAAAAGAAGAAGAACACATATCGCGCCTTGGAGCCGATTCTGCAGAGCTTTGGCCACGATTAGTATGTTTTTTTTTAGTGGGTTTAGGACGCTAGTTGCTGCAGAAACGTAATGGCAGGTAGTTTATATAACGAAATCCGTTAAAAACGCTCCGTTGATGGTCATTAAAGTTCCGGCGGTTTTATAAGTAAAGACCCGATTAATACACCATTAAAACGGGTTTAACTTATGATTAAAACTAATAATTGATTAAGAGCAGATGGAGAAACGTTTTTGGGATAATTAAATGTTGAAACGGAAACTCAAGGGCGATTTGCAGTTCGCCGGAGGGTCGCCGGTCCGGTGACAAATCCGGCCGAAAAAACGTGCAGAGGGAAAAAAGCTTTATTTGTTTTGAAATTTTCATACTTTGGCAGGAATGGTCCCTAGACTTTAACTAGGTTAGTTTATCTATAATTTAGTTAGTTTTTTCTATATAAAACTTAACCAAGTTAAGTTTATTTAACCAAAACTTTCTAAAACTATTCTTTTTTAAATCTTTTACGAATACGTTTCAACATACGCGTTTGATTAAAACTTATACCCGCTACATAAGAAATATATAAATGATAAGTTTTAAATTCGTTTTAAAACTAAATTGAAAACGACGAAACTTTCAGGGACTATAATGGAAATATTTAAAGGGCTATTATTGTCAATTTGACGAAAGACGAGGGTGACGGATGTCACAAAACTTCCGCCTATAAATTAGCTGGTTGCCACTTATATGTCTAGTCCAGAGTAACTAATTATCAATTTCCCTTTGAAATGGCTCCCAAAGCTAGCACATCACGAACCACCATGAGTGTTGCCCAGATTCATACTAATTGGTCGTAACGGCACTACAATCTTTCCTTTCTGAGTGGCGTATATTACCGGAGTGGAATCCTGTTTGTCCAGGGCCCACCGATGTTGCCTTCCCCTTGAAACCCGGGAAAATCACCCTATATGCTGAGTTCTTCAAATTTTGCCACTTCCGGCTACCGGTTACTCAATTCATGGTTGAATTGCTGTCATACTACAAGGTGAACATTTCTCAGCTGCATCCCTTAGGACTAATTAAGGTGAAGCATTTTGAATTTTGTGCCTGGGGACTGGGTATGTCCCCCCAGCTGGACGTCTTCCGAGTGTTTTATGTCCTTGTGTACAAGGGAGAGTATTTCACGTTTGACCGTCGCCCCGGGGCTCCTTCCTGTATTGAGAATTTTCCCCCCAATGTTCAAGATAAAAACTGGAAACGAAAGTTCTTCTTTATCGACGAGGGTGTGTTACCGGTCACTGCACCAGTGCAAACCCCTGAAGGGAAAACGAAGTTCGCTGACGAGAGCCCGGCTCCGGCTGTCTTTGAGAAGCTCCCACTATATGTGGCTCTGGTAAACCATCCTACCCCGTGCACTCATATTCCTGAACGAGCCCTTGTAGCCGTCAGTATGAGCCGTATTTGGGTTGATGACACCATATATCCGGAGTATCGTCGACGAGACCAAGGTAGGTCCTTTTACATAGTTTATCCTTTACAGAGTATATGTAATTAAACCGTTGTTTCTGTGTTTAGATGAATGGCATTACTTTGATGCCATAGATCCGCAGGTTATCCCCCATATTGAGGAGCATGACCGTCTGCTGGGGGACGATGAGGCGGATGTTCTTACCCAGACGGTGAAGAATTTTGTGATTCCTGCTCTTCCGGTTCAGAGTCGTCCTGATCTATCGGGTACTTCTGCTCCGGCAAGCACTGAGGCACCGGCTTCACCGCCTCTGAACCCAGATCCTCTCAGCGTTGCTGATCCTGTTGTTACTGCTAGTGGGAAAAAGAAGAAGACTCGAAAAAGGAAAGCCAGTTCGCCTGATGTATCATCATTTCTTGCCAATCGTCGCGAGCTGTTGGCCAGCAAAGAGGAAAGACTTGGTAAGGATCCTTTGTCATACGTTTGGCTTCTTTCTTTTCCCCTGTTGTGATGGTTGCTTGCTTACTTGTGTCCAGGTACTCCCCTCCTGGACGAGGGTACTTCCACACGACAAGCCAAAGCCTCCAACCCTGTTACTGTAGCCGTGTCTGAGCAGGGTGTGGATGCCCCTGCGGTTACGTTGCCTACTACCCTTCCATCCGTTGCTGTGTTTTCAACTGTCGTTGCAACCACTACCATCTCGGCTCCTCGCCTGGTAGTCACAGAAGAACCCAACAATACCTTATCAGTCGGTGTTACCTTTTCTCGGCTACCATGATTACTACACCATCAGTGGCTGCCTCTTCAAGCACTCTGTCAGCTCCGGTCAGTACTGCCATGATTACCACATCATCAGTGGCTGCCTCTTCAAGCACTCTGTCAGCTCCGGTCAGTACTGCCATGATTACCACATCATCAGTGGCAGCTTTCTCGAGCGCTATGCCGGCTCCCATTAGCACTGCCATGCCTTCCGATGCCCAGACGAGGTTGCATCTTGGTAGCTCTAGTGGCAAAGCCCTTAGGGATATGTCCCGGGTGAGCTTTACTGAGCTGCTACACGATGTACAACACCACCCCATTGCATTCCCTGGTGGTGTAAGATCCGGGCAAATGCCGTTCAGTGTGGACCCCGTTGAGTCAGAAAAGATGCTTTCTCATGCTTACGCTCCCGGTATTAACTGGAATCCTTCCCTGCCGGATACGAAATATACCCCTAAGTGGAAGGTTTGCTCAGTCCACCCGGTTGATTGATCCGGACGTTATCAGGCATTGGGTTGACCATGCCTTTCCTCCTGCCGAACGGTACTACCTCCAGGGTCTGGATAATGCTCAGCTGGTTGAGAATGCTCTTGGATCTAGTGTAAACTCTGTAGCTTCCATGTATGAAGTGCTGCGCCGTTGGCGTTCGGATGTAGGGGATTTATATGATATGCACGTGTCTCATAGCAAGTTGTCCGTGGAAGCTGAGGCATTGTTGCAATCTTTGGGGGATTGCCGGAAGGAGCTTGCGGAGATGTCGTCCATCAGGGATACTTATGAGCGGGACAAGACTCGTCTGATAAATACTCATAATGACGAGAAGCTTGAAATTCTACGTTCCCATGATGGGCAGGTCCGGCTGGTACGGAGTTTGGAGGACCGGGTGAAGCTCCTAGAGAAGGACTTGCAGGTGGAAAGGGAGAATGCTTCCAAGGCTAAGGCCGACCAGGAGAGGTATCAACAGCTGGCCTCTGAGATAGAGGGTTATGAATCCCGTGCCCGGAGGGCAGAAGAGGAGAGGGACTCCATGCTGAAGCAACTGAACGCTCTCAAGTCGGAGGCTGAGACTGCTACAAAGAATGCTGCCAATCTTACCGAGCAGTTGATGGCTGCCCATGCCCGGGTGAATGTTTTGGCGACGGACCGGGACTGGCTGATATCCAAAGGGTTCCAGGCTTCGTGGAGCCATATACGGGGAGGAGGTCAGTACCAACAAAGATTAAATGACTTTTACCGGACCGCTGTGGAGTCCGGGTACCAGGATGGTTTGAGGCATGGTCATCGTCACGGGATTCTTGGGCGAAAACTTCCGGAAGCTACCGATCATGAGAAAGGAGTTGAACAGCGGACCTCCAAGGCCCTAGAAGCCCTTAGCAGCGACTCCCTGGATGAGCTTGCACAGCTGCAGGCCCAGACTGGTGATGAAGGTATGTCAAACGTCCGGGCCCTCCTTGAACCTGTGATTGCCAGTTCCTCTTCCAGTTCTTTAGACGATGAATGATTGTTTAACATTTGTAATGTGTTGGAATTTGCCTTTTGTGTACTGATCCATTAGGATCTTATGTGTAGACACCCATCTTTATTAATGTGATGTTTATTTAATTTTTAAATATAATATTATTTGCCCAAGCTCCACTAGCAGGCTATAATGAAACGTCTTTTCGATAATAATACTTGTAATCATATTGCTGACGTTAGCCATGCAACCTAACCGTCACATCCACGTGTCAGGCGGCTCGTGTCAGCGTCATTATTACAGGGTGTTTAAACTCCCAATGACAACTTAACCGTCACATTAATCCCCTTTATAAGTAGAGTTTCATATCATGCATACGTGCACATTTCTACTCGCTCGTTATGCCACGTAGGTTCATCTCTCTAAAAAATTACTTGAGAGAGCTTGATGCTCTAGAGGGACTAAGGGAGCTACAACGCCAGTCTCAAGAACTTGATGAAGCTGCAACTGTTTTGGAAGTCCCCTCTCAAGAACCAATCGAGATTCCTCCACAGAGGCAATGCCGGTTGGTGTATCGTCGTCGACCAAAAACCGTCCCGTCATCTCCCACTGATGTCGCAGAAAACGTAGGAGGGGAACTCGCTGCTCCCTTTGTGATACCAAAAGTTTCTACAACTCCTTTGGAGATGAAAGATGACGTCCAGGTCCGGTCAGCCAGTATCTCGTCTCCTACCCGTTATGGGTTGGTTTACCGGCGTGGTGCTGGACGCCGACCCTCTCCTTGGATTCCTTTAGAGGATGACGTACCCGTGGTTCCAAGGTCTGTTTCTGTTGGAACGTCAAAGGTGAATGAGGGCCCGGGGGTGTGGTCCTCTAATCTCCAATCAGAGGAGATGAGGATGTATGAGGAGTTTTGGGTCCTCCCCCCTGCTTGCAATCCCGAAGGTGACTTGCTATACACCCCTGCAGAGGTGTTTGCCATGTTGGAGGGTTGCAATAATTAGTGTTTTGTAGTCAAGTAAGACTAAGTGAAATAGCGCTATGTATAGGTGGTAGGAAGTTTGTTTTTTGTTTTTGATGGCTTTGGATTTTTGTCCTGCCCCTACCCTTTTTGTAATCTTGCTTGGAAAAAGCAGTTTGTTTATAATGAAGCATATAAAAACTATAAATGCCGTCATCGGCGTCTTATTATTAGTTGTAATGTCAAAATAAAATAAAAACTTGATTACCCGGGGTATCGTGGTTACCGTCCGGGCATGCTTACAGCGGCCTATGGCCTAGGACTTTTCGTCACCTATTATTACATATAACATTTTCTGAGCTGGGCAGCGTTCCAGCTTCTGGGAACCGGCGTGCCGTCCAGCTGTTTTAAGCGGTATGCTCCCTTTCCCAGGTCTTCAGCGACCTCATAGGGTCCTTCCCAGTTTGGGCCTAGCTTTCCCTGGGGTTGTTGCCTGCTAGCATCGTTATCCCTCATGACCAGGTCTCCAATCTTGAATGAGCAGCTTCTGACCCTTTTGTTGTAATATTTTTCCAACAGCCTCTTGTACCGGGCTTCTTTAATGTGAGCTTCATCACGCCGGGCTTCCAACGACTCAAGGTTGTGCCTTAGCAGCTGGTCATTGTTGGCATCCTGACCAGCATGCCGGCTGGACGGTAGCATCACCTCAACCGGGATCATTGCCTCTGATCCGTATGTCAGGCAAAAGGGAGTTTATCCATTACTTGTTTTAGGCATTGTCCGGTGGGCCAAAGGACATGCGGGAGCTGATCAACCCATGATGTTCCTTCTTGGTCCAGCGTCTCTTCAGCCCATCTAATATGCTCCTATTGGCTCTCTCGACCTGGCCGTTTCCCTGGGGATGGGCCACGGATGTGAATACCTGCTGTATGTTCAGGCTCTTGCACCACTCCTGTATGTGCTTATCCACGAACTGCGTCCCATTGTCACTGACCAGGTACAAGGGAACGCCAAACCTGCAAACCACATGTTCCCACAAGAACTTCTTGATGTTGCACGCTTCTATCTTAGCCAACGGTTTTGCTTCAACCCATTTAGTGAAGTAGTCAATGGCTACTACCAGGTACTTGAGTTTTCCCGGAGCTAAAGGAAAGGGCCCGACCAAGTCAATACCCCACTTCTGAAAAGGCCATGCTGCTGTTACCGGGATCAGGTTATTTTTCGGACGAATCGTTACCGGTGCATACTTCTGGCAACTGACACAGTTCTTGAGCTCTTCCACGGCCATGTTATGCATTCCGGGCCAGTAGTAACCTGCACTGGTTATTTTTGCTACTACCGCCCGGGGTCCCGCATGTATACCACAGATGCCTGAATGGATGTCCCTTATCAAGTATCTAGCCTCCGAAGGGGATACACATCTCAGGGCCGGTCCCAGGTAGGATTTTCTGTAAAGAATCCCGGCTTGGATCTCGTATTGCAGTGACTTGGTCCGGATCTTCATTGCTTCGGCCTTATCCTCCGGCAGGCTTCCGTCTGTGAGGTATCTATGTATGGGGGTCATCCAGGAGACCTCGACCGTGTGAACCGAATGAATTTCAGACGTCTGTGTAGACGGGTGCTTTAAGGTTTCAATATGGACGTTAGCATCCGTGCCTGAGGAAGCCAACTTGCTGAGTGCATCGGCTATGTCATTCTTGTGCCTTCTCACATGATGTAATGTGACCTTCCTGAACCTTGTCATCAGCTCTTTTGTCTTCTCCAGGTACTTGATCATGGACTCATACTTGGCCTCGTATGACTCGTTGACCTGGTTGTTGACCAATAGTGAATCCACATGGGCGTCTACCTGGGTGGCACCCATGGCCAAAGCCACTCGCAGTCCTGCTAGCAGGGCCTCGTATTCAGACTGATTATTAGAACATTCAAAGTCAAACCGTAGGGCATAGAGGAACCTTGCGCCCTCCGGGCTGACCAACAGTAACCCTGCCCCGGATCCCTTGCTATTTGAAGAGCCATCAGTATACAACTGCCACGGGGTGGATTCATCTTCCAATGTGTCTTCAAATCTTGGTACGGATTCTTGGATCTCTTCACCTTCCGGAATCTCGGTCATGAAGTCAGCAAGGACCTGTCCCTTTACCGATGTTCTCTTTTTAAATGTTACATCCAGCGCCCCTAGCTCAATTGCCCACTTGGCAAGTCGTCCGGATACTTCCGGTCTGTTCAAAATTTGCCCCAATTGGAAGTTTGTTAAGACTTCCACTTCGTGTGCTTGGAAATATCTGCGCAACCTCCGGGACGAATGAACCAGCGCCAGTACCAATTTTTCCAAAGTGGGGTACCTGGTTTCAGCATCGGAAAGCGTCCGGCTGATGTAATAAATTGGGGTCTGGCACTTATTTCTCTCGACCAGCAAAACAGAACTAACGGCATGATGACCGGCTGCCAGGTACATTTTCAACACTTCTCCCGGGCATGGTGCCGTTAGCATGGGTAGGTTACCGACGAATGTCTTCATCTGTTCAAATGCTCTGTCCGCTTCTTCAGTCCATCTGAACTTGTTCTTGTTCAGACAATCTTTGAGTGTGGAGATGAACGGTAATGAACGCTCGGCATGCTGGCCAGGAACCTGCTGATGGCGGCCAGCCTCCCGTTGAGTGTTTGAGCGTCTTTCAGTGTTTTGGGGGCGGGCATGTTTCGAATGGCCGCTACCTTTTCCGGGTTGACTCGAAACCCGTCTTTTGATAATATCACTCCCAGGAACTTTCCTTCTTCAACTCCGAAAGAGCACTTCCCCGGGTTCAGTTTGATGTTGTACTCTCGGAGAGTGTCAAATGTTTCTTCTATGTCCTTCAACATCATATCTTCCGTCTTGCTCTTTATCACCAAATCATCCACATATACCTCCAAGTTCCTGCCAATCTGATGCTCGAATGCCTGGTCCATCAATCTTTGATATGTCGCCCCGGCATTTTTCAGACCGAACGGCATTTTGGTGTAACAGAATATGCCGGCGTCCGTATGAAAAGCCGTCTTGTCCTCATCTTCTTTTGCCATCTGAATCTGGTGATATCCCTTGTATGCATCCAAGAAACATTTAAACTGGAATGGAGCCAGGGAATCAACTTTGAGGTCTATCCCCGGGAGCGGATAAGCATCCTTATGACATGCTTTATTCAAATCCTTGTAGTCCACACACATCCTCCAGGTCCCATCGTGCTTCCGGACCATGACAGGGTTAGCAACCCACGTGTGGTATTTGGTCTTTTTCAAAATCCCGGCTTCTTCTAACTTCTTGACCTCCTGCACTACAGCTGCTCTCCGGTCAGGAGCCATACTCCTTCTCTTCTGCATGACCGGTTATACGTTTGGGTAAGTAGACAACTTGTGCTCTGCCTTTGCCCGAGCAATCCCGGTCATGTCAGAGTGCGAGAAAGCGAAAACATTCATGTTACGTTTCAACAGCCGTTTCAACTTTTCTTGAGTGGTTGGAGCCAAGGAGTTTCCAATAGTGACCGTTTGGTCGGGGTGTTTTGCACTCAGGACCCACCTTTCTGGGCCACGAATCCAGACGGTGCCTGACGGCAAGTCGTGCCGTCGGACACTGCACACACTTTCTCTCCAGAAACAGTGGCTATCCCATGCGGTGTTGGGAACATGAGAAATCCCCTGGCAGTAGATACCAGGGCGTCAATTCGTCCCAACGTATACCGGCCTATGATTAAATTATATTGAGAGGTAGCCGGGATCACTAGGAACGTGACCAAGATCGTGCGCTCCTTATAGCCATCGCCGAGAGTGACCGGAAACGTCAACTGCCCCAACGGCTCTACACTTTCTCCTGTGAATCCTTTTACCGGGCCATGGGCCGGTGCTAGCATTTTCTGATCTTCACTTGTCATTCTTCTGAAGCATGGCTCGTAGATGATGTCCTCTGAACTGCCTGTATCTACCATGATCCTATTCATGTTGTAGTCGCCCACTCATGATCGCCAAATTCTGCCCAAGGAACGAAATCAGAAAACTGGAGGAAGAGTTCCATGGACTGAAACAAAACAGTGGTGAGAATCTTGCGTATAATACTCGATATCACGAACTTAGCATACTGGTTCCACACATGGTCACCCCGGTCTCTCGAGCAATCGAAAAATATATCGAGGGATTACCTGACCTGATTCAAGACGTTGTCACTGGAGGCAAAGCCACTACGGTAGAAGAAGCCATCCAACTTGCAGCCACATTAACAGACAAGCACGTAAGGAAAGGAAACTTGGTTAGGAAGGGCACCAAGACACCTACTGAGAAAACCACGAATGTTGTTGAACAACCTAAGATTGTTTTAGCAAAGGTCGCCACTACTGCTTCGAACTCTAAGAAACGAATGGGCGATAATCAGAACCATGCTGTTGTTGATCCGGTGGCTCAGCCTCCTATCAAGAAAGCCTACACGGGAATCCATCCTCAATGCAACACCTGCAAATATCATCACCCTGCAAATCTTCCATGCCGTCAATGCACTAGATGTGGGAGATTTGGACACCTTGTTACCACTTGTCGAGTAATGGTTGGGACACAGAGTAATCATCAAACAGCTGCCAAGGGACCACTACAGATTACTAACGGTCGGGCATGTTATCATTGTAGAGACCCTAACCACATGCTACCTCAATGTCCCAAATTGAACAATGTAAACCTGGTGGCACATGGACGAGCTTTCAATATCAATATCAACGAAGCAGACGATCAGGATGACGTTAATCCCACTGGTTAAGCCATGGATGAAACCTTCCCAAGATTCAAGAATCCAATACCCATGTTTTCATTTTCTTGATCCTATTATCATTTTGTACCCAATTTTGTCGCACTCATTTGCATACAACATCTAGAAATTTCTTTGCGTATTATTGTGTATTAACACAGATTGGAAATTTATTATATTGATTACGTTTATTTTTAATCATCCAAGACTCTACCTTACATTTATTTGAAACGTTTGGACTTGATACTTGAACTTACAAAAGCTTTTCTAAGAAAAACATCATTGCTTGATTGAAACTAGATTTTTCCCTTAATTTGACTACGCATTGAACATCTAATTATTCACGATACTCGTAAACATTTAATTATTCATGATAACACTTACACTTAATGGTTGTAGTACTTACAAACTTGCTTGCATAAACATGCTATCAATTTGCAATCTATGTGAATAATATTGCTGCACTTAATAGAAGTCATCATGCCTTTTTCAACAGTCGGGAGAGGCCCTACAACCTGCTCCACGACTGGTAGAGGCTATCGAACATACTCAACGATTGGTAGGGGTCACTATGCCTTTTCAAACAGTCGGAAGGGGCCCTACAACCCACTCCACGGTTGGTGGAGGCTATCGAACCTGCTCAACAATCGGTGGGGTCATAGAAGGACGCAAAACTTTAATGTAAGGTAAATTGATGATTCCGGTCCGGAACGTAATCATGAATTTACAGGTACATTAGGGTAGTGTGAAATTCTATTAGAGTTTTTGGTAGGCATCCAGTATGTTTTCAAGGTATCAAAGGTGTGGTGGGTTAGCTGCGGTACACCCTGTATACAAACACTAATGATGCATTGAAAGTGAGACTGGGAGTCGAATCAGGAACAAACTCTGTTTACTTGGTAGTTCATCTAGTCTTTTTATAGTCAATCAACTCATGCATTTATTTTAGGAGTCCTAAACTTGAAGTAGTGATTTACTAGATTCTTACTCTCTTTACCCTTTCGAGACGAACCTAATCCAATCCTTGACTCACACCTATCAAAACCTTTTACCCAAATCATTCGAAATTTCCAAGCCACAGCCATCTTAATTTTTACCCAAGCATCCATAACCCTATGTTTCCAATAACTTCGGGACGAAGTTTCTAAAAGTAGGGGATGCTGTGACATCCGTCACTTTTTCATTATATATATATATATATATATATTTATAATATTAATAATAATAATAATAATAATAATAATAAAAGTATACAAATTTTGCTATGTTAAACCCAATTATTACTAAACCTTTCCTTTTTAACTAAAGCCCAAAGTTCTCAGCCCATTAACCAGGTCTCGGCCCACCTGGAATCAGGCCCAAGATCAAGGGATCCGGCCCACCTACCTTTAAAAAAAAAAAAAAAAGGGAGAGAACTGCTTCAGACGGGTTTCGAACCCCAGTCACCACGCACACACACACGCGCGTTTCCCATCTGCTCCACACACCCTTTTTTATTCCTACCCAGCATTAATTTTATTTAAGGCCACTTTCAATTCTTTCTTTTTTCTTCCCTGTGATCGTGCAGCAGCAGATAAATGTATGGTTTTCAAATTTGGACAAATCAATTACCATTTTTACACGGGATTAATCATAGATTGACTTAGGGAACGTGATTTTCGGCCATCTACACGCTCTATGCTTATCAATTACCATTCAATTGTTTCCATTGTGATCAAAAACGCGTCTCACGATTAAAACCAAGTCAAACTTACCAATTTATCGAACCAGACAATTGCACTATAAATTGATCATCCTCAAAGCATTACAACTCGTCAATTATCTCTTCTCAACCCCCAATTTTCTTCAAATCACTCTGTTTATTATCTTTTGATCGTGGGTTTGACTTTAAGGTTGACCATCCAATCGAGTATCGAAACAACATTGTAAGTTTGATTTTTCCAGTGGGTTTTGATTATCGGCATTCACACATCATAAACCCTAAGATTAATCAGGTTATTGATGTGTGAATCCCTTGATTAGAAAAGCTAGGGCTCGAAATCTTAGTTTGGGGATGAAACTGATTTTACATAATGTATTTAATTTATTTAAAACAGAACTTATCACAACCACAGGCCTAGGCCAAGTGGTTGTGACTGTTTGCTTGGCCCTAAGCCACCCGGGTTCGAGTCCCGGCAGTGGCGTCCCATTCCCTTCTTTTTTCATTAAACCTTTTCAAATCAATTAATAATATATAAATTACATTTAATCTTGTAAATTCATTTTTAATTATTAAAACTCTTTTATAAATTCTAAAAAAATTATTATTAACAAATCTGATGTATAAGTTTCACTTACAATTTTTAGTTTTCTGAAATTTATTTATTTAATATTTATAATAATTAAATCAATTTTATGCTATTATATTTATAAAAATCCATTAAAATATCAAAACGATCTTATAAATTTCCACAAAAATTATCCTAAGTTTTTATAACATTAATCTTTTCAGAAATGATTTTTATTTCTGAAAAATCATTTATTTAATATTTTTAATCAATTTCTGTTAGTTTTAATCATAATTAAATCATAATAAATCCATTTTTCAATATTTTTACACCAAAATTTTATATAAATTATTTCTAACTATCTAGAACTGAAATACAATTTTTAATTCAGAAATTCTTTGATTTTAATATTTTTAGATATTAAAATCATATTTGACAATTTGAAATAATTAGATTAAATATTCTATTTTCAAGAAAATAATTTTATAAAAATTATTTTCATACTCAAAACCTTATGTTATGATTATATTCAACTTAAGATTTTACAAAGAGACTTTTATTTATTTATTTATTAAACCTCATATATTTAATAAACAATTCATTAATTAATCAGATAAACATTTATCCCCAATTCGAAGCCCTAGAAATACATGTATCCTAGAGTTATTTCCCTTACACATTATCAAATTCTTTAGGTTGATACTTTGAGATAGTTCCAACACATATTTCGTTGTCCAAGTCCAATTTCAAGTTACTACGTGAACAGTGAGTATTCCTATCCCCTTTTTGCTTTTATACATTTTTGGGGTGTTACATGTACACTATTACAATTTCAAATACAAGTTTACATGTTTACAATACAATTCTAGTACTATGTGCATTGCTTACAACGTGCTTTATGCTTAGACATTACATGTGGATTACATTTGTACTTAGTGAAATCATTAACATGGTACAAGCCGACCTTAACATTGGATAGCGCTATTTGGATTGACAACCCGCCTAGATTGATTCTCCCCCTTTTTCATCGGAGAATCCGTGGCCATGTTAAGTTATCATCCATTTATTGGTTGAGTACACTACAGTTCATACAGTACATTATACAGTCACGGGGTTGATTTCGCTCATTTGTATGATACATAGTTTACATATTTGCACTGTAGCTTGCACTTGAATTGTATAACTTTTAACCTACTATATATATCAAATCTAGGAATGCTCACCAACATTTCATATGTTGACCAAACCTATTTTTGTACATGTTTCAGGTGCAGTTTGATCTAGTGCTTTAGCAAGAGACATTTAGTGTTTTATTTCAATTCAGTTATTTCAATATTTACATTTCATTTAGACAATGTAATTTCCATTTCCATGTAAGACAATTTTGGATTATTCAATAATATTTACATTTAGTACCACGAGCTTTTGAACAATCGTCACTACGTGGCACCTCGATGATTCCGCCATCGGTTGGGGTGTTACATGGAGCATTAGCTATCCTCTCTGAGAACTTGGAATAAGTTGCTATTGTTGGAGGACGATATGGCCGGGTAAGGTCTTCATCATCACCTTGCTCTTCATTCTCCTGTAACACATCTGGGTTCTGCTGCCGGCCCTGAGGAGGGCCTGCAGAAGTACCCGGACCACCAGGAGTAGTCTCGTAAGTGAGACGCGTACGGACGTCGTTCAACCTTTCGTTTGAAGGTATCCCAGTTTGGGGGCTCCATCCGGGAAGGGGTGGTTGTACTGGGGGATACATGTATGGGTAAGGGTACGAGAATGCACCCCCAGCAGATGGTGCACACATATACCCATACGGAGACATGGGATAATAAGGCATGAATGGCTGATTTCCGGGTGTGACCGGAGTATAGGGTGGCATGTTTGGTTGCATGAGGGTGGCTTGCGGTGATGATGTCATGGCTGCTGAGATTGCAGCCGAAAAGAGGGGGAGACTTTGTGCTGCAGTAAGCCAGGGCACGGATGACATCGGCGCCGGCACTCGAGGAGCTGAGAAGTTTGTGCTAACGATTGGTCGAGTGTAAGTGGACGACGAAACCGGCCCTCTTATGAAAGGAAAACGTCCCTGGTGACCCCCCGACGACACTAGGGTCTGCGTATCGCCCGGACGGGTAGTCGATGCTCTTGAATAGAATCCCGGGGCCACTCCATCCCTTTCTCCTTCCGAGTCAGATGCAACTGCTCCATCTATTTGCTCTGCTGTGGGAATCAGGTTCTGATTGCTTCCCGCCGGGTTGGCTGCCATTATGGCGTTCTGATTCGAGGTCATCTCGGTTCCTTGGGTTATTCAGCCGGTAACTAACTCCTTGTACGGGTCCCACGGATGGCGCCAATGAAGAAGTAAATACCTCTCCGAGTAGACAAGAATGATGTTCCGGCTATGAACAACCTACACAAGCTGGATCCGGTTGCCTGCAAAACAAAAAACACCGTTAGGACTCGTCACAGGAAAGGGGGTTTCCTGTGACCACCCTCCGTTAGCACTCGAGGAGCTGAGAAGTTTGTGCTAACGATTGGTCGAGTGTAAGTGGACGACGAAACCGGCCCTCTTATAAAAGGAAAACGTCCCTGGTGACCCCCGGACGACACTAGGGTCTGCGTATCGCCCGGACGGGTAGTCGATGCTCTTGAAGAGAACCCCGGGTCCACTCCATCCCTTTCTCCTTACGAGTCAGATGCAACTGCTCCATCTATTTGCTCTGCTGTGGGAATCAGGTTCTGATTGCTTCCCGACGGGTTGGCTGCCACTATGGCGTTCTGATTCGAGGTCATCTCGGTTCCTTGGGTTATTCAGCCGGTAACTAACTCCTTGTACGGGTCCCACGGATGGCGCCAATGAAGAAGTAAATACCTCTCCGAGTAGACAAGAATGATGTTCCGGCTATGAACAACCTACACAAGCTGGATCCGGTTGCCTGCAAAACAAAACACCGTTAGGACTCGTCACAGGAAAGGGGGGTTTCCTGTGACCACCCTCCGGCGTGAGAATAAGTATTGGTTTTTGGTGTGGGAGTAAAGCAGAAGCTTTTATGAATGTGTGTATCCAATCTTATTTACCTCTGACCTGTATTTATAACCTTTCTTACTTTCCTCGTAACCGCCTCTTTAAGCCTATCTCCAGGAGCTGATTCTCCGGTTTTGATGGAGATAGGCCTTATTTTCTCTATCGAACCTTCCTTCCCCGATTCTCGGAAAAGGGGTTGAGCCTTATCAATCATCCGGGACACGACCATCTTGGTTCACCCGGCGTATATCTGCCATTGGGCCGGCCCAAAGGTAATGGGGCTTTTATGTGGTATTGGGCCGATCCATCTAGATTGGGCCTACCTCGTCAGTTAATAAGCTATTTGGCTTTGTCAAAAGCACTTTTCCTTTTTGTTTTTTTATATGGGTAGAAAAGTTGTTTTAAATAAGTCATATCTGCCCACCCACCGTTTACATTAATTACATTACATCTGCACTTTTTGGTCATTTTACATAAATAAGCTAAACCATGCATTTTTTATAAACAACTTGTTGACTTTTCCCGTCAAAAAAAGCTATAATATAAACATTTTTTTAAAAACTCATTTTTTTCAAAAAGACATAAGTTAATAAACACTTATACTAAAAAGCATTTTCAGAGTTACAAAGCCAATCCCAAAGTCCCAGACACCCTTTCAATAGGATGGTGGACGTAATCAAAGAAAATGAGTTTCTTTGGATTACGAGTAGGTCAAAAATTTTAACATTAATCGGTCTAAATGGTGTGATTTCAATGTTCATATGTAATTTTGTAACTGTCGAGTTCCAGTGTCATGTTGGCCTGGTTTCCTATATCTTACATAAAAATTTGTTGTTCAAAGAAATAATAGATGATAACAACTTCTATATTCGTAAGAAAGTTTATTAATCAATTACGTTAAATGAATACTCTAAATTAATCGAAGCAAGTTAGCTAGCCGATGTAATACAACGATGGAAAATAATTATGAACCATAACTTAAAATATTTGGACGGGTAACGGAGTGAGAAAAATCTGCGAGTATGGTGATAAGATACTCTACTAATTCATTATTATTTAAGTTTTATATATCTACTAGTTTTTAATCCCGGGAGCGTCCCGAGTTGAAATATATAATATAACATAATAAAATATATTATTATTATTATGATTATTATTATTTTAAACAAATCTCTGCCATAAGTTATCATATTCAAATATATATAAAAAAACAAATCTCTGCGCCGGGGTATAAATCTAGTGCCATTACAAATGAATTCGGAAGTTTGTAATCGATCATTCTAAAAAGAACTAACATGAAATAAGAAAAAAAAAGTTAATTATTGAAATATCGAACGCATTAGTCTAAGGGTTATGTGATGCATTAAAAAATTCATGGGTATATGATCGGGTATGTAGTTCGGGTATTTGGGTATGTTGTTTTAGGTAATCAGGTCGGGTATCACCTAATCCCAGACCCGACCCAAACCCACAATTTTTTTAAACTAATACCAAACCCGACACAATACCTGTCGGGTTACAAAAAATAGTCATTTTTTTTCTCCGATTTTTATATAGCACTATGGTACTCGTTGGAAAGATAATAAAACGCTCGTTAATTTGGTGTAATTTTTTTCTTTAAAAAATCTCGTATATAAAAGATATTAACGTTTAAAAGTTATGGGAGGAAACACGAGAGATAAAATAATAAAGGTTTAATATTTAGATTTAGTAGATTAGATATTTAATAGATTAGATTAAAGATTATAATAGATTATGTTAAATCATATTTATTTCTTTTTTTTAATTGGTTTAAAGTTGTCACATCACATCCTATGTGGCATCTCTCAAAGGAGAGATTGCATAAGAGTATGGCATGTAGGATTAATCCCTTTGCAATATATATATATATATATATACTAGCTGACTACCCGGGAGCGTCCCGGGGTTGTAATATATAATATTAATGAATGTTAAATGGTTAATTGGAGTAAGTATTTTTACAATGAGAAGTGAAATATGTTAAAAGTCCCACATCAATTAGAGCCCCGGTTAAGGATGGCTTGACCCACACACTATTCGTCCCAAAAGAAAGTCTGAGACTTATACGTGACCAATGTACATACTATCAAACAAAATTATAAATATTACTTGCTAATAAAAATGATAGCATCACGAGAAAATTTGGTTTGATTATACAAATAAGTTGCTTGAATCCTCCTGATATATGCCAACCTATAAGATAAGAAAAATATGTAGATAACATTGAGGATGAGCAGACAGGAGAAGCTCACAAGGCAAATAACCACACATGACAGGTCATGAGACACAAAAATGATATATTTCCCAAAAAGCATCTTTACACCTTGGTATTTAATACTTCCGACTCTAGTATGAATACATAAGAGATGGATATACCTAAAATAAAGCACCACGGGCAGTGAGATTTTTATGGTAAGGGATCAGGCTTCCAGCTTCATGATAATATCTTATGTTATCAGTACATAGCTCCCATTTGCTCACCACGCTAATCTGAAGAACAATTTTATTTAGTTTTTGCAAAGAGTTCTGTTGGAGTAATTTCACCAAAAAATAAAAATATAGTATGTCTTACTGGGTCGGCATGAATTGCCTTCCGAACTGCTTCGTTGTTTAGCCATATTGTTGCTACTTCATCATCCTCCAAATATATTTATGTAGAGCCAATTATGAGGTTGTGCATACTAAATATGTACCTAGCTTCATTGTTTGACCCGTTTGTTTTGTACCTAGCATTTTTAGTTTTACCCATTTGACCCGTCATCAATTAAATACAATCGAGATTAACATAAATTACATAAAACTACTTACGGTACATGAGACATTTTCTACACTGTTGAGAAGCTCGGGCCTAGAAGGCACATAACCAGCCTTAACTGGGGCTCTAAAAGGCCCAAGCCCGTCCAAACATTCTAAAATCAAATTATTTCACCACCATCAGTAGCCATTTAACTAAACATGTAACAAATGAACAATGAACAATTCCCAATCAAATACTTTGCAAGTATGATAATAATGCAACAGTGAATGTAAGTATCCAATTATCAACATTAAAATTTAATGAGTAAACAGTTTTTTGAAGAACACACACACATGCCACAAACCCAAATCATAACACGATGGTAACAAATAGAACTCAACATGACAGTCACGCGGCCATTTAAAGTGTAAAGAAACTACAATTCCAAATCTCCAATTTTCATGATACCATTAAAAGTGTAAATAAACTATAATTCCAATTTCCATGCATAAGAAAAACAAAATAACAAATAATAAGCAAGCAAAAGTGTATTACAAATGCTGAAGAAAACAGGACACCTTCTATTCTTCTTAGTAAAAATAGATAAATAAATAATAAATAAATAGAAGCAGCTTAGTTTAATTACTAACCTGTGAAGGATGAACTTTGGAGAAGAATTGTGAAAGTCAGAGAAACAATCGAAGGTTGCATGAATGTGGCGCCATCAGCCATTTAAGGGTAAAATCCCTCCAATTTTTACCGCCAGAATGTTTCGGGGCCATCAACCTTTTTTGTAACCTATCAGGCCAATTGTTATCTGAAAATAAATAGCATCAAGTTGACTTCTTTATGTAAAGTATTAACTTTGTTCATAATCATATGTAGCGTCTTTATTGAAGAAAGATTGGAGCGGTTAACTAAAAGTATTAGCGATTTAGATGTGGAATTAGTGAATGACAATGAAGCATATTCAGAGGACAGAGTGAGTGCCGTTTCAGCTGAATATGGATCTCAAGAGCTGCTTAATGGAACCACAGAAACTGTCTAGTTAATCAGGAGCAAGTCTATCACAGAAAGAGTCGGTGATTGTGTTATACCAGTTCGTCCTGAAATAGAGATAGATTCATATAAGAAAGAATGTGAGAGTCCTCCGGTTGATGATATGGTTTCCAATAAACACAACACTCAAAAGTAGTTACCAAATGCAATTTTGCCTCTTCTTCGTTATCAACAATATGATAGCTCTGATTCTTCATCCAGGTAAACCATTACCTTTTTGGGTATATATGACATGTGACCACTAATTTTTTGACTTTTCACTATGATCCGTAGAGGCACCATAACAGGAATTTTTGATGTTATATGAAAATGTATGTGGAGACCACCCATGATTTAAATGTTCTTTTTTATCTATTATTATGGCTGCACATGTACTGAAACTGCGTTTTATGCCATGTAGGCCTTTATTGTTAATTGGTAGCCCAACAGTAACCGTTGTCGCTTTTGTAAACAAAGCGACCTATGTTGTCACTTTTCGCTTAACACAAAAGCGACTTAAGCGCGCGCTTTTCGTACACATCTCGCCATATGTGACATAAGGCGCAAGGATTGGCGCATAGTTGTGCTTTGCGCTTAAGCGCGCCTAGAGCGCGATTTTTAAAACCAAGCCTGAGGGTTGCAAAGATAGAGGAATTTCCATCCCTTCAGAGCTGCTAGGAAAGCAAGATCCATGAACTCAAACTACAACGCTTTATTATAAAACCACCTTAACAGCATAATTTGAGACCAAACAGAAAAACACCATAAATAACCTGCAGTCGGAGAGGAGGCTGTTTTGCATTGCGACTACAGTAAGTGAGGTTTTGTGGGCGAGAGCTAATATATCCACGAAGAGCTGGCATTCGTTCAAGTACACGGGTCACATCATTGACACCAATTGAAAATTGTTGCTGATAAGCAAGATCAAAACAACATAAATCAAAATTATAAAAGATTATAAATCATAAATACAAATAAATTTTAAAAAACTGATTCATCTCAAGCCTTTTGCAAAATGCTAAAACTTAATAAATCTCTATATAAGACGAAAGTGAATAATCTTAACGTATAAATTAGATATCATGTTTTAGACATATAGAATAATAATAAAATTATAAAACTGTTACCAGAATATTAGGGTGAGCTGGAATCTTACGACCACCAGATATTATTATATACACACTTGTCTCAACGGATTCAGTAGAAGGCGTTGAAAATGATCGGATCGCAGAGCGCCTAGTCACATCAGATACAAAAATCAATACTACAAAGTACAAACAATTTATAACAAATAAAGGCCTAAAGCCACAATAAGCAGTCAGTCATATTGGTTGCTTACCAGTTCTGTAAACCATTCGTGTGCCATTTCTATTAATATTTAACAGCTTAATATGTTCAACTCAAGATATAGGATAACCTGCAAATACACAACCAGACTTCTTTACATCAAACATTATCAAACATAAATCTTTTAAATTACCTATAAAATCAACCGATGGAATAATGATTTACCTCTAAATATTGCTCCCATGATTTAACAAAAAGTAAACAGAAAACAGACCCGTTATTGGCTAAGTCTATTAATTGATCAAAACACTCAGAAAAATAGATGCTACAATATTACTCAACAATCAAACAGAACACAAATACCTTTTGTTTATAGTACTAAAGAATTTCTTTGTGTCTTTTATTCCATCTCTTCCTTCCACAACCTCCTCACCAATTTTCTAATCAATTCCCTTACAAACACTCAATAATAATAATAATAATAACAATAATAATAATAATAATAATAGAAATAAGAAGAAGAGTAAAGCAAACCTAATTCACGGATGCGAGGATCTTTAGGATCCGTGATGGAGTCGCAGAGGGAAGGAAGCAAGGTCAATGTTGGCATCGTTACGGACCTTCCAGTTCATATGGAACAATCGATCTTCCCATTGTAACAAAGCAGGGTGTAGAAGATGATATTATTAATGAATGAATCTCAGGGGCAAGATTAAAATCAAATTTATTTCATAAAGTTCAAATCCTAAAGCTCGATTCATTAACAGATACATCTAACAAAGCCCTATAATCAAGAATTCAACAATTTATCCATTCAATCATTGACAAAAACAAACCTACAGATCAGGCTAATAAATTGACAAATCCTAGATGTGTAAATTATAATAATAATCAAATAAATAAGAAAAGACAACAGATATTGAATTATTGACGTACCCATCAACCACCAACCACCGAACAACCATCACCATCGAAACCCTAGACCTTAGCCGCCGCCGTCACTGTCATCGTCTTCCTCCTCTCCGTCTGTCTCTCTCTTTCTTCCGGTTTCTTTCTTTATATCTTCCCCTTCTAACAGATCTGAAACTCTTACACATACACCAGAAACATCTTAAAAAAAAAAGCAAATATAGAATAATAATAATAATGATGATAAGAACGTGATACCTGAAGCTGATGTTTATGCGTAGCACACCGGTGGTTTGTCAGGAAATCGATGTTTATGCGTAGCACACCGGTGGTTCGTCAGGAAATCGGAGGGTGGTGGCCAGGGATCCTCCTCCGCCGCTCTCTCTCTCTCTAAAGTGTGTTTGTTTAATAAGAACAGGGAATGGGTGGGAGGGTTAGGGTTTTATCTAATTGATTCAAGCTGTTTGTTAGATGATAACGAAGGAGATATTGGTAGGGTTTTGTGAAATTGAGAGAGTAATGAGATTGAGAACTTACTTTGAAGATCTGGAGATTGGCAGAGAGTAAAGGATAAGGAGATGAATGATTGAGAGCTGAGAAAGAGATGGTGAGATAATGAGAAGAGGCGGAGATAACTTTAGGGTTTGAAGGTTTTCGTTTTTCCCGTGTGTTTTTTTTCTTTTTTGGTTAAAAAAGGAAACACTCCAAAACCTTAAAAAACATCTATTATTAAGCCACTTGGCACAAAAAAGTGGAGGTTGAGGCCTCCATTGGACGCCACGTCATATGACATAATAAAAAATGATAAAAAAGAAAACTCAAATCAAGAAAAGAGTAAATGACTTAATCATATTCAATCTTCCTTAAAAATTTTCACTACGTGATAACCTATTGCAAATGGCTCAAGTTAACTAACCACAAAATCTCTCAATCACTGCATGTCCATATATTCCCTAACGTAAAACCTAATCAGTAATCATCTAAATAATCACTTATGTAAGCTGCAACTATTCAAAAACTCATCATCAATCTCTAATGGCTCCTATAATTCTTAACCTAATCAACTAAACAATCATTTAAGTTGGAAGTTGTAACCATTAAAAAACTTATCACATCTATGTACCAAGTCTCACAATACTAATTTTGATACATAACTAAAAGAATGTATAACTCTAATATTAACACCTATCATAAATGCTAAAAAATGCATAACTCTAATATCAATATTCAATACATAACCTAAACCAATGTATAACTCTAATATTAATACATGTCATAAAGGCTTAAAAAAATACATAATTCTAATATCAATATTCAATACCTAACCTAAAACAATCTATAAATCCAATGATAACACCATAATCCTAATATTGTTTTACTTAACACTAACCATAAACAGAATGGAGAGAAGTTATAGGACTTACCACAATAATCAGGTCCTAATCGGAATTATAAAAGGAATCCAGATCCAATAACTATTGTAACCGCCACTGTATGAAGAATATGGTATTATTGGTCCGCAAATGCATTGCCAACAACTTGAGCACTCGGAAGAACAACAGCAGGACTTGCCGCCTGCGATGCCATCTGTACAACACATTCGACATTGAGATTCAAATAATATTTCTATAGAAGCATGTATAATAACACTATCAAACAATGAACACTAACATATCCAACCCCATAAATAAAATATCACATATATCTTAAAAAAAAATTTACCACATACATCTAAAATCATATTCAGCAAACACAACTTAGTAACAAAGAAAGAATCAAAGACTAAGCAAGATAAAATTTTGAAATATACCCAAACGACAATATTAGATTTTCTTAGGATATTATACTTACTCTCTTAATGTATTCATATGACCCGTGACCTGTCCATTATGCAACTTGTGATGAGAAATCATGTCATATTTGAACTTCCATTGGTTCATTACAATTTTCATGGTGACAGTCTTGTGTCTTCTTCTTTAGCAACATAATATTGATGATAAGAATGAACTAATGAATCATTGTATACCACATTTTTGAATGGGTGAATGTGTGATGAGTTTAATGAAACACACGTGCATCGTACAACAGCTTTCATGGGAGTTTATTTGAGTTCTTATATCTTGTCCCTTGTCTATGCATTGGACTTTTAGGCTTATGCCCATGCTCCATCTCCACGTTTGGCACCAACTTCGTCTAATAAGCCGCCGCCTTAGCCTCCTCCATACCACCACCGTCCACAACCGCCACCGCACCACCACTCTCCACTTCCTTCACCGAAAACGCACTGTATTCATCCAAAACCCTATCAAGTTGTTCTCCCGATGCGACGTCGTTTCCAGGAATCGTCAAACCGTAATTTATAATATCATCCTCCGATACGACGTCATTGTTTGTGGAATCTGACGGGACACGGAGTGTGAAAAAGTAGTGGGAGCCGTCAAGTTTAACGGCGGCTTCGTCATTGGCTAACGGCTACTGGATGTCGCCGCCGATACGTGCGAGGATAGCGACGACGTTACCGGACTGTCGTAACCGGATTATTTCGAAGACACCGGAGGCTAATTCGATGCTCTATTGTTTGTTGATTAAGTGAACGATTTAGTTGGGTATCTTAATGGCGACTGTCGTAACCGGATTATTTCCTGATGAGTTGCATGATTTGGAGGATATGGTTGAACATGGGGTTGATGGCTGTTCTGTGTAGTCAATCGAGACAGGAAACGACCATGGAGGGAGGTAAAGAATGGAGGAGAGATCGTAGAGAAAGAGAGAGATCATAGATGACAAAGAACGGAGGCAAGAGAATCTGTGTTAGGGTTTAGGTTTTGTGTGATTTAATTTAATAAAAAAAAAAAAATAAAAAAAAAACAAAAAATTGCACCTTGTTAAGCCACGTGGCACTCTCAAGGGGAGGTTGAGGCCTCCATTGCGCGCCACGTCAGCATATACATTTTCTTTTATATATATTAATAGATATATATATATATGGTAATAAAATTATTTAAAAAATGAAATAATTAAAAAAACATGTCTTTGGAATTCCAACTATATTTTTAATAAACTATGGGTATGGCTGACTGGTATTTTAGTCTAAGTATAAGACTAAGTTTTACAATAGGTATGGAACTTAAATTACAAATATCCATTTCATATCATCCATATATTGATTCGTATAATTTGAAGATAAAGGTTCAAATACATATATACATATATAATATATAGGTAAAGGTTTGGGTACAAAGATCGTATTTCGCGAGAATGATCAAGAATTGACATGTAGGCATCATGTTTTGGATTTAGGTATGATGTTTTGAGTTTTTGCTAGAAAAACATTAAACACAACATTTTAAAACACAATGCAATGTATTATAGCCATGGAATCTATATATATATATTGTAAAGGGATTAATCCTACATGTCATACTCTTATGCAATCTCTCCTATGAAAGATGCCACATAGGATGTGATGTGGCAACTCTAAACCAATTAAAAAAAAAAGAAATAAATATGATTTAACCTAATCTATTATAATCTTTAACCTAATCTATTAAATACCTAATCTACTAAATCTAAATATTAAACCTTTATTATTTTATTTCTTGTGTTTCCTCCCATAACTTTTAAACGTTAATATCTTTTATATACGAGATTTTTTAAAGAAAAAAATTACACCAAATTAACGAGCGTTTTATTATCTTTCCAACGAGTACCATAGTGCTATATAAAAATCGGAGAAAAAAATGACTATTTTTTGTAACATGACAGGTATTGCGTCGGGTTTGGGATTAGTTAAAAAAATTGTGGGTTTGGGTCGGGTCTGGGATTAGGTGATACCCGACCCGATTACCCGAAACAACATACCCGATCATATACTCATGAATTTTTAACGCATCACATAACCTGTAGACTAATGCGTTCGATATTTCAATAATTAACTTTTTTTTTCTTATTTCATGTTAGTTCTTTTTAGAATGATCGATTACAAACTTTCGAATTCATATGTAATGGCACTAGATTTATACCCCGGCGCAGAGATTAGTTTTTTTTTATATTTGAATATGATAACTTATGGCAGAGATTTGTTTAAAATAATAATAATAATAATAATATTTTATTTTGTTATATTAGATGTTTCAACCCGGGACGCTCTCGGGATAAAAACTAGTTTAAAATATAGCTAAAACACACAACTAAAACACAACAATTTAGAACACATGTTCTTGGCATAGTGTTTTAAGTTTTTAAGCATAAAATAAATTGTTTTGTGTTTTAATTGTTATGTTTGGTGTTATTTTAGCCTAAACAATCCAAAATATCATGAATAAGTCCAAAAAAACGATGTATACATGTCAATTCTTAATCATTCCCACACTTCTTACGAAATTCGTCTTCTGGTCAAACCTTTGGTAACGGTCGCCCATGAAATAAGGCATAAACGTCTGTTTATGTCTAGATTGTCAAAAACACGCATAATCATTCATGTGATATTGTTGTATCAATAATTGATTTGCTTTTTTAGCAAACGAATATTGATTGGAACATCTCAACATTTTTAATTATTTCCTTTAGACTATGCGGAGTGGGGGCGGGAGAGAGGGCGGGAAGGGGGGAACACCGCCGCAGAGGGGCTTGGAAGGGGGCGGGAGTGGGGGGGGGCGGGAGGGAAGCCACCGGCGTGGGGCTTGGGGGTGGGGACACGTGGCAGCAGCAGATTGGTCAGTTTTTTTTTTTGTTTTTTTAACTTTAACACAATATAATATTATTTTCTTTCCCCCCTCTTCCCCCCCTTCCACTCCCCACAATTATTTTCCCCCCCACAAGGGTCCCACAAGTGCCACATGGCGCTTCATCCCCCTCTTTCCCGCCCCCCCACTCCTTATAGTCTTATGTTTTTATTACCTTGAAAGTTGTCTTTTTAACAAATGTTATATCCTTTTCAAACCTCGATTGATACATTTTTCCAAGTTGATAATAATAATAATAATAATATTTATATTTTTACCTTTTTAAGTATTAAAAACTTGAAACAAAACCCAATCAAAAGAATTTGTACATTATAAGCTGTTCATAAATTTGTTCGACGGAAAGCTCATTAATGTATTTTTATTTAATAAACGAACAAATATGAACATATTTTTTTCATTTAATTAAATAAACAACTATGAACACACACGCTATTCGTTCATTTCGTGTTCATAAACAACTAATTACACATACTAAAGCAATGTTTTGAAGACCGGGTTGGGCGGTTGGACCGTCGACCGTAAGATCAACTATTTTAGCACATGGGATAACTGTTTGGATAGTCCTTGTGGGTAGTTTGGTCATTTTACGTGGCTTAACTGAAAATTTTACAAAAGTAAGATGACAAGGACCATGAGATTTATGAAATGTCAACGATTGGGACCACTAAAGATAAACAAGAACGTTTGTGAAATCTGTGCAAACAACATGGACCATCCGAGTAATTCTCTCTAACTGATATTATACTTTATGTTTGCGTTAATATGATAAATAGGAAGTTCTCAAAGATAGATACATATTGAACACAAAATAAACTTACAATTCCAACTTCCAAGTCAAGATATTCCTTTACCAATGTACTAAGGATGCTTCCGCCATTGGTCGAGGGTTACAATGTGACTGGCATAAGAGATTTGGATCTCTTTACTACTTTGAGCACTACTTTGACTTTTAACGTCATGGTTTTTCCAAGTCTTGAAACGAAGTAGATCTCTATTAGACAGTTGCATGAACAAGGTCGTTAAAGGTAATCTTGCGATTGCTAGGGGTTACAAGAAGAGGTCGTTGTATGTGGTGCTTGTTCTATCTGGGGAAGTGACATTTTATGTTAAGAGGAACCCATAGCCAGGCTCGCCAATTCGACAGTTAAACGAGGCCAGTTTGCAAAATATGACTATGGGACTTTAGGTAATTCGCTTGAGCGTATTTGGAGGCTTGAACGTGTACGAGATTTTTGTAGCAGTGGGAGCACAGGGGTGTTTCGACACCGTCTGGAAATCAACGTTGGGTTCAGAAGACCAGGTTTACGAATGAAATCTATCCTGAAAAGTTTCTGTTAGTGGGGAGTGTTCCGCTAAGCATTCATGTATATGATGGTTTGTGCCTACAATAATCAGATGGGACTGACGATGTGAAGACGATGTCTATTGAGACGGGGTTGAAGCCATATATAGCCTCAACATGCCTTTTTGTTTACTGATGATGATTAGCCGGTTGTAACTGAGTTTATTGTGGATACATGGTTTGAAGTTTGGTTTGTTATTTGGAGCCGTACCTATAAGACTTTTGTTCATGTGTGTGTTTAAAATTTTATGATTACTGAAGACATGGATTTATTTGTACTTGTTGCCAGACTTAGTGTTTATCGCAACGCCTTCAAATGGGAGATTGTTGGGTGTAACGTCCTTGGCCTCGCTCGCTACTAGGCTTGTTTTATTGGATGTTTAGGAAAACCGTTTTGGTTTTCTTCTTCACCAAGCTTAAACACTAGTTTAATCTCTATGTATTCATTGTCTATGTAATTGTAAATCTGTTAGAGCTTAATAAAACATTTATAGTTGCAACCCGTGGACGTAGGTTTCCCACTGGAACCGAACCACATAAAATTATCATGTTTGTGTGTGTCACTTTATATCTTCTCATTTATTATTGCGTGTTCGTCGTGAATCAGTTATTCCGCTTCGCCGCCTAAAACCTAACAATGACTACTCTCTTTTGTGTGACGATGACAGCGAAGGGGGCTGGCGACGGTGGTGGTGTGGCAAAGATGGTGCTGGTGACACCCCCGAGGTGACACATAAAAGGGAAAAATATAGAGGCTAGGGTTCGTTTTAGATTTATAGGCATATAAGACCCAATGCTATGTTCAAGATATGAGTACGGACTCTAAGTAAATTTCTAATTTCAGTAATCTCGAAGCTCAAAATATATTTTCTACTATTATTTACTACATATACGTGTGTGTTTATATTTAACACATATTACTTAGGTATCATTTTAATAAGAAAAATGTATATTGTAGACTCGTATAAGATTATGATAACATATGAGACTTTAACTCAAGCTTGTTTATTAAGTGAAATTTATCTCTTAAGAATGTATGACTTGTTTATGATACAAGTTTTAATTTAGAATGAAGAGGCTTGAGCTTGTGTAATAAATAAACTTTAATTTAAACCATATAGGGTCGAGCTTATTTAACGGTGATTCAAATCGAGCTTTAACAAGTCGATTTCAAGTAACGTGTGAGTTGAGTGTATAAAAGAGATATAGAGAGCGGACCAACCACTCAACACAATACTTTTGAGCTTTGGTGCAGAAGGTACGATGTTACAACAAGTAAATTTTGAGTAGCTTATTTCACAATGTTGCTTTCTACACACATATAGTATGTGCATATATTTACATACACACACCTCATGTTCTCTGGGCGTATAATTGTTGTTTGTGTTTTGAGCCAAAGGTCTTCTAGGAATAAAAGTAGGGGTGTAAACGAGCTAAGCTCGAGTTTGGCCAGGCTCGAGCTTGACATCGAGCTCGATTGACTTATGAAAGCTTGAGCTCGACTTGAATTAAGCTTTGAAAAAAGATCAAATAGGAACCAAGAGCCTAGTTAGGAACTTATGAACCAATCTGAGCCATTCATCTTTGATTTTGATCTAGGGGGTAGTTATGTAATTAGACAATTAAATATTACATTTTAATTTAATTAAAAGTTTAATATATGACAGTCAATTAAAACTTCCTGCGATTAACATGCCTGTTTTTTTTTACTTTCCTTAAATCTCTCAACCTATTATCATCTATAATCCCAAATCAAAAATCACGTTCGATTAAAATTCATTGATTAGAAAAAACTTCCGATTTCCAACAATTCAGATTTCCAAGTTATGGATAATAATTCTATACATGAAAACATTGAATCACAATCTCACGTGATAGGAGATCATGAAACACAATCATAACCTTTGTTGCTAAATAGTGTTGAAAATCAAGGTATTTATGTATTGCTTTTATTTTTTTAATTGTTTTTCGTGCGAATTCACATGTGAAAACACTGAACAGGGTGATTGCTTATTTGATAAGTTCAAATCTTGTCTGGATAAAAGCAATGGTGATTTTGCAAAAAATGACGATGGGTTGTATAGTTTAATTAATAATATTTTGTTTATGAATCTGCAATGCAGACGTGGACAATTATGTGGTTGAATACATAGGTGGGGCACGCGATGCAGTTGTGGAGAATTCTGTGGTTGAATACACTGGTTGGATGCGCAATAAAGTCGTGGAGAATTCATGTATTACGTAATGACGATATAGTTATACACTGGTGTATTATATGTAGTTATTAGGTTGTACAGCGATGAAAATATTTGTTGTTAGTTGTTATACACCAGTGTATAATATATGTATTTAATACTATCATTCTTACCAGTGTATAATTATACATCAGCGTATATTGATACATTTGATTATCACTACTATTTTATACACCAGTGTATAATTATACACTAGTGTATAATACATGTATTTAATACTATCATTCTTACCACCGTATAATTATACATCAGTGTATATTGATACATTTGATTATCACTACTATTTATACAGTCTCCTATATACAACAACATATATTATACACTAGTGTATAAGCAGTTGAAAATAATAAATCGTCTCGTCATTTTTTGACCTCGTTATCTTATTTAAGGTTTGATCGATTACCTTTTCCATATAATATACATCAACGTATATTATCCAAAACTATATAACATCATGTACTGCACATTCAATTTTTGACGTACTTTGATACCATTCAAACAATCAATACACATATTGATGAAGAACGATTATCATGGGGAAAAATAACTGCTTTCCTAAAATAATGGGATTATATTGAAAATAAAAGAAAACTAATTAAACATGTGTTATTAAAAGTCAATATACAATTACCACATTGCCCTTTGATTTAATTAAATATTTAATTAATGTTTTACTTATTTACAATCATGCCATTAGAGATCAATGACTAAGATTGGTTCCTATGGTTCCTACTTAAGGTATGGTTCCTATTTGAACCCTACCATATATATATATATATATATATAGGGGAGGGTTATCTTGAGAACGCTAAATATTGTGAGAACCGTGAGAACAAGTAAAAAAATCAATCAAAATCAAATTTTTTTAATACAAACCCCATTATAATCAAAATACAACATTAATAAATGAATTTTCTTTCCAAATAATTCATCTTTTCTTGTAAAAACACTTTTAAAATAACTTTTTACACATGTGTAAATGAAACAGTTTACACATGTATAAACAGCAAATTTACACATGTGTAAAAACAAATTATTTTCGTATACGTTTGAATTTTTACGCGTAAATTGTGTTTTGGGGATTGTATTTTAGTAATAAAGACAAGTGTAAAAAGAAATTTTGAATTTGAATGGTTTTAGATGCCGTTCTCACGGTTCGCACGAAATATAGGTGTTCTCAAAATAACTTTCCCATATATATATATATATATATATATATATATATATTCCATCTTCATTTTCATTTCCACCAAACAAACATCACAACCACCTTCATCTTCATCAAAACCATCTTCACCGCCGCGCCTTCATCTTCTTCACCCACCTTCACCTCCACGCCTTATTCCCCATACTTCTCTCTCCTTCATCTTCTTGTTTCTTATTCTTCATCTTGTTTCTTCTTCATCCCGTCACAGTCACAACTTAGATCTGCAATCCCAGCCACAACCATTTATATACAGTTTGAATTAAAACAAAGCTTCAACATTCCACTCCTCCTAGCCAATCACAGAGCTCGGTGAAGAGTGGAATATTCCACCGAAAACACCGATTATTTTTGGAGGGGGGGTGTTCTCAATCGGTGGCCATGCCACCTCATCCCCACCGAGTTGTTCCCCTACTCCACACCAAATGGTCTTACTAAACAACTTTAAACGAGGGGTAAATATTAATAAAACTAATATTACACTAAATTCGATAAGACTCGACAAGGCTGACGAGCTTCAAAAGTCAAGCTCAAGCTCGATAAATAAAGAGCTTTGTTTTAGGCTCAAATTCGGCTCGGGCTCAATAAGAGTCAACTCATTTCAAATTTTTTGTTCGAGTCGATCCCGAATAGCTTGCGAGCGCTAAGCTTATTATATTCGGGTACCATATTTACAAATTCTCCCTTTGGCGGGACAAACCCACATACATAAATTCACAATCACCATTCCCCAAAAACAAAAAAAGAGGGAAAAAGATGAACAAAATTAGGTCAAAACCAAGCAGCACTCGAACGATGCTTACTGGACGTGAAAGCCTCATCAGATTAATCGGCAAACGTCGTCGTTTCCTCCCTAACCGTCAATCTATTCAATCAGATCCCATTCAGGTTATTATTATTATTATTATTATTTACTCCATTTCATTCACATCCAGTCACAAAACAATAATTACACACTTACAGTCGATCAGATTGTTAATTAGTTATTTAATGTTAATACTCGTTTTTGTTTGTTTTAGGGTTTTCAGGTATGTTCGAGTCTTGTGAAAGATGAAAATGAAGTAATAGCGGCGTTAGAGGAACGGAGTGATAAATTGGTTGGAAGTTCGGGTTCAGGTTCGGATATGGTTACGTGTCCGGTTTGCGGGAATAAGGTTCGTGGAGAAGAGTACATGATCAACTCGCATTTAGGTATACCGAGTTATAATAATTTTTTTTTGATGAATGGTTGTTGCTTGTAATCACATTAGTTTTAATTATTTAATAGTTGTAGGATTACGGTTATTCGGTTAATGACTTTTAGGAGGATGGTATGGTTTTGTATTATTAGATTTTTGTCTTTGAAGCTTAGTTTTTTCAAAACTATGTTGATGTCGCGTGTGCGTGCTATTACTTGCGTGTGTGTCTATATGATTTGTTATCTATCCCTATCATATGTTTTTTTTACCAATTTCATGTTTGGTAGCTTACTAAGAATATTATTAGTACGCTATGTTTTTCTGCTGTTTTATGAGTAGTTATGCGCCTATGTATGTTTTTACTTGATTGTCTGGATATGGTTTTGGAGCTAGGGGTTTTACTCGAAGCAACCTCTCTATCCTCTGTAATAGAGGTAATGCTTGTCTACATCACACCCTACCGAGACCCTACCAATAGCTTGGTTAGTTGGCTATGGGTGGGATTCTACTGGGTAAGGTTTTTGTACTTGATAGCTGTTCTTGATGGTATTTGACACAGTAGTTAGTGATCACCGTGACTCCATGAGTAGTTGTAGTTCATTCTATTGCATCTATATGACTATATGTGTCGTGTAATTTACTTTGTAGGCATATATAGTGTTTATTTGTTGGTTTTGCGTATCGTTATCAAAGCCTCAAAGGCTTATCATGTTCAACGAGACTATGACTAGTAAAAACCCTTGTCTTTATGGTTTTTTTAGGTAGTTTTGTAATATTTTTGTAATATTTTTGCACATTCATGTATCTTATGGATGCTTTTGGATTTAGATGCATGTTTGACAAGAGGGACTAAAAGGAAATTAAGCCAGCGGACGCTTCTTCAGTTCAACTTCAGCCCCAAATCAAAAGCCCAAATAGATCGGACTAATCTGGATGATACAAAATTTAACCCTACTTGTCATGATAAGGATATGGCAGATTTGAGTGTGGTAGGTGTTGAGGTAACTAATAGTATCACATACGAGTCATCTTCAAGTTCAGAAAATGGTTCACTTGCTTATACAGATGGTTCAGCAGAAACCTCAGTGAATGAGGACATAATCATCAGTGGCGGTTCAACTGCAAATGATGATGGAAATGCCAACTCCCTTTCAAATCTTCCAGGGATTGTGGTATCTGATAATGACAGGGCCGGTTCAGATGATGACATATCAGGAAAATTGCTTGCAACCTTTATTGTTGGCCGACGGTATAGTGAAGAAGAGGAATTGCATACAGGAGACAACATATCTCTATGTAGAGATCCCGAAAATATTAAGGACCCTAATGCCATTAAGGTTGATCCTTTTCACGCTAGTTTACATTTTGATTTCAAGCGTTTTGCGAATATTAAAGAATTACTTGAACTATGATCCAGGTTCTTTCTGCAGATTCTGAATGCAGTAAAGTGCTTGGTTATATACCACGAGAGCTTTCTGAACATTTATCAAAGTTAATGGACACCTTTGGCATACGTTTTGAGGTATAATACTTTTGTCGAATGCTACCATTATATATGTTACTGAGCATGAGTTTTCTGACCCAACAAGATCTGTAATTGTTGTACCTGGTAAAACATCCCTCTAGGCTCTAAATAGCGATTTACATGATACTTTACAGTGATTGTATTGTAGGGTTGTATAATGTCAGTCCCTGAACAATCTCGTGCTGTTGTCCCAATTCAAATTTGGTGTCGAGAGAAAATTTCTTTTTGTGAACTAGAAGGCGAAAAGGTTCAAGTGTTACAGTCATTATGTCAACATGTTATAAGTGCTGTCAATTTAAGTGAGACAGCACCCCTTGGCATGGTGAAGTACCAACAGAATTTTCGCCTGTTGCTTGAAGAGGTTTTGACGACAACTCCTCATGTTTTTACATATGATGAAAAGACTTTCTTAGGTGCGTATATTGTACTTATTGTTGTTTATAGTATACATTTCCTTGTTTAGGTAGAGTTATATTATTCTTATGATTGTTTTTCTTTTTGGCAGAGAAGTTTTCTTTGCTTTCTAATGATAGTCAAAGGCTCTTCATTCGTCTTTATACACGAAAAGGTATAGATCATGTCACTTATAAACATTTACTGTTCTTAGTTAGTTTAAGTTATTGATTATAGCAGCTTAGTCTCTTACTCTCTTTCAAGTATGAGATTGTTCTTTAATACTGAAGCAAATCATTTGTTGTTTGAACACATTGACTATAATAGAATTTTAAAGTGTGGAAGAACAAGGGACAATGAGTAATGACACTGTTTGTGAAAGATATCTTGTTCAGTTGTTCTTAGTTCTTACAATAAGATCATGACCAGCCTATTTATTTTCTTTTTGTTTGCTTCTATATTTATCATTTGTCTTTTACCATGATGCTGGAGCATGGTGGAAGTAGTTTCCTTGTTGGAAATTGGAACATATAGGATCAATTGACGGGAGGTTATATGGGATTTTTTCCTTTTAATTATGATCTTAATATCTTATATTGCGGACTTTTATTATACTCATTAAGTCATATGTGCTATGTTTTTTTTTGTTTTATGCTTTCACTTTGTTCTTGCTGGTAGCGTGAAGAATAATTTTATTGATGTGTATTTGCACATGGTAGTTCATGCATTAAGTTCCTGTTTTTGAAAAGTATTTTTCAGTTTTTAGTGATTTATCAAGCCTGCTGAACTTATATAAATTATATTTCTTACTTCAGGTCCATGGTTTCGATTGGCTAATATATCTTATGCTGAAATATTGGACAACCAACTAGCAGTGAAGGAACTCTCTGGTAATTTAGTTATTTTTTATACAAAATAATTATAGTTTCCTACCTTTGCCCAAACTCGCAAGAAAACATTTATAGTATGTTTTGTCATCATGCAGAAGCAGGTTATGTCTGTTCCACCGAAACCACAAATGAATTACACAGAGATGAGTTGGAAGGAATTTTGAACATTCTTACTGTTGGTGAGCTGCGGGAACTGCTAAGTGTGACTAATAAGGTGTTCATTGCATGAGATTACAAACTTAAATTTCACCAATTTATTCTTTAAACAGGATTAAGTTATTGAACACCTATGTCTTCCTATAACATTCTATTTATGCTTTCTTAAAGTTATGGTTGTTCTTTATATATCTAAGCTAGTGTGCACTGTTGGAGCACTCCGGAGGGTACCTCCTAAGTTTGGTTGATACTGTAGTTGTGCTCCTAAAGTTACATATTGGCTTCTGATGACCATACATGAAGAGAACTACTGTGTGGACAGATACGGGCCATAAATTGTTAATCTTTTATTCTTTAAACCGGTTATTGAACACCTATGTCTTCCTTTAACATTTTATTATGCTTTGTCAAGAGTCTCTATGGTTCATATATCTAACGTAGTATGCACTGTTGGAGCATTCCGTAGGGTACCTCCTAAAATTGGTTGATACTGTAGTTGTGCTCCTAAAGTTACATATTGGCTTCTGATGACCATACATGAAGAGAACTACTGTGTGGACAGATATGGGCCATAAATTGTTAATCATTTAATGTTATATATACTTTTTTTGTTTTCCTGAAAAATAATCAACTATTATCCAATATATCAAATTTGTGAATATTGATGAACTGGACCCTAAATTAAAATTCTTACATATTTTTTTTTTCAATCGTACAACAGTATATGCTGGCTCTTTTTGTGCCTTTTTGCCTATCATTGTTTCTTATAAAACTCATTATACTAGAATGCAGTGCTGTTTAATTTTTTTTTCCGTTTCTTCAGCTCAAATATTCTGATAAGTGTTAGCATTTTTCAGAAATGCAGCAATAGTTCACGCAAGCAGGAGTCCATTTCTTTACTTCTTTCTGCATACGGGGATCAATCAAGGTCTTGTGTTTTTTTCCAATTACCTGCTCCAATTGTGTTGTCCAGTTTATTTCTTCTATTAATCATAATCATGTATGCCACAGCTCATTGCTATATAAAATGGTTCTGGAGAGGACAGGCTCCTGCATACGTATTTCTTCAGTAGCCGATTCCCTAATTTGGCGTGTTGAGGTAGATGCATTGTGACTTCACATTAAGGAGGTGTTTGGTTTGGATCCAGGAATCACTTTGGGTATGGGTTTGATAGGTGGAATTAGAATTAATTTCTGAGCCCATCTCTCTTTTCAGGTGTAGAGACTAGAGAGAAACCCTACTTTCAAACCAAACGCCTTCTATCATTTTTGTTCCCTTGTTCTCAAACCCTTTCTTAATTCATACCCAAGAATGCATCTCTGATATACCTGTTATATTGTTTATGTACAGAGGCTTTTCTTCTGTAATGGGGAGCAAGATCTGTCAGCATTTTTACTTGCAGATTTGGGAATCGTGAAGTATCCAACTTACAATTGTGTTGTCACTGACCAGTTGTTTTCTAGTCGAAATGATTTACTATCCTATGAGGAGGTAATACTGAAATTACTTATTTTAGCTTGTAGTCGTTACCAGACTAATATAAGCTGTCAATAGGCACTAGAAGTAGCACAAATCATGGATGAATCTCTTGAGGAAGATGACTCATCAATGGTCTTGAGATGTATAGCAATATCGATTTCTCGTATTTCTAGCTGTCCTGCAAAAACAGTTAAATTCTCATGCTTTTCAGCATCGTGGGTCTACTCCAAGGTGGTTCTTTTAGGCGTTTCTTTTCTTGAGTCTGAACGTAGGTACGGGCTCTGGTACACTCTCTCATAGGTTACATTTTTGACAATTTTACTTGTCAATGGGTCAATTTGGGATATGATTCATATTTGAGTGGCAAAACCAAAATAAAATTAGCTTAAAAGAAAATAGGTTAAAATGGTTGAAAATCGAAATCCAAACTGTATTTTTAATGCGTAAAGACTTCTAAATGATTTGCTTAATAAATAAAATATTTTTGAGGTAATATAAATGCTGTAGTCATATCTGTCTGTCACACCAAGAATTTATGATTTTTCTTTTAACAATTTGGGCACAAGATCTGACCCAAAGAATGATCTGTTCTGATCTGAACCCTGTTTTCATTTATTACCCAACCTGACCAAACCATCCCTTTTGCCACCTTTACTTGTCTTTTTGTCTTTTTTGATTATTGTTGAATAGCAAGTTAGCAACAGATGTATGTTTTTTGTTTTTCATATGTGATTGTAATGGATAAAAATAAATTATAATTTCTCAGGTATACTGATGCAATTGATTTACTTAAGCATCTATTACTTAATTTCACCGAAGATAGAAGAAGAGGTTATTGGACATTAAGACTCTCAATTGATTTGGAACATTTGGGCCGGGTCAATGAGAGCCTATCTGTTGCTGAAAGTGGATTAGATGATCCATGGGTTCGTGCTGGTTCAAGAATATCATTGCAAAGGCGTGTACTTCGGTTAGGAAGACCGCCACGACGGTGGAAAGTTCCCAGTTATTCAGAATCCGTCAATAGAAAGATCCCCGAGGTTGTTACTTGTTAGTTTATACCTCTCAATTTGTTATTTATAAGTTGTAAAAAAGGTGAATTATGAATTTATGATTTTGGTTTATAAATTATGATTTTGGTTTATAAAAAGCCGATTCTTGGATCCAGAGTTAAATAAAACGTTTCTTGGTTCAGTCCGAAACTGTATTATTTCATTGTCTAGTTTGGGACCAAACCATTTTTAAATCGAATGCAGAACGGAAATGAACTGTTTTAGATCGGTCAGGTAATCAGCTCCATTAATTTGTGTTTTTCAGTTTCGGTTCTGTTTGGATCCAATGAGAACTCTTTATCAGTTTTGGTTTGTAGACATGAAGTAAAGCAGTCTAGAAGAGTTAAACTTTTAATGCTTGCTCTTATTATTTTTTTTTTCATAACAAGCCTCTTTTTTGGAGCTATTGTTTAGGTTCATGTTCAAGGTAGGCCACTCAACTGTAAAACCGGGGCAAAGAGCAGGTTTTATGGTGAAGATGGAGAACAATGTGGGGTAGAGCAGCTTGCCTTGCAGTATTATGCGGGAGAAGATGGAGGTGGATGGCAAGGCGTTCATTCAGAGAGTGGAATTTGGCTGACTGTTTTTGGGCTTCTAATGTGGGATGTCATCTTTTCTGATGTGCCAAATGTCTTTCTCTCGAGATTTCAGGTACTGAAATACAGTTACTTTATGGGTCAAATGTTATATTGTCAGTTTTTATTGTGTTGCAACTTATGCTAGGTGTTGATTGTTATCGTTAGTTTGTTACATATCCATACCATGGGTATGTGAAACATAGTCATGCACACAACTATCGCTTTCCATTTGCTAAGTAAACGGATTTCATGTATCTGCTCACGATCTTATACCAACTAGTTATAATATTAAAATTGGTGCTATTCATTAACCCATGTCCCATTCTCTGACCTAAAGTTGTAGCTCGAGGTGGCACTTTTAGTCGATTACTTATGAATGAGTTGATCTGGATATATTTTATCCTTAACAGAACAAATTAATAAACCAAGTCTAAAAGGATGGGTCAAACAGGTCGAATGATGCCTAATGTGTATTTTTATTGCATAAATCCTGCTAAATTGCTATATCAGTTACAAGTTTAGATTATTATTTTAAGCAATATTGTTTTTGTTATCATATTCAACAGGCTAACTATTTAAATTAAATTAACAAAAAATTGTCTTGACTCATTACAAAAACCTGTCCATAATATAACATATATATAGGGGCATGTTTGTCTCAGAACCGAAAAGATGTTGAGAACCGCATTATGCGTTTGTATAAAGTAATGGGAGAGAGAAAGAGAGGCGGTTACATAACTGTCTTGTGTATAATTTTCAAAACATTATGTAATGCGTTTGGTGATTATCAACATAATATTGGTTCTGAAACGAACACACCTCTCTCTATACATACATATATTATCTGAATCTTTGTTTGATTTCTATTGCAGACCTCACCCTTAGATTTAGATACAGATTACTTTTATGAAGCTAGAAAAAGCGTCATAGAACCACTATTATTAAAAATTCAGGAAGGCATGGCAGAGGAAATACTCATAACTGCATGGGAATCCCATTTTGGAACATCATGTCGAGGCGTTAACTGGAACAAACACTCGTTAACTGAACTTCGAGCAGTTGTGACTTGTATAGGTAGTGGTTGCATGGCAACCATCTGTCGACACCTGGCACAAGATTACAGAAGTTGGTCTAGTGGCATGCCGGATCTACTATTGTGGCGGTTTCATTCAGATTATAGCGGTGAGGCAAAGCTTGTTGAAGTTAAAGGGCCTCGGGACCGTCTTTCTGAACAACAACGCGCATGGCTTTTGTTTTTCATGGATTCTGGCTTCAATGCTGAGGTTTGTAGGGTCAACCCTCCAGTTTCCAAGTAAAACATTTAGTTATTTGATCTGTACAGCTTTAATTTGTAAAACATTAAAAACATTTTTAAAACAAATTAATATATAAATACAGAAACATCGAAGTGAGTTATTCAGATATATGGTAAGTGAATAGTTCCATGACTAGTCATCCATAAAAGCAGCCATTTTCTGTGGTTACACCTATACGCTCGTATTAAAACAATTTCATACATACGCCGTGACATATTTGTCACGCATCTATTTCTTATCTGTCTTGAGCTTGTATAGATGTGTAGTCAAGTTACACGTCGAAAATGAAAGCAAGCTCAATGGTAATGCCTATTCCGCACCCTTTATATTGTAATGTAATATACCCAATCAGTTTAAGTTTTAATATACTTCCCAAACGAGTCGAGTAATAAACATGCTAGGTTGACTCGATACAGCCAGTTTTGCTTATATGTCAAAGAAGTATGGCCTGGGGTGTCTTGTTTGCGGCCAACACCGACCATTTACTCAACTTTCTTGCTCTTGTGGAAAGGGCTGCTTCAACTGCAAAAGACAGGGAAACTATTATTGTTTGTGACCGTTTACTAAGCTTTTTATGTTATTGTGAAAAGCGCGCAACACACTGGTTTTCAATGAAGTTAATCATCCTGTATCGAAGACATTCGAAGATACAAAATTTCTATTGTTCTTGTGACGGGTCTAAATATCAATCTATTTGCTAGTCAGAATGGTGCTGCTCTCCATCTCATGCTTCTAATGAATCTAGTCTTTTGTATCAGCTGGTCTCTACGTTGCCTTTTAGTTTTTTTTATAAAATGCCGTTAAGAAAACCAAACTAAACGCGTAGGGACGCGGTCTGATGCTGCTAACATGTTTGACGTTTGAGAGATGAATATTCAAGCAAGCTTGTTAATACTTAATGCCCCTTGTTTCACATAGCACGTAACTTATTCAACTCTCACCTTTACTACACTCAACTTTGTTACTAAACTAGGTAAACAATTGATTTCTGGAACATTATGTTTAAAATTTTAGTATTTGGCTTTCTTGATTTAGCTAATGATGGCTTTATATAAGTCAGTTGCTTGATTTAACCAAGACAAAGATGAATTTGTGTGTGGGTTTATGGTTATGTTATTGATGTACATTGTGCTCACTAAATGAGCTATGAGAACTATTTTTGTAACTTTTAACATATCATAGTAAAAGGTGACAAGAGTTGCTAAACACACACTTTGATGTCAAACTTTCACCTTTTGATTTATTTTAGCTTTGTATCTTTTTATAACTTAAAAAGATTATGTTTTATATAAAAATTTTGAATACTATGTTGTGTTTTTGTTTATTTTTTATTTATGTTTTGATATAATTTTCTTCTCAAATACGATCGGTATCCAATTAGAATGGTCTCACTTATACAAAATTTCTTTAGGATATAACTTATGTGGTAAAAAGATGCTGTCTTTTGGCTTGATTGAAAAATACAGATCCAATATAATTTTCATGTGAATTATTGAATATATTGCATCCACAATACTTGACACACTTTGTTTTGTGTATAAACCTATTGATCAATGAATGATTTCTTGATTTAAATAATAATGGGTTTGTAACAATAGGGTTCTTGATGTTAACATAAATGATTTTGTGCCTTTTCATTTAAGAACTTTTAATTGAAATAAATAAAAAAGTTCAAGAGAAGTTAATTAGTTGAAGAACATTATAGTAAAAAGTAGGCACACCAACAAACCGAATTAACCCGAATTAACACGAAATGGACATGTTATGAAATGAAGTAGACAATGGACGTATTTTTTTTTGTTTGTGTTCGTTTGTTAAGAACTGTGCGTGTCTGTGTTCGTTATTAATTTTAGATGAATGGTTCACGAACATAAAACTAACACAAACGTCAATAAATGAAAACAAATGAATAAGATTGAACATATAAGACATTAACAATCATTTTGGACAAGATTATAACAATCATGTGTTATTATACAATCTTCATGGTATTACTACAAAAGATAATCTGATACTTTTATAAAGAACGAGTCTAAAGACAAAGGGCTAAAGAATAGGCTGACATGATATTGATAAAGTTGATGAGCCTAAATCCTATTAAGTTATTAACAAAAGCTAAATAATTTTGATGTTTATAAACAATATTGCTAAGGTGATGGACTAAAGGGCCTATATGCAGAGCCGATCCAACCCTAAGCAAACTACAAGTCGAAGGCCCTTTAAATTTGTATAACTCACAAAAAAACACCTTATACTAGATGAACATTACAATCTCCTTTCTGGTAACTATTGATCAATTAAAGTATTCCGTTTCATTTTATCTAGTTACTCACATTAGGTATTATTGCAAATTAAAGACATTTTCCTATTTAAATTTTAACCCATTTTGTGGATATACAATTTACTATGTATTTCTTTTGGGCTTGATTTAAATCCTTGATAAATTATCAATGACAATCGGCAATAGAAAATTAAAGTCGCAAATTTTAGAGATTCAATCATTCAATACTTGTTTGTTTTTTACTTGGGCCAAGACAAATGTAATACATGAAAAACAAAAACAAAAAACTTAAACTTTCGGGACCCTTAATTTTAGAGATTCAATCATTCAATACTTGTTTGTTCCTAACCCAGTAGGGCCGGCCCTGCCTATATGGTTAAGGAAATAGAATGAACATGAACAATACAAAACGGATAAACATAAACAAACGTAAATGAATCAACGTAAACAACCGTTTATGAATATATACCTAAGGTTTATCTGCGTATAAGTTAAATGAGTATAATGAAATTCTTGCCATACGATTCGTTAAACATTCAATTCATTTATATACTTAGCGAAGTAAGAAAAAAAGATAAAAACTAAAAAAAAAATCTTTAAGTAATTAATATCATAAGAAAGGGTGGCTACTTAAAGTAAAGTTGGGAAAAAAATTCATTTCATAATTAATGAATTGTATGACTCAATTTTGTAACATTTAACACATCATATGAATAAAGAAAAGGATTAGTTATATTTAATGATATGAATTATGAAAGAATAATATAAGATATGGAATAATAAGAAAGAATAAGATATGGAAAATTGACCAAACATAATATGTATTTTTGTTAAGAGAGTAAAACGAAAAACTAAAATGGGTATCAAGTGACTACTTTAATCTTAATAATATTATTATTTAGAGTATAATCTTATACATTTTAAACAAATTAAATAAATCTTTAATCCTGTCGAAAAACTTAGGGACTGTTTGTTTCAGCTCTTAATGGGACAAGTGTCTGAATTAATCAGACATGGTTCATTCAGACTGTTTGTTTTGCAAGCAGATGTCTGAATCGGTCAAATATTTGCCTCTAAATGAGTAAGCATTATACCAAGTCTGAATGGTTCAGACCTCTTACTGATTCAACACTTACCCACTTAGAGCAGCCCCTTATTATTATTATTTTTTTTTGAAATTAGCCCTTTAATTTAATGTTTTAATATTTAATATAGATATAGATTTTATTATCCGTAAAAAATGGCTATAAAAGACGTTACAAATATATAATCATTACTAATATCATGACTAATAACACTCTTTATTATTATTATTATTCCACCTTCATCTCCTTAATATTTGTTTCTCTAATCACCATTAATCCTTTTGTTGTTTCAAGTCATGAGACTAATGATCTATTTCATGGTGCAGTGTTTAACGTGAGATCTAAATTCTCTTCAAATGAACGGTCTATTAGTACTCTTATAGCTCATGATAGTTACCGTCACCTTTACTATAAACATGTTGTGGCCACAGGTGTTGATGTTGCTATCGGTGGAAACGGTCGTCCTGATTCGGTTGGGTACATACACTGTCTTGTATATGTGTTTTGCTATTAGTTTTGTGTTTTTGATCATTGTTATCATACTTATTTTTTTTTTATTTTTTAACGTCTTACAAAGCTCGGCCACTTGTGTGTATGGCTTTCACCAAGGAAACCCAACCATTTAAGCTATAAAGGCTTAACTTAGAGGCATTCTAAGTGCTGCACAAGAGTCAAGAAAGTTACTCCATAGGCAAAAGGTCACCCACGCTTGCAATCGTTGCTTGCAATTGCTGACGGTGCTGGTGACTTGGTCCGCAACCAATTCCAGAGGAAACCCATTGCCTGAAAGCCAACAGTGTTAAAACCTCTTGCTTGTGCATTGCATTTGGTCACAAATGAGAACAGTGGCGAAGCTTGACACGAGACTTCGGGGGTCGGAAATTACTAGTTTCGGGGGTCGAAACCGTATATACCAAAAAAATTCTATGCAAATACTATATAATCGGAACTTATGAGCGAAAATTCGGGGGGTCGGCCGCCCCTCCCCACCCCTTAAAAGCTACGCCCATGAATGAGAATCCAACCGGCCACCTCCTCTAGAGAAAGTCACCCGGATACCGCTAGAGCATTTGGCCCTTTGGTTATCATGTTTTGTAGATTGGTGTTTAGTTGGTTGGATGTGGAATATGTGTTTATGAGAATTTGATTTTAAGTTTGGTTGAGAATTAGGGTTTAGGGCTTGTGTAGAGGTGTGTTTGAGTTATGGATTGATTTAAACATGTAGTGATGTGATTGGCTTAAGATGATAAGGTCACCTGTAGTAGTCATACATATTTAACGCCCAAAACTAAATATCATTGGCTAAGAGGAAGGGGACCATAATCATCAACAAATTTGGCGTTAAATAGTTAGTGCTCAAGGCAAAATGGGGGGTTTTTAGCGCCGATGGGGCTGGTATTGGGGGCCTTAACGGGCGCTAAATTGGAATTCACGCCTTTTTTAGCGCTGCACTACGCATGGTCTAACAATAGATTTGAAAATTGTTGAATGTTTTATTTAGCTTGTCTGATAGATTGGAGTTTACTTGCTCGGACGTGGAATGTGGCTTTGTGATAATATAATATTGAGCTTTTGTTGATAATTAGGACTTGCATTTAGCCTTTAGGTGTATTCGAGTTGCAGATTCATTCAAACATGTATAGTGATGTAACTGGCATAAGAATAGGTTTAATATTTTTTGAATGATATGTTTACATGATTTGGTTTAGTTGAATTTACAATGCTAGACAAATATTTTGGGGAGACGCTTCTATCTCAGTAGAGTTGGCGTGGCGTTCGTGTGTTTTGTCGGCTTCTATCGTTCATGTGTTCATGTGTGTCGTTGTTTTGTCTGCCGCTATTGGTTTTGCAAGTATCTGATGTGTAAGCCGAATTGTGACAGGCTTTACTACACCAAAATCGGAATAGGAACACCATCAAAGGAATACCATGTGCAAGTCGATACAGGATCCGATATAATGTGGATCAACTGCATACAATGCCAAGGGTGCGTTAACAAAGGCTATCGTGGGGTATATTATACTCGTTTCTTGATTTTCTTCGTTCTTAAATTGCCTGGTCCGTATGTATATGCTAAACATGTTCTATCGTATTCTATATCCGTCAGCTGGACCTTACACTATATGATCCAAATACTTCGTTTACTGAAAATTCGGTGACATGTCATGACGAGATTTGTAAGGACATCAATGGGGGTACAGTTCATGGCTGCAGGGCTAACGCGTCTTGTTTCTTTAGCGAAAGCTATGGAGATAAGAGTAGCAGTATGGGTTACTTGGTCAAAGATGTTGTCCAATACGACGCTGTGTCTGGTGACCTGGAAACTAGACGGGAAAACGAAAGCGTTGTTTTTGGGTACATCTTGATCTCCGTTTACACTCTATTTTCAAACTGTCTATAATGCGTATTTTGAAGTTCGTTCATTTGGTTCGCTGTTCTATCTTTTCGTTTCTACTCAGATGTGGTACTATGCAAACTGGCAGCCTAAATTCTTCCGATGACGCGCTTGATGGAATTCTAGGATTTGGGAATTCGAATGCGTCCGTCATATCGCAGCTGGCGTCTTCTGGGAAAGTTAAAAAGATGTTTGCGCATTGTTTAGATAGCGATAATGGTAATGGCGGCGGCATTTTTGCAATTGGGCATGTTGTTCAGCCAAAAGTTAATTCAACATATTTGATCCAAGATCAGTGAGTAATAGTTACTGTCTTTTCAACCGTTGTCTATATTCTTGTTTTAACGCTCGGATTCCCTAGTCTTATACATTCGTCGGAACATATCACTTTTAAATGTGTAGGGTGCATTACACCGTCAATGTGACAGGAATCGAAGTTGGTGCAGAGTTTTTGAATCTTTCAACCGATACAAACGGAGCAGAGAAGCGAAGAGCGATAATAGATAGTGGTACAACATTAGCATATCTGCCAGAAGCGATCTACAAGCCGCTGGTGACTAAGGTGAATTTTTTTTTTCATTTACTGTTGATTAAACTGGTGACAGTTCGCTTATTTGGAAGTTTTACGCTTAAGTTCCTTTTGTTTAGATAGTAGCAGGGCAGTTTGATATGAGATACCTCTTTCAACATGACGAGTATACATGCGTTGAACGCTCTGGAAGGTAACTGTTTTCATGTAACATTCTTTCGAATATATAAGTAGACGGCTTAATAAATAAACGAATGTTATGATTGCAGCGTTGATGATAAATTTCCTGCAGTCACATTTCATTTCGAAAATTCACTTTCGTTGAAGGTTTATCCTCATGATTATCTGTTTGCCAATGTAAGTTATGTTTAGGACTATTAACTGTTCTAATGATGCATTTGCTGCTTCAGATTTCGATTTATGTTTCTGGTTGTTATGGGATAATTGAATTACGTTTGGGTCATTTAGATCGTAGGTTTGGCTACCGTCAAAATATTCTTATTGTTAAAGAGTGTTATATTTATAATCAGCAAAGTTTAAAAGAACGGAAACCAGCCTTGAGGCGTTTTCCCTTCGCCTCATGAGGCGCAAGCCTCGAGGCGAACCGAGGCGTAAGCTCGAGGCACAGTCAAAAAATAAATACTTGACCTAAACCATTCTTAAAATTATGTGTCTATAAAAAAAAATACTTGACCTAGAAAAGTCTAAAACATCAAAAACACACATCAAAAATAAAATAATTGATCCAAAAAGTCTAAAACACATCAAAAACACCCTAAACCACCCGAGGCGCACATTTTCTTAGCACTTCAGCCCTTAGAGGTGTATGTACAATCTGAACCACATGAGGCGCGCCTCAGCCATTTTTTTAAACCATGATAATCAGTGGCGCCTGGTGGAGATAATAACTTTCGCCCCTCTTTATCAGTGGTGGACAAGGTGGGGTTGGTGGGGGCTTGGCAACGTTGCAGGGAGTGTCTAGACCACCCTAAGCAACATGTATAATCTTGTGCTTATGCTATTTAATAACATGAATTGGTCTGCGTTAAAAACTTGCAGGGCGGTTTAATGTGTTTGGGGTGGCAAAACAATGACTTGGGCTCCAAAAGTACAAGGGAAACGATTGTATTGGGAGGTAACCGCGTAATTATCACATTAATACGATTAACTCGGATCTAGTTTAGTCGCATGGATTCCGTACTTCATTTTTTGTTATTTGTTTCTGATTTTGCAGATTTGGTACTGTCGAATAAGTTGGTCTTGTATGATCTCGAAAAACAGACAATTGGATGGACCGAGTACAACTGTGAGTCCTTTGTTTTCGTTGTGTTAAACCAGTCTGGTCAAAGGGCGTTTGGGTCAAAACTGGTAACTTTTAGGTTAAACTTAAAATCGTTAGGCTGACCGAATCAACTTTTTTCCGAAAATTTCACATGGTGTATGAATAATTAGTGTGCCAAATACGATCACAAAAACTATATTATATATAAAAAAATAATAATCATATTTTTTTTAATGAATTTATCTTAGAGGTTTCATCATAAAAAGTCAACTCATTTGGCCCGTTTCCTTTTAAGCTTACTTCTTTGGGTTTATTTGACCGGTTTCCTTTTAAGCTTACTTCTTTGGGTTTACCCGTTTGACCCGTTTGACCCATTAGAGATAAATCATGGTCCAAATCAATTCTTCCCTAAGTAAATGGGTCAAATTTCCATCTCTTGAGATTTTAATTTAGTTTTTCTTTACTGTTTCAGGTTCTTCAAACATCACAATCAAGGACGACATAACCGGATTAGTATATCTAATCGGCGCTCATAGTATATCATCTGGTTACAGTCTAGTTATTCATAAATCTATAACATTCTTGTTGTTGATTTCTCTACTGATAACTCATGCTAAAGAGTAAATTAAGGAATACATTAAGAAAATAATCATAATATTATATATATTTTTTGCCCTTTTAAACACTACTCTATTATTTCATTCCATAAAAGCGAAAATTACATCAAAATAGCAGGCAGACAGGAACAAGTTACGCTGCCACCCCTTTCTGTTATATAACGTTACTCACATTGATAGTACCAAGTGGAAGGGGTCAATGCATACATTGAATGAGAGTAGTTAAAGGTAACTTTTTGAAGTGGTTCAAAAGGTGAACCACTATTAACCACACAGTCATTATGACCCAAAACTCTAAAAATCTTGGGGTTCACTAGACCTTGAGAAAAGTTACCACATTTGACATGAACATCGATCACCGGGCAGGTCGGGCAGGTGTTTTGGACCTCCACGGTATACGTTGGTGGCTTGTTGAACCCTGTTTGTGTCTGCTTTAGACTCGGTCCCTTTCGTTCGCATCTTTCTCCACTTCCTGCATACTTGTTGCAATATTAACATGCATTAGCCACACACACAAACAAACAAATGTACATGCATACATGATACATACATATATACATATACATATATATATTGAGAGAAAGAGATTGACCAATGTGAAGTAAGAGTAGTGAGAGAGAGGCAAAAAGGAGAAGCTTAGGAAAGTTTAGTTTGTTTGCCATGTTTAATAACAGTTGTATTTCAAGTTCAAACTGGTTTTCTGCATATAGATAATATGGATAATATATAGATAGTGTCAAGTATTTTTACGCGGTGGCATTTTTGTAAATAACGTAAACACATGTTATGTTCATGAGTGCATTTATATATAATTAACGTGACAACATGTTTTATTCATGAGTGAATGCACCATGTGTGAAAACATAGTGAATTTTCTGTGAATACAAGTAGGGGTGTAAATGAGGCGTAGTGGCTCGAGAGCTACTCGGGATCGGATCGATAAAAAGCTTGAACGAGCTGAGCCTTAACGAACCCGAGCCCGAGCCTTAACGAACCCGAGCCCGAGTTCGAGTCTGAAATATGACTCGTTTAGTTATCGAGCCCGAGCTCGAGCTTTACATACAAAGCTCGTTTAAGCTAGCGAGCCTAAACGAGCTTAAACAAATGTTATATTATTTTGTTTACGTATGCGATTTTGTCCTTTGAACATGTTTAATTCTAACTAATAACATTGGTGAGTGGTGCTTGAGCCGAGCTTTTGTTCGTTTAAGCGATCGAAGCGAGCTTAGGTTGAGCTTTTAACTCGTTTAAATTTGTTTTCAAATTACCTCAAGCCGAGCGGAGCTCAAGCTCTTAGGTTTTACTTTCGAGTTTCGAACCGAGCTCGAAACAGTAGGCTCGAACCAAGCTCAAGCTCAAGTCTATTCAGGCTCGGGTTCGGCCCATTTACACCCTACAAGTAAATATGAGTGCGTTTAATAATTAGTAAATACAGTAGATGAAAGTTGTGACATTTTCGTAATTAACCTAAAAACACGTAGTATCCGATGAATATATACACTAGATGAAAGTTGGGCTCCCCCTCCTGCCCCTCTTCCACGCCCACTAGGGGCGGTGTTCCCCCTTTCCGCCCGTTTCCCCGCCCCACTCCGGCGGGTCTTACAAAAGTATGACAGTTAAAAGGTGGTGATTATTATTATTTTGTTTTTCTTAAAATCTAGTTATGGTTAATTAGTAAAAAATATAATTTGAAATTATACCATATTATTTTGTTATCCTGTGAATTTTGTAAATCATGAAAAAGATAAGATGTGGACTTGACAATAGGAAGTCATATGGATGGTTGTTATTTGGAGGGATACTACAGGGCAGAATCTAACTCTTTTTCCTCATTCAAACAACTTTAACGGTACTTATTTACTTTTTAACTTCCAACGAAACGAAAGCCCGGTATCCGGATAAACCCAAATGGTAAAAGGCCACACACACCTACGAACGCAGACAACACTGGTGACCTGACCCACTACCATTCTAGAGGAAACCCATCACCCGAAAGCCCACTGTAGTAAAACCTCTAGCTCAACCTAGAATAAATTTGCTCAAGATGAGACTCCAACCCACAACTTTCACATTGAAAGGTCATGGGGCTACCACTCCACAAAGGATGATTGGCTTAATGGTAATTATTTTATTACTAAAATGATGAATTGATAATAAATCATTTAACATGAATAGATACGGTCATTGAAAATCAAATTATTTTCTCAAAGGTGCCTGGTTCTTATCTTGGGTAATGTTTTCAAGGATAATGTCTTATAAAAAGATGCTTATTGTTATAGCTACAACTAAAAACTTGGAATTCGATTTTTTTTTTTTGATAATATAACTAGAACATATATTTTGGCATGTCATGGAGTGAAAAGAGGTGTACCAAAACCGAGTTTGGGTCCAAACCGGTTTTGGTAGAGAACTAATTTTACGATTGAAAAACCCAACCCACCCATACCGATTTGGATTGGGTTCAAAACCGGTTTGGCCCAAAAAGCCGATTAGTTCATGCAGTTTTTTTTAGTTCTTCAATTCGGTTTATACATATGAAACCTTGAACTGGGCTCAAACCATCGGACTGGGTTGGGCCCAAACCGGTTTGGCCTATACCGTTTTTCGACGGGCTAGATCAATCAGTTTGGAAACCGATTTGGCTGGCCCAAACCATTTTTCTTTCGCCTCTAGAACTGTGAATGGTATTCCGTTTTGGGCTTATGATAAGTCCATGTAAAAGTTATGGACTTGTGGTCATATATAACATTGGCCCAAGTGGCCATGGATCATGGGCTGGTCCCAATCCTACTATTCATGCCTTATCTTTAGGGGTGTACAAAAAGCTCGCGGCTTGCTCGAAACTCCCTCGTAAAAAGCTCGCTCGAAAAGGCTCGTTTTGTTTTCGAGCCGAGCCGAGCCGGCTCATTTTGTAATCGAGCCGAGCTTGAGCCAGGGGTGTTCAGCTCGTGGCTCGGCTCGATGGCTCGACATATTGCTCGACTTAGGCTTGTGTATGTGTAATTAATATATAGATGAAAGTAATATATTTTGATGCCAAACGCAATTCTAAAATTCAAATTTTGAAAGCCCCGCTCATACTACCTATCTACCCCACCTCTTCATAATCCAATAAACCATAACTTAGAAAAATAAAAAATATACATGTATATGTGTAATTTTATTTTATTTTTGTTTTGTTTTTTATTTTATAAATATTTATAAAAAAAATAATAAAAAAATAACGAGCTGGCTTTTCAGCTCGACCAATAAAACGAGCCGAGCCGAGCTGGCTCGTTTAAGTTCGAGCTCGAGCTCGAGCTTAGCCTGGCTCGGCTCGACTCGTCTCGTGTACAGCCCTACTTATCTTATTTGTTTAAAATTGAAGGAAAGGTAAAGACGATGTTTGATGTGAATTCTAAAAACATAGTTTATCACATGAACTAACTTGTATCGATGTATATTACAATTTTATCTTGGTCTTAAGTAAATCCAGTTATATACTAAAATGACACTAGTGATATCACTAAACACCGTTCTATATCAGGTTATGGGGTCCGTTAATATCAATGTTAGTTTGTACACATGATGTTATGACTTCTAGGAGATTCAAGAATTTAATTGTTCTTCATTTTTCACTTTAACAAGTTTTTTTTTTATTTGACATGTATTTTAGGTTCATGTTCAATGCAGTCTAGTCAATTTGGGGTGTACATGACACGACATAATTACAGAAATAACCTACCTGTAACCAAACTAATCAAAATAACCAATATAACCGAACCCAATCCAAAACCAACGGGTTGGTTTCAGTTTTGCGTGTATCAAAAACCGAAAAGACTGAGTCAAACCCTGTAAAAACCAAGCCGACTTTTATAGCCAAACTGAATATGTAAGTTGCAAGAAATTAATAAATGGTGTACCAAAAAATTTTAGGAGCAAAATGTGTAACAATCTATTAGTCATTTTTACCAAAATGTTTTAGGCCCAAAGTTCATACTTTCATCACTTTCAACTTTCATAACCAAATTCATTAATTTGGGTCACATTTCCTTCGGCCCAATATTTTAGCCCAAATAGCAAAATCAAGAGAACCTGAACCGAAACCAAACCCAACCCATTGTGAAAACTAAAAACCATAACCGAACAATTTTCAAAAACTCAAAAACCAAGTTGGTTCAATTTAAGCCATGAGGCCAACTGTTGTTGAGTTCTCATTTGTTGGGACTTTTGCTAATTGTTGCATATCCATGCTGTGGCTATGTGAAAAACGGTTATGCTAATGTTTATATATACCAAATTATTTTAATTTTGAAATTGGTGCTAAAAGTTTAACCATGTCCAACTCTATGAGCTAAACTTGTAGCTAGAGGTCACAAGTTCAGTTGGTTTACTTTCAATGAGTTGATGTGGGCTGTATTATATTCTTAACGGGTCATATGAAAAAAAAGGTTGAAAAAGAAACGTCTCATATAGGTCAAATGAGTTGAAAGACATTCAAAGTGTATTTTTTAATCCATTCGACTTACAAAATCACAAGAGATTTTATATAATTAGTTCAGCAATATCGTTTTTATAATCATATTCAACATTTTATATAATACTAGTGCCAAAATAATAAAATGATTCAAATAAATTTACATTTTGAATACTTTGAAAAAGCCTTCTATTAAGTTGGTCCATTTTGAAAACTGAATTGACCCATTTATGGTAAAAGAAATCACATGGTTTTTTTTTTTTTTAAACTTTATCATTTTAACCCGTAATAGGAAAAAAAACGACCCATTTATGGTCAAAGAAATCACATGTTTTTTTTTTTTTTTTTTTTTTTTTTTTTTTTTTTTTTTTTAACTTTATTACTTTAACTGTAATAAAAACAAAAACTGGTAAAAGAAATCACATGGGTCACTTAGTCTAAATTCAAACTTGTGAACTTTGTGCGGTCCATTTCACATCCCTATATGATGTACTACTAAAGTGTATGAGATAAATGCTCAACCAAGCCTATAAACATCACTGCTTTCACCTAGTCATTTAATATTCACCACACTTACTTTGTTACTTAGCTAGGTTAAAAGTGGTTTTTGGTCTTGATAGGATAGAGTTTTTAAATCTTGAATTCTATTACTGCGAATTGCTCTAAGTTTTGTAGGTTGATTTATACCCAAATGGGTCGGGCTTGGCTGGGTATCGGTAATCCCATACCCAAACCGGTTGTAAAATCACGTCCCATACTCGGCACAATACTTGTCGCGTAATTATTCGTTGGGTAACGGGCATACCCATAGGTAGTAGGTTGACCCATTAGTTTGTTAAAAGGTACCCATTAAGACTTCCAAATGCCTCTCTTTTTTAATTGTATAACTTTTAGTTAGTTTTATATATATACTTCACAATATATAAAACATAAATAATATTATCATAAAAAATAATTTTTTTTTTTTCACATAACAAACATATCAAAATAAAGCACTAATAGACAATGGTTAAAGGAAAATAAAAATATAAATACACAAATTCGGGTATGTAGTTTGGGTAATCGGCCGAGTATCACCCAATCTATACCTTCAAAATTTTTTAAAATTAATACCATACCCGTCCGGCTTCGGGTAAGCCAGTTCCATATTTTTTTGGGTTTCGGGTATACCTTTTAGGTTCAAGTTTTTTTATATCTCTAACTTTAACTAACCCACTTTTTAACTATTACGCTGTGGTTTAATTAAGAAGATAAAAAAATGTGATCAGCTGATGTACATATGGACCTCATCTTACAAGTTGGTCAAGGACGCTAAGAGAGTAATGCCTCCCTAGATAGCGCCCCCTTAATCTTTATTTTTGCGCTCACAAAATTGTGACAATTGGGACTCTGGCAAGACCAGTCACTTATTCACTCATTTATTAGGTATCGATTTTGACTTTATATCTGTGATAACTTGACCTCACAAGTTTGGCAATCTCGTAAACTTATACTATGTTCCAGAGTTTCATTAAAGGAAAGAACCGGAAAGAAAGTGAAGGAATTGAAGGGAAAATGAAAAATAAGTGTGTTCCAGAGTTTCATTAAAAGAAAGGAGTGGAAAGAATGGGAGGAAGTTGAAGGAAAATTATTGCTTAAAATCTTCCTTCCAAAATGGAAGGAAATGGAAGGAGGAGAAAGTTATCAATTAAAATGTTTTGTTATTTACTATTTTATCCTTCCATTTAATCTAATATAACACTCAACGAGGGTATTATTGTAAAATTAAATCTTTCTTTTCTCTTTCTTTCAACTCGGGAACACATAAAATTTTTATTTTCATTTCCTTTCTTTCGAACTCGGGAACACAAAATAAAGTTATATATTTCTATTCCTTCCCGTTCTTTTCTATCCTAAATCTCCTTTCTCTTCTTTTCTTTCCGGTAGAAAACTCGGGAACACAACGTTAGAAAAACGGGTGGATTAGGCTAATTAACATGTCAAAGAGGTTCTAAGCAAAATGGGCTCGTGTCGAAAACAAAACGTCAAAGAACTAAGTATCAAAATAGGTTCACCCGCTATATTTCGTTTGTTTTGGTATAACTGCTAGAGTGCTAGTGGCCACGTGGCGGCATCTGATCAAACGAATATCACGCACAAGTTTGAATGTCGCGCCACAATACCCATAACAAAGATCCAACAGCTGCTACTGTTTTGATTTCACCCGTTCCCCATTAAGGTTTTTATTGTGATTATCGTTTTGTTTGGTCAATTGATGAATTGGGGTTTGTTGTTTTTTGTTCATGTTTCTTGAACAGTCTTTAAATTAATATTATACATTTATTGGAAGGAATTGTAGGTGTTAAGTTTGCATGCACACCAACTGTTTGTTTTTATGCCTCATCTAAGATAAAAGATACTATCTATCTTTTGTTTCATTATTTGTATTTGTATGTGCTTTTCTTGTAGATTTTCTCTTGTTAATGGATAAATTTGTTGAAATTTAACTTGGGAATTTTGTTTTATTTATTATTTTTATTTATTTATTTATTTAGGGGGGGGGGGGGGGGGGGGTTTCAAAATCTTGATGATCAGGATATGGCAAGTCTAACTTAATTATCTTTTATGCTATTAACATATATCAATTAGGGTGAGTTTATTGTATAATTGTATGTTTGATGTAGTGTTATATGCTAGAAATTTAAAGTTTTATTGTTTAATAGTTCACGGAGATGACGAATATGTCCTTTGCTTAAGCTAGAACTGGGAAAGATATTCAGGGCTTGCCTTGGGAAAGTTCATTTATAACAAGGGAATGTTATAGGCGTATTAGGCTCGAACAGTATAGAAACTATGCAAACATTCTCTTATTGGGTAATGCTGTCTATAAGGTGCAGTCATGTTGCTTGTATATATATATAAAAAATATTATGTTGTACAATGTTATGGAAAATTTTTATGTTATTTTTATTAGTCAGCCTTAAAAAGTGTGTGAGCTACATTCAATCATTGTGTACAGCTGAGGAACCTTGGTATGGGTACCTCAAAGCAAGATATGTAATTGCATGTTTCTTGTTTAGCTACTTGATCATGCACTGGTCATCATTATTACAAAATTATGTGGTACTTTCTTTTGATTATAAAGTTCCTGATATTCATTCTAAATCATTTCGAGGTTATGTTGTGCTGATATATATATAGGCCCCATAGAAGCATGATGAAAGTTATTGGGAGGTTTACACAAATTACGGTACATTAGCAGTCAATGGCGATTTTCTGGCTGTAGGAGCCAAGGAGGCTTTTAAGGAGACCGTGGTTGTACGGTAATTTGATCATTTTGAACTTGCTTATTTTGTCAAGAGTTCAAAGTTTTTCTCCCTTGAAGAATACGTAGCTGTAATACATGGTTAACATTTATTTCACAAAATTGTTATATTTGGAATCTTCGTTTTCGTGATGGTGATTTGTTTCCAAAACTATGTTAATGGTTAATTGATTATGTTTTGTTTCTTGAAGCAATTGTTAAAATGAAGACTTCTTATTGGGAATAATTTGGTCTTAAGTTAATACTACAAGCTTTTATCTATTAGGAATAAGGATTATGTATCTTTTAGCTGCCTTGTAATATATTTAGACAAAAAATATTCAACTAAATCCAAAAAAAAAATCTGTGAGTTAATGAATTGTTTACTTTTTAATAATGGCATGCGACAAAAAAAAAGAAATTAAGTCAAAGTACAGGGGCTCTGTATTTAACATCCTAACAAATGAACTAAATGTCCCTATTTTTTTATGCCCGTTAATGGAAAGTTTGCACCGTTCAAAGGGAGTTACCGTCTATTTGTAATTACTAGCAAATTATATTTACTGTTGATTAGTCATGCATCTGTTATATTGTTATGTAATCTGCAGAGATTGGATAACAGGGAGTTAGCTTTTGTACTAGAACAACTTATGAAGACTATTGCGATAGAGATAAATAATACCTTGAGGTAATTATGACTTGTGATGTAAATATATACCGCATAGTATATTCTTGTCGGTGTGTTGACCTTTTATTACTCTTGTCTCCTTGTAGCGATGGAACGCATTTTACGGTGCCAAACAACGATTGTGGTGTGAAAGAATATGATAAGGTTGAATTTCAACTCGTGAATCATTTCCATTTTTCTTGGCGACAAAATGGGCCGGCTGGGTCACAACTTCACAGGTTTCAGTCAAAACATGCATTTACTATAAATCAAAATTGTTTGGGTCAGGTGTGGCCATCCTGCAATCACTTTCTTATGCATATTCTTTTAAAGCTGTATAATAATGAGCGTTAAGAGTTAAGACTTAAGTCTTATTATGAAAGATATTAATAATCCAAACTTTGCTTAATATATGTAGATAGAATGTTTTTCGTATGACTTTTAATTTTTAACCTGTTTTATACATGCCTTGTTGAATATATTGATTGCAGCGTACATGCCTGTGCGCAAATGGCAAACTCATCTTGATGGATTGTTTGAAAGGAGACTTTTAGCTCAAAGTATGGAAAACTTCCTCTAACATCGTTATACTTATAATATGACTTATAATTAAGCCAGACTTCATTATTAAACCTTATAACTAATTGATTAATGATTAAACTCGTGTTATAAACACTAGAATTAGGTTTAAGGGAACTGAATGCAAATTATCAGTCAGTTGTTGGGTAAAGGGTTTAAAATTATCACCCAATTGTAACCAAATTTCCAAAGTGTCTCACTAAGGTCTCTAAAAAGTTCTTTCGTTTCTCTATAGTCACCCAACTTCCTTTACGTGTTCCAATCATGTGAATTTTTCTTTATAAATGTTAAGTGTTTTGAAAATTAGTTGGACACTTGGTTACTATTAGGTGAATTATCCTCTAGTACACTTTTGTAGTTGATACATCACTTAAGCGAAAATGTTAGATTCTTTTGCGTAATCTTAATCCAAAGCTAGTGTGAGTAGAGTCTAAAGTGCTACTTTTTTCCATATCGGTACTAAATCAAGAGTCTTCCGTATTTGCTTTATTTACTTTCCTAATGCAGTTAGGTTAAGCACCACTGAAACTTTACCATCTAGTTTAACTAGTGATCGCAAGTAATCTTGTTAAGAAAATTCTACAATGTTCCCCTAGAGTTCGCACCCCATTCTTATCTAGGATATGCTATTGCTCGATATATACAGTTCAGTTGGATGTATGATTTCTTAAAGTTTGATCTACATGTTATTAGTTGTATGGACTTCATTGGAATTAGTTTCCAAGGGAGTTACTTCTTTCCTCTTATCTATTTACTATCATGTTCGGTGACATTTTTATGTTATTTTGTTCGTCTTGAGGAAGTGTAGTTCAACGTGTGGATTTTTTAACAGTTTTGTAAAACTGAAGAGGGACATTCACATGCTTTGAAGGGAAGATCAAACTAAAGAAGGCGAAGCGAATAATAATCAATAGTAGCCACTGAAACGAGAGCATGAGCAAGTAGACAACATTGTCAGCCCATACTAGAGAGTACGAGTTCGACTATAGTCTATAGCCTAGTCTGATGTGATAACTGATAACCAATCCTTTAACTGAAGTTAAGTTACATTCTGTTAACCCAAAAGTCGTCCAGTTTTTAAGGATTTAACCATGGAACCCTACTGTTCAGTTTATTAGTTTTCTAGTAGGTTAAGGTTTGTAACATTTTAGTATACTTCGATCTAGGAACTCCATTCGAAATTTATGAAAAAGAAATTTGGTATGATTTGGAACTTCGAAAAAAATGACTACTAAAATAGTTATGATGACATTAATAAGAAAATATAACTAAAACAATAAATGTTATATTTTAACACATTACCTAATATTACATTACACCATATCGTATTACATTACATCATATTACATCGCGCTATACCCTATTACATCACATCACATCACATCACATCACATTATATTACGTTATATCCATTACCTTAAGCGACGAGTGTTACATTTCTATGTATAATCCACCATTTTCAGTTAGATAGATGGTAGGGGATCTTTGAGGAGGAAATAGACTTGTGGGGTTTGTTTTCATTTCCTCTTTATCTTTTAAACACAACTAGTAGAGAAATTTCTGCTCTATAAGTAATTTACACCTTTGTTTTAGTTACTGTTTTGATTTCACTCATTGCCCTTTCCAGTTTGTATAGGATTGTAAATTTTGAAAATTTGAGTAGGGTTTTCTCATTTCTGTTTTTGTTAGGTTAATTGATCATTTAGGGTCTCTTATTTGTTCATTCACTAGGTTTCTTGAGTGGGCGTTAAACTGGTCTTCTTTTTTCCCTTTTTTGGAAGATATTGTAGCTATATAGTTTTCATGCACACTAACTATTTTGTCTTTATGACCCAATGCGAGGTAGTCTTTCGTTTCATATATTATGTATATGTGCTTTTGTCATAGACTGTTTCTGAAATACCTTATTTTATTGGTCCCTTTGGTGTGAGTTTCTCATAAGGAAGTTAATTACATCTCCTTTTGATAAAGAAGAAATCATCTTAACTCATTCTTAACTGAATGTGCGTAACGAACCTGATCAAATAGATTACATGGCGGAAGACGGGAACATATCAGATTTTGTAGACGATCTAGATGAAGAAGTAAATGATGATGGAGATCAAAATCTTGGTGGTTCCGATACGTCGTCTGCTCAAGCAAGAAATGGGAAAGATATTCAGGCAATTTGCTGGAAGAGATTGAATTTAACAAGGGAACGTTATCGACAGAGAAGGCTAAAACAGTATGTAAACTTTGAAAACATTCCCTTATCGGGTAATACCGCCGACAAGGTACAATCTTGTTGCTTGTATACGTAAATATGATTACTTTTTCCACTTTTGATATCATGGCAGCCTTTAATATGTGCAGAGATACAAACAAACGTCTAAGGGTGGTAACTACTATGAATTCTTTCATAATTCAAGAGCAGTTAGGCCTACAATCTTTCATTTTCAGGTTTACGCCATTACATTCTATTAATCAGCCGTAAGAAATGTGTGCGCTATTTTCAAACATTGTGTATTGTCTACACAGCTAAGGAACCTGGTGTGGGCTACTTCAAAGCATGATGTGTATGTCATGTCTGACTTCTCACTCATGCACTGGTCATCGATATCTGGAGACTTAACAGAAATCATTGATTTCTCTGGCTACGTAGCACCTACTGGGGTACTTTATTTTCATCATAAATTTTTAGTGTTCCTGATGTTTATTTTTTGACTCTTACTGATACTTAATTTGGGCCCACAGATAGATGCTGGAACTCGTATTAGCACATTAGCAATCAATGGTGATTTTCTGGTTGCAGGAGGTTTTCAAGGAGAGCTTGCCTGTAAGGTAATTTAATCATCATGGTATTAATTTTAGTTCTCAAAATTGTTTTATCTGGAATCCATATATTACAAGCTGTTGTCTCATTCAATTGTCAATAAGGGTTACATATATCTCGAACGGCCTTGAAATATAAGGAAAAAAATAACTAAATTTAATACCTAAAAAACGGAGCACGGTATTCTTCATCCAAACAATATTATATTTTATGCCACGTCTCTATATTTTATGCCTAGTAATGGGAGGTTTCCGCAATTTAGAGCCAGTTAATGTCTATTTGGAAGTACGACCAACTCGTATTTTTTACTAGCGTCGTTGATTTGCTCCTGTCTCTATCATGTAATCTGCATATCTTATTAAATGATGCAGAGATTGGATATATTAGCGGATATTATTATGTTTCCGGATATTGTATATACTTAGAGATAGATTTTATACTCATACTAGAATTATCTCTTTCCATGTATTTAGCTAGGGTTTGTTATTCCTAGGATCTATATATATGATCCCATACCATGTAATATTATTCATTCAATAATAACAAACCATAAGAACTTTCATGGTATCAGAGCCTCGGCTCTTAACCCTACCGCCTCCTTTTTTTTCGATTAAACACAGCTTCGGCTGAACCTTATTTTCTCGCCTTAGCCTTCTGTCCTCTGTTCATCTCCTTCGATCAGTGATTATGGCTAAGGACGACAAATCATATCAGCAAGGCCCATCCGAGTCAATTACCAAATCAGCCTTACACCCCGCTTATTCGGTCACTAATATCCTAAGCAAAATACGAACCTTAGATGGCAAGAAAGTCACATACAGTGCCTGGATCAAGCTGTTTCGACTGCATGCCACGACCTATCAGGTTTTGAATCACATAGACAACACCCCCCACCCGCAGCTCTCCTGGAAAGAACTAGACGCCCTCGTTCTTCAGTGGATTTACAGCACTATTTCTGATGATCTACTTCCCAGCTTTTTGGAGAATGAATCCATTGCATGTGCTGCGTGGGTGAAATTAGAAAAGAAGTATTTAAGTAACAAAAAGGCACGTGCGGTTGCCTTAGAAACAAAATTCTGCAACATGACTCTTTCGGCTTGTTCATCCTAGATGACTATTGCCAACAATTGAAGGATCTTGCTAATCAATTGGAAGATGTGTACCATCCAGTTACTGAAGACCGCCTGGTGTTACAGCTTGTATGCGGCCTACCGGCTGAGTTCGATACAACCGCCTCCTTGATTAATGCTAATTATGTGGACTGGGACTTGGCCAGAAGCATGCTGAATGATGAAGTAATCCGTCTTGAGGCCCGACAAAAATCTACCAATTCTGTTTTAATGACCCAAACCAATATCTCAAACTCACCTAATACCCATAACCCCTACCCTCCTCACAATTCTAACCATCCCTCACAGAACCAAAACCAACCCACTTACTACCGTGGTGGCCATGGCCGCGGACGTGGCCGCTCCTATCGGGGTGGACGCGGACGCGGTTCTGGTCGAGGGCAGGGACAACCACAATACAATCAAACCTGGACTCCCCAACAACATTCTTACCCCCCAATGGGCTTGGTGGAATACCCCTCCATGTCCCTACCCAACCCAATCCTCTAATCCACCATCGACCCCTCTTCAACAGCCCCATACTAACTCTTCGGCCCATTACACAGCAGCCCAGTACCCGCAGGCCCACAACTACTCAGCTGGATCACCTCAGCCCACTTATTACCCGCCTCCCTCGGCTCCACCAGGTTTCGGCCCAAATCAGAACCACTTCATCCCATCTGGGTCAGCTACACAGGCCGCTTATAATGCCTTATGTCCTTCGGATATTGGAGCAGCCATGAGCTCTATGCATCTCAGTTATGACCCATACTGATGATCAAGGTATGATTAAAAAACCTTTAGTTGGCAATGGCGCGTCTTTATCAATTCATGAGTCTGGAACAGGTTACCTGTACCTGCTCAATCGCACCTATGTCCTACCCAACATCTTACATTGTCCCAAATTATTAAAAAGTTAATTTCAGTCCGTCGCTTTACCCATGATAACAATGTTTCTATAGAATTTGACCCATTTGGTTTCTCTTTGAAAGACCTTCCCACTGGGCGCCTCCTATCCCGCCACAATAGCACCGGGGATCTCTATCCAATAACCAAACCAGAGCTTCCAGCCCAAGCCAGCTTTCTCACCACTACTCCCGGCCATGGCATGATCGTCTAGGCCACCCCGGCACTCAAGTTTTAGATGTTCTTTTTCGTACTTGTAATTTTCCATGTAATAAAACAAAAACTTTTTGTCATTCGTGTCAACTATCCAATAGTAAAAGACTACCATTTTATGCTTCCTCATCTTTTACATTTGCACCTTTTGATATAATTCATTGTGACTTGTGGACATTACCTGTGCTCAGTAAATCTGGGTACACATACTACATGGTTTTAATCGATAATTACTCCCATTTTATCTGGGTCTACCCATTAAAATATAAATCTGAAACCTTCCCAACCTTTGTTAAATTTCACCGCCACATAAAAACCTTTCAGTGTGACCTTGGGGGCGAGTTTGACAATAACGCCTTCAAAACCTTTGCTACCCAACACGGCCTTTTATCCGTTTTTCATGCCTACAAACTTCATCACAAAATGACCGTGCGGAACGCATGATTCGTCGCCTTAACGATATCATTCGCTCCGTTTTGATTCATGCTCATCTCCCACCGTCCTTTTGGGTTGAAGCATTACACACCGCAGCCTACCTCCATAACATCCTACCAACAAAACGCCTCTAACTTTTATACCCCTACATCCGCCCTCTACCTTCGTCATCCCACATATGATCACCTACGGGTATTTGGGTGCGCCTGCTACCCAAACACCTCGGCAACCCAACCACATAAATTACATACCCGCTCCATCCGGTGAATCTTCCTTGGCTATCCATCGGATTTTCGGGGCTACCGTTGTTTCGATCCCACCACAGGCAAAGTTACTATCTCCCGCCACGTCACATTTGATGAGGCCACATTCCCCTTCACCCTCCCTACGCCTCTCACTTCATACAATTTCCTTGATGAAAACCCACCCCCGGCTTCTCGTTTACCCGATCCCGAACCCCATACCCCCATACCCCCATCAACAAATCAACCTCAAACCCATGCCCCACCTTTTACATCCCCTTATCCTATAACCTACCCCCGTCGCCCTAAACCCACCACCAACCCGGCTGCCACACATTAGCCCTCGGCCATTCCTCCCTTACAGCCCTCGGCTGCCACTGGCCCAGCAACCGGCCCTACAGTCGGTCTCCACAGTCACACGCCACCTCCGGCCCATCCCAAAACCGTCCAGCCCCGACTCACCCAATGACCACCCGCTCTAAAACTGGTTCCCGTAAGTCCATCCATCATACTACACATGGCCCACACATCTCACCCATCCCTACCTCATACACACAGGCCCTAACCGACCCGAATTGGTCGCGCACTATGCAAGTTGAATTTACTGCCTTACAGGAAAATGAGACGTGGGAATCGGTTCCACAGCCTACAAATCAGCCAGTTATTAGATGCATGTAGTTGTTTCGTCATAAATTTAAGTCGGATGGTACTTTAGAAAGATACAAGGCCCGCTTGGTCGTTAATGGGAAATCACATACTGTGGGCATTGACTGTGATGATACATTTAGTCCTGTAGTTAAATCGGCTACAATTCGGACTGTCTTATCGTTGGCTGTTTCTAACTCTTGGCCGATACATCAGTTGGATGTAAAAAAATGCCTTTCTACATGGGCATTTGAATGAGACTGTTTATATGCATCAACCCTCGGGTTTTGTAGATGGGCGTTTTCCAGGTTTCGTTTGCAGGTTAAAGAAGTCATTCTACGGTCTAAAGCAGGCCCCGCGGGCTTGGTATACCCGTTTTGCCACTTACATTTTATCACAGGGATTTCGGAGTAGTGTGTGTGACAAGTCACTATTTATATATACCCAAGGGTCCAATATTGCTTATCTACTTTTGTACGTTGATGATATTGTTTTGACTGCGTCATCTGATGCATTCCTACATGACATTATTTAGCGACTCTCACGAGAGTTTGCTATGACAGATTTGGGTGATTTGCACCATTTTTTGGGGATTAAGGTTACTAAACGGCCTAATGGTTTATCTTTAGACCAGACTCAATATGCTAGGGACATTCTGGCACGCGCATCCATGTCAGACTGCAAACCGTGTGCTACACCAGTTGATCTATCTTCTAAATTGAGTGCCACAGATGGCCCTCTGTTTCATGATCCGACTTTATATGGAAGTTTTGCAGGCTCTTCAGTATCTAACTTTCACTTGGCCTGATATATCTTATGTTGTCCAACAGGTTTGTTTATTTATGCATGAGCCCCATGACTCCCATTATGCTTTCATGAAGCGTATTTTACGGTATTTGCCAGGGACATTAGACTATGGGATTTGTATGGTACGGTCGACTACCCACTCATTAACTGCCTATTGTGATGCTGATTGGGGTGGATGTCCTGACTCATGGCGTTCCACTAGTGGCTATTGTGTATTCTTGGGGGATAACTTGATTTCCTGGTCATCTAAACGTCAGCCCACAGTTTCTCGATCTAGTGCAGAGGCTGAATACAAAAGTGTTGCTAATGCAGTTGCCGAAGCCACCTGGATTCGCAATTTGTTACTTGAGTTACACGTTCCCTTGCAACACGCTTCAGTAATCTATTGTGACAATGTTTCTGCGGTTTACTTGTCTGATAATCCTGTGCAGCATCAACAGACGAAGCATATTGAGATAGATATCCATTTTGTTCGAGAAAAAGTGTGCATTGGTCATATTCGAGTTTTGCATGTTCCCTCGTCTTACCAATACACTGATATTTTCACCAAGGGGCTTTCTCGACAGTTGTTTCAATCTTTCAGGTCCAGTTTGACCGTTTGTCCGATGACCGATCAAACTGCGGGGGGCTATTAGCGGATATTATTATGTTTCTGGATATTGTATATATTTAGAGATAGATTTTATACTCATTCTAGAATTATCTCTTTCCATGTATTTAGCTAGGGTTTGTTATTCCTAGGATATATATATAAGATCCCGTACCATGTAATATTATTCATTCAATAATAACAAACCATAAGAACTTTCAGGATAAACATGGTGTTAGCTTTTGTACAAGACCAGCTTATGATGATGATGCCATAACGACTGCAATCGAGATATACCATCCCTTGAGGTAATTATGTATTATGATGTGTGTGCGCGTGCGTGCGCGTGCGTGCGCGTGTGTATACTACAAAACGTATCATTGTTAGTTTGTTGACTTTTTATATTACTCTTGTCACTTTGTAGCGGTGGAATGCGTTTTATGACGTCAAACAATGATGGTGGTGTGAGGGAATATGAGACGGATGGATCTCAGCTCCTGAATCATTTCCAATTTCCCTGGCCAGTGAATGTGAGTTTCTTAAAATGCATGGGGTGGGCGGGTTGGGTCGCATTTTATAATTGATTCCGGCTAAAACATTTAGTTTTTTTAGCACAAATCAAAATGGTTTAGCTCGGGTTTGGCCTACCCGCTAACACTTTTACGTAATATTTTAGTTACAATGATAATCTAGAATGTTTAATGCCTTTGAATACATTTCGTATGACTTTCAACATGTTTGACTCGTTCCCTTTTGTTTGCAGCATATTTCCTTGAGCCCAGATCGCAAACTCATAGCTGTCGTCGGTGATCATCGTGATGGATTGCTTGCAGAGTCTACAAATGGAAAGGCAATAACTTGTGGAATGTGGACTCAAACATATTATTATAACCTAAAATTTTTATTTTTGTATTTTCTTTTTATAGATAATGAAATCATTTTTCTTAGCAGAGGGTTGCCACAGTGGAAGGCCACCTAGACTACTCATTTGCATCTGCATGGCACCCAAATGGACTAATATTTGCTACAGGCAATCAAGACAAGACTTGTAGGCTATGGGATATAAGAAATCTTACTACCCCGGTCTCGGTTCTTAGAGGCAACCTAGGCGCGGTTAGATCGCTTCGTTTTTCATCAGACGGGCAGTTTTTGGTGGTTGCAGAACCTGCAGATTTTGTTCATGTCTATAACACCAAGTTGAACTATGAATTAAGGCAAGAAATTGATTTCTTTGGGGAAATATCCGGTATTTCTCTTAGTCCTGATGATGAAACGCTTTACATTGGTGTGTGTGACTTGGCTTTTTCGAGCTTGCTACAGTTCAAGAAACGACACAAGTATGGGTATCTCGATTCGTTTGTCTGATCAAATAAATCTAGTTGTTTGTTTATGTTTAATGGAAGAGACCAAGTACCATATAAGACTTCATGAAAGAAAGACAATGCTTGTAGACTGTTAAGTTTTGGTTTTGCCATTTGAACTTCATTAACATTCGTTTATCTATCGTTCCCAAGCCTCAACCTTATTCGTTTGAGATTATGAGATCTTAAGTTACTTTTTTTAACTCGCTAGCTTATCGGTGTATTGATTCCTAGATCTTCATAGTTAAAAAGAGAAAAGTTGATTATTATGTAAACTATCATTTAAGACATTTAAGATGATAAACACTTAGGCCATCGTCGTGCCTTCACTCGCGGTAGTTGTGTCTCGTTATAAATAGGGATGGAATAAAACCCGAAACGGAGTGGGAAACCCAAAATATTTGGCATGGGTACGCGAGATTTGCTATAAAACTTTTCAGGCAGGTGCAAGGATGGTATAGATGATAGATGTCCGGTTATACAAACTTGATACCGTAATTTTTTACCTACATTGAAACCAAATATATTGACATAATTGTATAATCTTAACAGATTATAACAAATGAAAATGTGAGCGCCAAAGCTGAATATCGACAATAAATTGGCGGATCTTAAACTTATTTTTCCGTAAAATTTTAGGGACGAGGGGACTCAATACATATAAAATTTTCAGAATTTTCAGACTTAGATTCGCCATCTGCGTGTATATTGACAAGATCCATACGTGTTTACTTCGCAGGTTTAATATCAATAATAATAATAACATACACAACTACAAATTAATAGACAACTGATAAAAGTCTTTGTTTGTATGTGCTTTTCCTTGAAGATTGTTTGTTGTAAATAGATTATTTTGTTGCAGTTTAACTTGGAACATACTAGATTTTGTAAACATCTTTTTTTTTTTTTTTTTTGCTGGATATTAATTTGCATAGGTTGTTTGAGGAGGTAGAAATCATCTTAACGTGCGCTTTATCAGATGCGCGCTAGCTTTTGTCTGTAAGGATTCGTATCTAGAATACATTTGAATGATTCACGATTGATATTTTTATATCTTTAGGCGGAAATAATCAACTAAATCGAAAAAAAAAATCTATGTTAATGAATTATTTACTTTTATAATAAATGAAACAAGCCTAAATAAGGGGGCAATGTATTCAACATATAAACAGTATGAAAACTTATACCATAGGCATAGCAGACATCTCTATATCTATTTTGTTAATATCTGTTTGGAGTTACTAGCAGATTGTATTAAATTTGTATAATTTTTGTTGATATGTCGCGTATTATATAATCTCCATATGTTATTGAATGCTGCAGAGATTGGATACAGATGGAGTTAGCTTTTGTACAAGAACAACTAGTGAAGGCAATGTCATAACAAATGCTATTCTTGTCAGTGTGTTGACTTTTTTTTGTTACTCTTTGTCGCAGCGACGGAATGCATTTTATGGCATCAAACAACAATCATGGTGTGAGGGAATATGATATGGATGGATTTCAGCTCGTGCATCGTTTCCATTTTCCATGGCCAGTGAATGTGAGTTTCTTAAAATAAATGGGATGGGCGCGTTGGGTTGGGTCACAGGTTAAAGAGGGTTCGAGTCAAAACATGCAATTTCTTAGTTTTGGGGTCAGGTTTGGTCTACCTTAAAACGCTTTATTATTATTTTTTATTTTTAAGTTTTATATATAAATATCGTGTTAAGTGTTATTAATAAAGATTCTAATTATAATGATAATCTAGAACGTTTTATGCATTAGAACATGTTTCGTATGACTTTCAACCTATTTGACCTGTTTCCTTTTTAGTTAGATCTTTCAACTAATTCATTTGACACATTTGTAAACCATTTTTGGTTGCAGCATACATCCGTGAGCCCAGATCGCAAACTTATAGCTGTAGTTGGTGATATCATCCTGATGGATTGCTTGCAGAGTCTACAAATGGAAAGGAAAGAACTTGTTGATATAAATATATTATTATGACTCTTAATTTGTAATTTCTATATTTTCTTTCATGAAATAATGTCATAATTCTCTGTCATATTGCAACTCTGTAATTTCTTGGCAGACGGTTGCCACAATGGAAGGCCACCAAGACTACTCATTTGCATCCGCGTGGCACCCAAATGGCCGAATCCTTGCTACAGGCAATCAAGACAAGACTTGTAGAGTATGGGATATAAGAAATCTTGCAAACCCAGTCTCGGTTCTTAAAGGCAACATGGGTGCGATTCGATCAGTTCGCTTTTCATCAGACGGACAGTTTTTGGTGGTTGCAGAACCTGCAGATTTTGTTCATGTTTATAACTGATACGATCCATATCTCGAGCCCACTGCAGTTCCAACCCAAACATCCATCAACTAACTGCTTCCCATGTTACCTTATTAATTTTAATATATTAGGCATGCATGCATTAGTGGTAGTAGTGTCCCATGTTCCATTTAGTGCTCCACGTTTCATGTTACCCAATAAAGTGCATCTAGGAGTTTTAACTGTTTTGTTTATAAATTGCATTGTAATCTTCATTTAGAGGACATACGAAAATATTATAAGAAAAAGCTTTGGCTTGAATCTCTTCTCTCTTGATTTCTTGGAAGTTTTGTAGGTTTTGCTTTGTAAAACCTATCAATAACACCAACTTAAACTATGAAGAAAGGCAAGAAATTGATTTCTTTGGGGAAATAGCTGGTGTTTGTCTTAGTCCGGATGATGAAGCGCTTTCCATTGGAGTGTGGGACCGGACTTATGCCAGCTTGTTACAGTTCAACAAATGACACAGGTGCGCATATCTTCGTTCATTTGTGTAGTAGTGTCTGATATTTGTCATAAAATAAGTCAAGATGTTTGTATAATGAGAATGTTATAAAAGTTGAGAAAGGCTTGTCGACTATGTTTTCAATTTATAGTAGAAAACTTCTTTTGTTGAATAAGAAAATATTTGTGTTAAAAGCTCTAGAAGACGTAATGTTTGAATGGTCCATATGGAATATTCAAAAGTCAAGACGTGACCATGACAAGTATTAAATGCATTCTGACGCTTCAAGGACGATAATGTGCCCACATGAAAAAAATGCACCGGGGGACCATTATCTTGATACGTGGGCGTAGCACTCTAGCGGATGCTACAAAAGGCCATTGTCAAAACACAGGGTTTGTTACCTACGAAACTAACCCTAACGTCGAATGGTGTACCTATAGTAAAAACCAATGATAACAGGTAAACTAAATAAATGTTGAGTCATCATCATACTCAGTTAATGCCACCATAGCAAAGCTAAGGTAGAGTCTGTGCTGGTCTGAACCTATAGAGAAGAGGTCGAGACATAATCATGACAGACACCAAATGCATTTTGACACTGTAAAGGCAATGACATGCTCGATTGTTCGTTCATATGAGAAAAGGTGCCCAAGGATGATATCATGATCCGGAACCATGCTACATTAAATGATGAATGATACCTTAGGCTTATAAATATCTCTCTAAAGTTCCCCTACTTACTCTTACGCCAAAGCTAAGAGGCCTAACCCTTATGACGAGTCTAAATGTTTTCTTTCATGTTGCAAATAGAGAAGTTTTGGAGCCGCGTGTCCTTTTGTTACAACATCTAGTAGCTCATGCCGCATACAAATGAAAAACACACATTGATAGAAAAGACAAATCAGTCATAGAGGCCTCAAAAAACCTCAGCTCATATCAGCTTTACTAAACTAAAAACCTTAGGTCTCCATGTTCATTCATTAATAATCTCTAAAACCTTGTTCTTTTGTATTAACACTCTTTCCCCACCATCATTACCTAGCTTGAAATTTTTATATAAAACAACCCACCTAGAAACATAACCATCAATGTTTCAAAAAGTTTGATCTAAGCTAACCTTACATCAGACATAATCAACATTTTTTTTGTCCTAATGGTTTGGCGGGTTGGGTCAAAACTGTAAGATAATAAAAACCCGTGAGGTATAAGGTATTATTGATCAACTATATATAGGAGTACAATCGGATAATTACAAAGGAAACATAATCAAATACAATTTCCTAATTATGGGAACAAGATAATACTAACTATAATAATCTATAATATATTCTCTAATAAAAACGGGTTTGGGTCAAAAGGAATTGTTTTAAAAGTTACCAATTCAGTTCTAGTCAAAACGGATTGTTTTAGAGAAAAAAGTATCACAGTGGGTTCACCGACTATATTTTGTTATGGCGGCTTGTGATGGAGGTGACAATGGTGGTGGCTATGGCAGCGGTAGTGGAGGCAGTGTTACTGTGTTAGCACCTTGGTGGTGGTGAGGCGGTGGGTGATGTTGCCATGTGAACCAGGTACTAAGTTAACAAGTTTAATTAAGAGTGGTCTATATCGACCCAATGTATATTTTGAGTAGATCCAAATGAACCCATAAGTAAACAAAAACTACCTAAATCAACCCATTTCCGAGACATGAAAAGCAGGTGTGCTTATATCAAACATGATGAAATATGAAAGCACTATATATGTGAAAAAATTATTGTTATACATGAGAAATTTGAATACTATATTTATTGAATAAGGGGAAATACAGCTATTCTATTAATAAAAGAACTAACAGAATTTCTGAGTATTACAGTGTACATAATTAAAAATAAATGAAGACATACTGGAGGGGGAACACAAGGCAACAGAATTGGAAGCCTAGTATCGCTTATGTAAATTAATTATAAGCTAAAATATAAGCTACGTACACTAGATATGTAAACTTAATGAACGAAATGATTATTAAAAAAATGAAAGATTAATAATCTGTAGTAATCTTACTGATTGTATCCTGTGGATGTTACTTTGATCGTATGTTTATTTGAGAAAGAACTTCCATATTTCTGTGTCTGACACTACTTTAATTAAATGAGCTCCAAAAATACCGTCCTCATCTACAAGACTCTTCAATTGCCGTGCTGTGTTGTTGAATCCAACATAATGTCTTTTTGTGGCAACAAATAATACTCCATACGGAGGCTTCAAGCACTGCATGAAAGATGACCCGCGAAATAACAAGTGAGAATGAATTTTGTGCAATTAAAGTTAGGATATATTTGGGTATCTTAGCCATATTGTAACTAGTACTAAACTTAAGGGTGTCATTTCGTAAGTATTATGGTGTCTTGATGTAAATATATTATGATATATAGCCTACAGATATATATAAGGACTTTTGTAAACCTATTTAATGACAACAATTCTTTCTATCTTTTTGGGATCTAGGAGTTCAAATTTAAAGCACTAGCAACTCTAGAAGACAGAGTGACATCTACTAATTAAATTAAATGATTTAACTAAAGGTTATGTTTCATTTTTAATGGGTAAATAGTTAGATTGAAATATACTATTTCCTTAAAAGTAAAAAAGGTCAACTTGGTCAAAGTTCAACCAAATTTTATGTTTTTAATGCATAAAACTTCATAAATCATTTTGATTAAAAAAATGAGATATGTAATGAAACAACATGACTCTTATAAAATCAGATCTGGCACTAAGTACTTATAAAATTGGAGAAAAGTGGTTGACCTGCTTCAATGCGTACCAAAAAATTACCATTTTGACCAATTACAGACCCTGTCCTTCTTTACACCTCTAGTTAAACAAGATCATAAACAACTGACATGCTATTATATACTAGTTTCTCATAGCCTATATATTTTAAAAAAAGGACACTACGATTTGAGGAAAACAAAGAATTGTTTAAGGACATATATTGTTTAAGAAACGTCAAACAAAACTGACCTACTTAATTTTAAAACTTCTGTCAAACATATGCATCTATCCTTTCTCTCCAGATTATAGAAAGTAACAAAACTGACCTTTTTAATGAGTGCGTACAGTTTTTTCAAAGAAGTTGCTGAATGTGGAATAACAGTCATTAAAATGACATCATATCCTCCTCCCATATCTGTGTCATTAGCACTCTCCCACACTCTACTTCCAGAAATCCTCCTTGATTGCCTGGAGGAAGTTTCCTGACCATTGATGCTACCATCATGACTGCTATATGTATCCATAAATTCATCCTCTGAGAAGCTAAGGTTCATTGTTTGTGAAACTTCTAGAATATTTTTCTTCACAGTAGACAAGACTCCAGAAAGTTCTTCCCATTCTCCAGCATAAAAGCGAACCATAGGGGAAATAATTTGCCTTGATGGAGTAAGGGGAGTTTCGGGCTGCTGGCTCTGTCTTTCCCGAGCCTGCTCAAGATTGGCCATAACATTTGGGATAGTTGTGCATCGTATAGTCTCTGCATTTGAACCTTGAAAGTGTACTGTTGAAGCTCCCTGCAATGTGTTACAAATTTTAGATCATATATAGAAGTTTCTATTATCGATTTATCTCATAACAATATGAGTGAGCTTTAATGTAATCACTCACAAACACCCAATGAAGATATGGAAAATGAAGAATTAAAAATTGTTAAAAAGGGAGGGTCAGGTAACGGGTTCGGCCAATAGGGTTGAGTTGAATTGCAAAGACATTTTTATCCATTTTTAATGGCTTAACTATGATTTACAAACACAATTGCAGTAAAAGTTTGATTCTTCGAATAAAACAGTTGGGAGGTTCTAGGCGTTAAATATGGACTTCAACCGATGTTCAACACATTTGGCACGTCACCCTTTAGCTAACTTTAGATTCGAGCCGTTACATATATACACAACCCAAATATACCCATTCATCAGCAAATGGGTCGAACTTGCCACCCGTGGGAAGAATTGACACGAATAAGAGCACAACTAATGTACCTTCAGACAAGCAAATATCCCTGGGATTCCATAGCCACAACTAAGCTGGAAATACAGAAAAGGGAAGAATGATCAATTCATAATATAGAGTACCTTTAAGGAATAGCTTAAGCTTGTAAAATGACACCACCATCATAGGGTAATCTTGGTGTGGTTTGTAGGGCAAGAAAAATAAAAAAAATGTAATGTTGCACGATCACAACCATCTAACTCCATGTCATCCAGAATGCCCAATGTACATGTTATGGGTTACAAAATCAAGAGGTGAAAGCTAAGCCTCATTTTTTTATGCTTCACAACCAAAGAGAGAGAGAGAGAGAGAGAGAGAGAGAGAGAGAGAGAGAGAGAGAGAGAGAGAGAGAGAGTATACCTCAAGCACCCTTTTGCCTCTAAAGCTTAACTGTCCGTCCTTAATCTCATGCTTAAGAACATTAACAAGATCCAATGAGCTGTCCCAGGATTTCAAAGATGCTGCAAAAACATTAAGTTAGATTCTAGGAAACCCAAATACATCAGAAAATATGACGATTCATTTTCCAAAGTAAACAATAATGCTCCCTGTTGCTGCAGAATTATGTGCACTTGTAACATTAAAAGGCAGTGCAAGATTGCTTAGTGCTTACCATCAGGTTTTGATGGGATCAACTCTGAATCTATAATATCTGATACACTAACCCTTCCCTGCATAGAAATTCAGTGGAATCATTAATCATTACCATACATGCTCTAGTATACTTAGTATTAATGTATTAAGGCAAATCTGTTGCCAACCACAAATCTGATCTGTATTCATTTGATATACAAAAGGATCAAAACAAATTCAACTTGATTACTATCTCAACATAAATCAAATCATATCATATCCATGTTACATTATGTATGACTGCTCGACAAGACTTCTGAAGAAATAGTAGAGATGGAGAACACATTGTCCAACTACTAGGAGCCAATTTCTAATGCACAAAGTTAGTGATGAAATCTTTACACAATACCCAACACCAAAAAACATAAGTGACAATAACCCATGAGATTTCTTCTTCTTTCATGCTAGTATTATTAGTCAAATCATCTAGTCAACCATAAGGGATGTTATCTTGTGAAAATTATCTAGAACCTAATTAATGAGCAACTAATAGTAACATAAGAAAACAAATAATGTACCTTGAGGAGATTTACTCCTTGCCAATCCATGTTCTCCCCGGCATATCTGTAGGGATGTCCCATCTGCACGGAGAGAATAATATGTACTCAAATATTTAGCATAACTAGAAGTTAGGTAAAACGTATACTTTAAAACTTAAAAGTAAAAAAGTACCTTAGAGGGTAGAATTTCAACAGCCGGTGAAGGTAAATGCATCTCCTTGTCAGATGCAAGGGACATACTATTACCTACCCGATCATGAGGCAACAAGCCAGGCAAGCATTGTGTAAACAATGACGGTGCACGCATTCTACACAAATACTATAGTATCTTAATCCTTTCAGAAGAAAAACCTGTAACCACCAGCACATGGTCATGATCAGGATACTTAGAAGCATATATCATATATGAAAGCAAATTCAATGAATATATTCAGCATACATAAACCCTAGTTAAACAAAATCTCAAAAGAAACAAACATAATTATCAAAATTGGGTTTAAGCATTTTGGAATTTGGAAATCAATTTCACTAACAGAAATTCAACAAACATAAACCAAATCAATCGATAATCAAATCATAACTAAACAAAATCTCGAAATGAAACAAACGGGTTTTTATCAAAGTTTGATTTTAAGCTCTTCCGAAATCCTCATTTCAATCACTCAATTTCACTAACAGATAAAGTCGATATACATAAACCAATCAACCAATTTCATTACCAGATAAACCCAACATACATAAACTGGAAACCGATCAATCTATCATCATCAATCCATAACTAAACAAAATCTCAAACAAAAGAACCAGAATTATCAAAATTGAGGTTTAACCTCTTCCTAAATCAACTTCTCACTCTATCAATTTCATTATTAGATCAATTCAACACACATAAACCAATCAATCAATTATCAAACCATAACCAAACAAAACCTCAAACCGAAACAACAATCAGCAAACTGAATCATGATCCTTCTACGAACAATCACATAACAAATCCATCCATCATCAAACCATAACCAAACAAAATCTCGAACGAAACAAACAGGTTTTTATCAAAATTGAGATTTAAGCTCTTCCTAAATCAGCTTCTCACTCAATCAACCTCATTAACAGCTCAATTCAACAAACATAAACCCTAATTAAACAAAAAAACACGTATAATTATCAAAAATTGGAGTTTAAACCATTTATTAGATCATTTCAACATACATAAACCAATCAATCAATCATCAAACCCTAACAAAACAATAAACACGTATAACTATAAAAAAATTGGAGTTTAAACCATTTATTAGATCATTTCAACATACATAAACCAATCAATCAAACATCAAACCCTAACTAAACAATAGACACGTATAATTATCAAAAACTGCAGTTTAAACCATTTATTAGATCATTTCAACACACATAAACCAATCAATCAATCAACAAACCCAAACTAAACAAAACCTCAACAAAAAAATTAAAAAAAAAATACATAATAATAAAAAATTAATGCGATCAACGAACAGAAACATACCGAAACAACAATAAGTTAACAGAATGACGATCCTTCGATGCAGAACCACCACAATTTGTTTACTATTTCAACGAATGAACGGAGATAAACAATAACAATAATAATAATAAATAATAACAGTTGTAATTGCATAGAGAGAAGACATTTTAGGGTTTATTATTATATGAATAGGTTTACTAAAAGGTCAAAAGAAATCAAAGAACAGAAGGTTCCGTATACAGACTTGCGTTTACGAATAGCAGCTGGTGTGTCAATAATATTATTATTATTATTGTTGTTTGTTGTTTTGTGACGATTATGTCCTTTGACTATTTCAAATGTGGGAAGGGGTGGTCAACGCGGTGAGGGTGGGTTTGGGGGTAATTAAGAGAGGAGGTGAGGGTATTATGGTCAATAATTTTTGCGGTTGGTTTTGTTGGTGGTGGTGGTTGGTGGTAAACGGGGGGATTTAGTTGTTTGGGTCACGTGTATGTCACGGGGATCTTGTGGTGGGTGAAAATTATTATTATTAAGTTTTAGGGATAATAATTTTGAAAAATAAAAATTATACTTTTATAGATTAAACAATAAAGAACAAATGTTTTATGGTCGAACAGGATGTTGAACTGGTCTTTTTACCGACTCGACCAATCGAATAGGATATAAAGCGGATGGCGTTGTAAATATGTTTAAATAAAAACATTTTAATCAGTTTCTAGTTTAACCCCCTGGTTTTTCGGACCCGACCGCCCGATTCAACTAAAAATGAGTCTAATAGTATGAACCGGACCAGTCGAACTTCTTATTTCTAGTCCGACTGGTTCAACCGGACGGTCCAATATAGTTTTCAAGACATTGAAAAGAAACCTAATAGTTAATGCCTAACTAATTTGATACGGAGAATTATGAAAACCACATAATTAACTAGTTGAAAAGTTGGATAAAATATTACATTTAAAGCAACATATACAAATTTGTATTTGGTACTTTAGGGGGTGTTTGGGATTGATTATTCAAAATAGATTATGCGTTTTGGAAAAGCAGGGGTGGAGCTGCTTATAGATTATTGCGTTTTGGTAGCCTAAAAAACTGATTATCTGCGTTTTCAAAACGCAATCCCAAACACTAAAAACTGATTATTTGCGTTTTCAAAACGCAATAATCTAAAAATCATATTCAAAACGCAATCCCAAACACCCTCTTAAACTTTTAATTTGAAATTAATTATGTATTAAACATGATCACATTTTTTTTAATTGGCTAAACGTACGCAACTCCTAATCCCTACTAAATTCATCAAAGTTAATACCTTGTTTGGGATCGAACCTAAGACCTCACATTAAAAGACAAGAGCCTCTATCAAGTGGAGCGTGAGTGTGTGTGTTTTTTTAACAACATTCACGCTCTTTAAAGCTTTGAATAAGTTCGTAAATTTCTCCCGTGAGGTCAATGATTCGAGCCCTGTCAAAGGGGGGATTTGATGTAATTTAAGCCGTTAAAAAAAGTTTAATAATAATAAGTCTTAATAATAATAAATTTTGAAGAAATAATTGAACAATTTATATGTGGGAGTATAAGTTAGGTATATAAAGTTTAGCTTGTATTATTATGATTTCTAAATGTCAAATAAAATGTAAACCACATGTTATTATATAAATTTAAAATTCAAAAAATGGTATAAGCTATTATGGAAGACATAATACATCAAATAATTTTAAATATTTTTGTTAAAGAAATTAATTTTAGATTCACTTTAAGGCTTTAAGGATTGGACAAATTTTTTGATAGCACATATTTTAATAATGATATAGTACTTGTAATAACTATATAAGAATGGTAAATTCCAGAAACATGCATGGATATTAAAAAATAAATAGGCATGCTCCACCTTATTGAAAAAAAAAATATATCAGTCTTTAGATAAAGTTCTCAAATGATCTTGAAAAGTATGGATTTGATATTAATAAGTTATGTGTGTGATATGATCAGTGATATGAAATGTACGTAAAGATTGCTCACTTATCTAAAGATTAATGTACAACATATTAATGTAAAACTTATCATATAAGTTATTAATGTATAAAATGTTTCAAAATTTTCATAGTCATTTGAGAACTTATCTAAAGATTGCTCACTTATGTGTGTGATTTAATTAACAAGTTATACATCTCAAATGATATGATCAGTGTTATAATCCACACAACTTGTAGGACCAGTTTTTGCTCACTTATATGGCTCGTGTGAGTGTATGACCCATATTGGGTTATTTGTGACAAAAGGTCATAAACCAACATTATCGGCCTAATTTTACAAACGTTTCATGTCATCGCTAATTGAATTGTCAGCAAAACCATGTTTTGTTATGTAAATGATCATTGTAAACGTCACGATAAACTAATTTTACAAACGTTTCATGTCATCGCTAATTGAATTGTCAGCAAAAACCATGTTTTGTTATGTAGATGATTATTGTAAATGTCACGATAAACTACATAACAGAATCTCTCTTCTATACTTCCCAAAAACTCTACGCACAACATTTCATCAAACGTTGTAGCGAAATTACTATAGGAACATTGAACACCTTGAGGCAGAAACACAATGATTGTTGTTCTATAAGCCATTATCTAAAAACCAATACCAAAACCAACACTCAAGTTATAGAATTTGAGATAACAAGTGACCATGAGCTACATTACTATAACTACTGGACTGATATTACTTACAAAAATCGCAAATCTGATGCAAAATCACTTACCCTTCGTTATATAATCACAGTTCACATCAACATCTCAAACATGTGCTATATTTTTAGACCCATTGAAGTTGATAATTTATATGACATTGGATTCTATTGATTAGACCTGTTGTTTGGCTAAGATGGGCTCAAACCTGCAATAGCATGAGCATGTGAACAAGTGTTTCTATAAAACTAACATTAACAAACCCCACTTTAAGTTGCATAATTAATCCACAATCACTTCAATCCAAAAGAACAATGGTTAATCTACATCTTTAACACCAAAACAAGCCACCATGAACCATGCACCTAACCACAAACAAGTATATACACCCAGCACCTGCATATTACAATTGCAAGCTTTCAACAAACCAGTCCCTTGATATCTGCTTCAAGATGTAGAGAAGTTCAACCAACCGCGGTTGATTATTGAGGTGTTTTCACCGACTGTTGTGGCACATCTGGCAAGAAGTGACGGTCTTTGGGTTTATATACGTGCACTGATCACATGACCACCCAGTTGAATCATCGGTTCGGCTTGTGGCTCCACCCCTGCTTGACCCTTTTCCCTTTGTCCCTTTTGACTTGCTTGTTCCTACGGCGTTCTTTGAGCTACTTGTTTTGCTTGATGCTCCATGTGCATGCACGTCTGCTAGACCGTTTTCTAGGGCTCTAACTAAGTTCTCAAAGTAGTTGCGCGTGACACTGTTGCAATGTAAAAAAAACACATGTTTTAGCCATATGAAGCCGGAGTAATGTCCATTATTATCATATTTACACAATAACACTGTTGTATAACCTATATTGTCCATTTTCTAAAACTGGGATGTTTTTATAAGGATCAAGTCGGATTGGCTTGTCCAACCGTACCCCTTTAGCAAAAAAATTTTATTCGACAGGAAAAAAAAAACAAAAAAACAATCAATTATAAAGTAAGTGGGTCAAACCGAGCTTATTGAATTATGATTTATGGCAAAAGGTTAAGGCAACAGTTACCTAGTTAAACCAGCTAACTTTGTTCTGAAATTACTAAAGTCATCTTGAGAGCCATCTTCATTGAGATAAGTATTTAACTCCTTCTCCGCACATTGATGAAGCCTTTCTAAACCAGCCTCCGCTTCACCTGCCACAAACAATTTAACACCAAAACCGTTGCCCAAAGAAAATATAATTGGATTTGTTATTATGAGTACAATGTGCTGCATACCTTGTAAGTACTCAAAAAATTGTCTCTTTGCATGTTCTTTCTCAGGTAGATAATACCCGTATGCATACGTCCATTTTAACACTCGCCTGCATTCAACTATCTGCAGTAGTAAACCACATGTATCACTAAAAATCAAATACAAATTAACAAGCATTTCTGGAATCATTAGCCCGTACATTTAGAACAAGAAATTAGCAGTATATAAATATGGAGAGCACTTAAATACTGGAAGCATGCGTGGGTACAAACAACACATGATGATATCCTAGAGATGACAAATTCAACCCATTTTATGACTAATCTGATTTGGGTGGCGTTTTATCTCAAAACGGTCAAATGATAAATATAAGAAGTTAAGGACGGGTCAGAGATCTTGGAAGTTGCTCAAAGTCGATCTTTAATGCATACAACCTTCTAAAATCATTTTATTCAAAAGTTTGAGCTAATTATTATAATAATTTATTTTTTGCAATAACAATTGACATGTTTTTTATTTATAACAAACGTAAAAAGTATGGATAAATAAGTGTTAGCCAGTCGAAACCCAGTCGACCTGGTAGTTGCAATGTTGCATTAGTGAAAAAGGTTCTACAACCCGACCCCGTTTCTATTCGGACCAACCCGACCATCCTGCCACCTTTATAATATCCTCCAAATTACCAGTTGGAAGCTAAAAAGCACGAGCACAAAAAAAAAAAAAAAAAAAAAAAAAAAAAAAAAAAAAAAAAAACAGGTTTGGCAATTTAAAACAAAAATATCATAAAAAATATAAAAGATAAGTAAAAATGTAATCATACCTGCAACCAAGCGTCTGTAATGAATTTCAAATGTGTCTCGGGTTGGCTCTGCTTCTCACTAAGTTTTGCAAGCTGAAAGAAGAACCATATGTGTAGTGTCAAATGTTTGTTTCCCAAAATACGATGAAAAATGTCATATGGAACATGATGTTGAGTGTTGACTGATCATTAAACACCACTACACTTGAGTAAGCAGAATCACACAAAAGGCATTCACATCATAACATAAAATTGTAAATTGCCTATTTGTAGTATAACAGTGAAGATGGAAATCAGTGATAGATAGATATAAATAAAACAGTTTGTATCCTTCAATATAATAACAAGCTGGCAGTCAATAATCGGGGTGAAGGGTTTACTTTACACCATCTGTCAGATTGCTACAATGGTTGACATAGATACCAAATATACTTGAGGCAACGGAAAGTCTAAATGTTAAGTCTTGTAAGCCCATATGATGAACTCTAATGCAAGATACATAGCAGCTAAGTAGTGTCACTTTAATCTTCTCTAAAAGATTTCTATACAATTTTTTTTTTATATAATGGTTTCAGGCATCCAGATGAGCCGCGGCTAAGCTGAGCCGCAGCTCATGCCCAATCGCAGCTTAGGCTAAGCCACTAGCCGTTGGAAATGGGGCAACCGTTAGAGATGCGGCAAGTGGATCTGCTCCGATCATGTGGGTCAGTCGGAAAAATGGATACCCGCATAAGTGGCTAATGAAGAACCATCTCCATGCACAGCATGCAAGTCCACAGTCCACCCACATGATTGTTTGGCATTTCCTCTAGTTACCCCATGCTCTACCAGATATTTTCTAGTTGTTTCTTTGTATTTTATGATTTTTATCATTAGTTGGTGGCAGTTAGTATTTCAATTTTCAATTCCAGCATTTTCTTTTTCTGTGTAAACATACGAACATGATGAATGAAATCTTTGGGAAATTACATCACTTTAATTTTCGTTAACTATATGATTGAACTGCCTTTTCTATTGCTAATCCAAAGACAAAACTAGTCTAGAATCATGAACGATCTTGAACTATGCCTTGCATTTGTTTGGCCGTTGTCTAATCATTTGTGACTTCGTTAGCATCATAATAATGGTAAAGAATATACTTCACATGTGGTAAAGAATATACTTCACATGAGTTGAAGAGTTCCTACAGCATCGAAGTGCCAAGGAGTAAACTCCCCTGTGACGGATCCAGGAACAAAATGGAGTTCCTGAGAGACAAGAGAACCGTTATAGAAATGGCAACATCAATGAGACATTTTAGACCAAGGCTGTAACTACTTTTGTGCAACTTCACAACATATTAGCACTCCAATTGAGCTCTTAAGATGCAGATTTAGTGTGAATTCTATATAAGTGTATTACTTTCTTGGCATGAAATTAAAGAAATGGTCTAGTAGTGTTCATATGTCTTAGTAAAAGTACGCAAGAGATATGCTAAAGTAAATCATCATGTTCTCCAAGTTGGTTGCATTACATCTTGTTGTGAATTGCAGGTTATTCCGAGATAGCAGAGAAGATGAGAAAGAGAAGTCAAGTCGAAATAAATATTGCACATGTGAAACACAAGTATATATCAAGGTATCAACTTACATGAACTGTTTGCATCTGATGCAAGTCCGCAAGCGCTTTTTGCCTCGACTGTCATTGTGAAATTAAAAAACATATCATATATCATATGCATAAATCTACATGAGATAAAAATACATTCATTTTATATAGCAATAAATACTAAGTTGTAAGCAAAGCAAAATAATAACACACATATTATTGTACAATAGAACTCAAATAATGGATGGAATCTAAAATAGGCATATTAAATGAATGCCAATGGCATGAAATGCATTGTATAAATTTATAAAAAAAAAAAACACACTTTTAACCTTCGTTTATATTGTTGCATAATACATTTAAATGGCATTGATGAACATGAAAAATGCATAACATAAAATATAGAGAAGTCAAACGTCTCATCCATTTATATTTGGGTAAACCCTGACACAAATATTAAAATTATGGTCATATGCCCTTATGGTCAACCAGTACGAAGAATATTGATCGGCCAGATTGTGCAATGAACGTACCGATTGGTTTGTAGCCCAGCGTTCATAATAGTGAGTGTATCGCTCTAGAGAATTCTTTGCCATCTCTCTTCGACGTTCGGATTCATCATACTGCATGTGAAATTAGAAACACAGATATGTAAAGATCAAATGTTTCCAAGAAAAAACATGGAAATCTGGAGTAGTTTGCATCAAAATAAGATCAGTTTCATTACAGCTCCCTCTTGCTTTGCAGACTCATAACGATTGCAAGCATAAAACCCACCAGTTCTCTCTCCATGATCCGACCATTGACCAAGGCACAGCCTACATGTACAAATTGAGAAAAAAGATATCACAATTATTGATAAAAGTAGCACAAACGTCAATAAATACAAGTACACAAATATTGTCGCACAAGAGGTCGGGGAGTAGAAATTCACCATAGAAAGTATTAGAGGTGGTCAGTTCTAACCAATTTGCTTATAAATGGATAGAAACTGGTTACTTTCATATCTAAGACTCTAACAGGTCAAACAAGTAGAATTAGAAACACTTATGAAATCATATTTGACACAACCTGTATAAGAATTTAGAACCTTTTTAAGATAAATGTTTTTGGTCACCCCAACCATCAAGTTTCAAACAATTTCAACCCGTCACCCAACCAACCCATTTTTCAACCTCTTAAGAAATACCTAGAATAGATAGGTACCTCGGTCTACACAAAATAAGAAACTAAATCTTACCAGCAAAATTCATATTTGCAAGGGGGGTTGCAAGTCATATGCATACAACCTTGGTTCTTCTCAATTGGACGTTTACACTTTGGACAAGGCTTAGAATTAGCTAGAATCCTGAAATTTTACAACACAAATGTCCATCAATATAACGTTCTAAAAAAATGTAACATTCAACATTTATAACATTTACCAATTCATATTTTCAGACTCTGCACTATTTTTCATTATCCACTTCGACACGGTCTCACAGTCCACGGGGCGATGAGCTTCTTCTGTACACTAAAATAATAGCAGAGAAAAGAAAAACTGTCATCTAAGAAGCAAAAACATGAACTAATCTAATTATAAACCTGGTAAAAAAACTATACTCACATTCCAACAAAAGCTGTATGAGCAATGGCACGTTACGTCATAGCTTCCACTCCCAAGATCAAACTCAATGGCACAGTCACAACCAGGAGCAGGGCACCATTTCGTCTGTCAATAAACAAAACAAAAAAACTTTATTGCACAGGAAAACATTTTTTAAATAATTATATGCTTTTGACTGTTTGACAAATTCTGAGCTCCTAAAGCATTAAAATATAAAATGACCAAAAAGGACTTTTTTTCCTTTCGTGAATAAAGGGTAAGATGTTTTGTGAAATTAATTATTTAGCCCTATATAATCATATATCAGATAACAGAATTTGAATATCCAAACATTCACAAATGATTATTGGATAACCAGATCCAAAACACAAATTTGAACACTCCTAAAGTTTGATGCTTTTTGTTTTGCAACTTCAATGGACATCTCTTAATCACTTTGTATATTTATTGAAAATGAACACATCAAATGCATACCTTTCTATTGTCCTCAATATAAGATCTAAGAAGATAACGCCGATATTTCGTCATATCTTCATCTGAAGTCAACTTATTGACCATGTCCACACCAACAGCAGCACCACATGATGGAATGGGACATCTTAATGTCAAACATCCAGGCCCATCATTGATAGATGTGCTAATGTAGGCTATAAGAACCACAATACATGAAAAAACACTTTTCCAGTTGTAACCATATAATAAGAAAACATAAAATATCAACATCACTTATCCACCAAATTTGCAGATAACATGAACATACATGCGGTTTAAAAAGTGATTTATCATTATTGTTTATGTGATATGCAATAAACCAATAATAAGGAATAGATAACCCATCATAGTAAGACGGTTTGTGGAAATTAGTGTCCAAATGTGCTTGTGTGTTTTAAATTTGTAGCAGTCAGATGTTTCGAGCATTTGGCAATTTCTGTATATAAAGAATTACTAGAGAAAGTGACTAAAACGACATTGTTTGGTAAAAAAGATGTTTGTGAAATATGACTAATGGTCTGTAAGTTTAGGTTAAACAAGTGATGAATAGGCAACTTTTACTTTACCCTTATAACATTTTTTGTCGCAGCTGCAATAAAACTGACTTGAGAGTTTTAGACTTAAGTGACATTATGACCCATACATAATCCACAACCACTTTATCCAAACGTTAAAAAATGATCATTGTGGCTTCAAAACTAAAATATTTAGATGATCGGTTCTGAAAGACAAATCCAAACACCCCTAAACTACCAGCATATGATGTATTGAAAAATTAAATAACCCATACAACTAAAAAAAATCAAACCTTTCCAGCATGTATTACAAAAAGGATGGCCACAAGCAGCAGCACTAATCTTATCAAGTCGATATGATTCAAAGCAGATCCCACAAGAAAGCTTCTAGATAAGAGCATATTCATACAACATGAGACAACATATGAAACTTTAAAAAAGACAAATTTATTTAACCAAACATACCACTCCACGTTTTGGTAGCTTAATATCTGTCTTGTCCAACAAACCAACAGCTTTCCGAACTTCATCTTCGTTAGCAAACCATGCTTCATGAACATTGCTAACATTCCTGCAAGGTGCCAAATTTCATCAGCTATTGAACCATTCACAGAAATCCAAGAACTTAAACGCCTTACCAGTTATAAGGACGCAAAAGCATGCACGCATAATCCCTTGAAACTGATAAAACTGAACAAATTGTAGTGATATCATCTTCTTGGCGTTGGCGTATATCATCTTCCTTCAATATAGTATAATTTTTCTGAAACATAAAACAAACAATCATCTACAATGAATGTTCATACATCAAACCATAAGTAAACTTCAATCAACTGATTATCCATTCTGATTCTTTAAGTCCCCAAAAGCAGCAAATTAATTTTCCTAGAGCACAAAACAAATAGTGAGCTGCTAAAGAGACACCATCCCTGTTAGTATACCCCAGCCCACCTGCCTGTATGATGTCAAATCAAGCTTGTCATAGGGCTAAAAGTGTGATCATACGAACCGTTAACTTTGTAAGGGGTCACATCACATCAGTCATTTTGTGTTATACATCATACGAGCCGTATACTTTCCCCCTCATGTAACCCATATGGCCATATGACCAATTTTACTCTTTCATACGGACCGCACGACCCGTCAATGGTGTATAGCTAGCATGTCAGTGGTGTTTACTTAGCAGTGGCCAACATATAACGTAATCAAGAATAAACGTTCAATCATCAAGCCAATCATCTATTATATTATCAAACTCTCCAAAAATCAGCAAACAAATATTCAGCAAAAACAACACTAACTTCACTAATAATCAGAAAAGATAATGTCTTGAGTCCTAAGCGGTTAATGCGGCTGATATATCAGTGATAAATCACCGATATATCGGTTATCGGTGCTAAAGATAATATCGGAGCATAATATCGGACTTAATCTCGGTGACCGATAATCTCGGTCGATATCACCAATATATCACCGATAATTTGCTTCAAGAATATCGGTGATATCACCGAAATTATCGTTTTTGTTTGCCCATTTTGTTAAATACCCAATCCAGACCATCAAAGCATTAGCAAGTAAACCATCAGAGTGTAAACATATGAAGGAATGATTCAAAAGTGATTTCTCTATTCCACAATCATTCCATATATACAGAGAATGCAGCCGGAGATTGGGTAATTAGTTACCTCTAAAATAGGAAACCTATTCTATCACAATTACACAGGAAATCAACATAATAAAACAATATACACGACCATAAATGTAAACGGCCAAACAGTCAAAGTGTTATTAAGTGTTAACATTATATTTTTACTATTTGCTATATGATCTTACTGTTAGTATTACATACGTTTTAGTGTTTAACGTTTATATATTTTATATACATACGCACACACACGCATATGTATATATATGTGTATATATATATATATGCATGTATGCATGTATGTATATGCACACACTACCGATATCTCACCGATATCTCAAGTATAAGTCCTTGACCAATATCTGATATAATAAACAAACGTTGTCAGTGATCACTTCAGTCATTTTGTGTCAGTCAACTACATCATACGCACCGCATAATTTCCCCCTCATACAACCCATACGACCAATGCAGCCAACAAATAAGGTAATCAATAATAATTAAATAAATATTCAATCATCTATCCGAATTCTTAAACTCTCCAAAACGTAGCAAACAAATACTCAACAAAAACAACATTAACATCAGTAATAACCATAAAAGACAGTATCTTAACACATTATAAACATATAAACCAATCGAAACAACAACACGAAACACAAACAAATTCAAAAACTGTAATTACAAGTAACAAAATTAACCTGTTGACGAGTAACTAACTCGTCATCATCATCATCCTCAACGTTTTGCAAAAACTCATACACACCATCATCATCATCATCATCTTCATTATTATTCTCGTCACTATACATCCCATCACCGCTATAATAATCCTCTTCATAATAATCAACATCGTTCGCATCATGCATATCCTCATCCGAATCCATCGCCAACAAAACCCTAACAATTCTTCGATATCTTCGAATCGATCATACAACCCTAGGGTTTAGTCGGTGCAATTAAATATTAATCCATCATATACATAAATAACCTTCAATAGGTTCGATTGAATAATATTAATTTAGTGTTGAATGTTGATGATGATTATTGAAGGATGATCGTAGGAATTCAATGGTTTATATAGGATCGAGATTAGTTCTTCGTTGGGCTTTGTTAGGGTAGGTTTGTGGTATGTAATAAAAACCCATGTCTATTTATAAGGGATGGGTTAAAGGTTATGCGATGTGTTAAGCGTATAAAAACGCACGTTTTGACGTGTCTGGTTTAACTCAATAGCATTGGAGTTAGATCAAAATGGAAAGAAATTGAAATTATACGATGCAATCATAACGTATTTATATGTGACTTGATTCATACAAAAGGAGGGAAGTGACGTGTGTAAAGGGGGGAAGTGACGTGTGTAATCAAAAGGCATAATGGTTGTAAAATGAAGTAATAGTGCAGGGGTTGTATGGTGAATGGAAAAAAGAGAGGCCACTTTTGTAATGCCACAGACTTTTGAGGGGCTATAAATCGAAGTAACAGTATAGGGGTTTATATTGCAGTTTTTAAAAGTTAAGGGTTTGTGGGAGTTTAAAAAGGAGGGACTATTTTGTGGTTGGTGGAAAAAGGTGGCGCCGTTTTTGTAAATAGCATTTAAGACTGTATAAAACAAATTGGAACATTTTGAGATTTACTTGGTAAGGTTGTTATTGTTGTTGTCAGTATTGTTAGTTGGTTATATAAAGATACTATGTTATAAGTTATAACCCAATGTGTTACACGGGGTGAATAAATTTAATTTTTTATTCTATTAAAAAGTTAAATTAAAAAAAAAATTATTAATGTATGGACTGAATAAACTTATGTCTTTCATGAGTTGAATAAATGTAATGTAATCGGATAATACATACAATCGTCAACATATGTCTTTAAAAATAAACTTTGATGTACTGTTTATTTATTATAACGTTTTACTTTGTTTTTTGTTTATTATTAGGTTAAAAACATGTGTGTTGTACAGGGTTAAATTAAAAATGAAATTGTTACTAATAAACGAAAAAATATAATAATAATTGAGAAGTGTGTGCGGTGGATGGGTGGGGATTGTGAGGCGTCGTTGTAGGTGTTGCCGGGCATTCATCTTCCACCACTTTGCGGATGCTATAACGACTTATAAGCAACATGCATTTTGTACGACTAAAAATGAAACTTAATGAGTATATATTGTTTCTATGTAACGTTGCCCTAATAAAGAAACCACATTCTTGGTCCTAAAAGCATTAATCTTAAATCTAGATAACTTGTTAGTATGCAATTACACTTTAAGTGTAGATAAATGAAATGGTTAAAATAAAATAAAACCAGTATGGTATAAGCAATCTTTTAGATATGATGCATTTTTTCTTAAGATTTTACCTTTGATTGTCTTAGGTAAGATGTAATATATGTTAGGTTTGGGTTGATGGTATGCATATACCTAAACACAGGAACCATATAAGCCATCCAAATACGATACAGCTAAATCATCCAAAGATGCTAAAAGCTTAAAGTCGATATATTTAAAAAAAACATATAAAAAAGAAATAAAAAAAAATCGAAACATCCCATAGAATAAATCACTTCAAAGTTGAAAAACGTAATCTACTATAATATATAAATAAAACATTTTTGTGAGACACGTGTAAAATGCTCATACTATCTAGATTTTTTTACCGTTCACTCTCTGTAACAGAAATAGTAGTTAAACAAGGATCTTTGAGTGGCATATTGTGACCCAATTTGAACATGAGGCTAAACCCTATTTTTCCAAGATTATCTCCATCGTCAACAACGAACTCTATTAGTTAGGTATGACCCGTTTTGTTTGTTCAAAATGGCCTATTTTTTCTCTCAGTATCCATCTTCACAGTGCTTGTCATATGAAAAATTTCTCAGCCGCATCTTCTTTGTTTAATCCTTAAGGTTTACAGTTCCTCCTTTCGACGGTGAGTTTATCTTACAATTGCTTATTGCATTTTAATTGTCGTTGTTCGATTTCATCTTAAACATTCGTTTACTTTTTTTTATTAGGGATTTAGCTATAATATTCTCGGTATCTAAGGATTCAAGGTTATTATACAAGTTCGTATGTTATATTTCATATGATTTAACTTCGATCTATCGAATTCATTAAGATTTGTTTTCAGATTTAGGTATTGTTTCATTTTTATATTAGGGTATTATTTTCATATTTAATCTTAAATATTTGTTTTCATATTTGGTATTGAAAAATGCCCTTTAACGCCCTTTCACCGTACCACTACCTATGGTCTAAGTATGGTACATCATTTGGTTAATTATTGTGTCACTCGCCGAATTCACAGGATCCATACACACATACACTATCATACCATTTTTACAATCATGCATTAGACATTGTACAGTAAATGTGTCACCCCGAGTCTAGTAAAGCTCACGATAGTCCATAAATCTATCACATTTTCTATTTACACATGCAATTTGGAGATTTATACAATTCCACAAATAAATCCGAACAATCCAAAGAACACTTGGTGGACATCCGACACGTGGAGTCGTCACCATATAACAACTCAAGTTCATCACATGTATAATGTGAGTTAATACATTCAAACACAACACGTCTATAGAAATCAACTCATGATATTAACATTTCCTTGTGACAAAACACGTGTTATTATCAAACTAGACTAAGTAAGGATATATTAAAAGCATGGTAATCGATTTCCAAACAAGGCCACTAAAGATTTTTACAAATCTATTATATCTATATTCCTATGTATATATATATATAGGCCCACACTAGGAATAACAAAACATGTAACACCCCAACCGATGGCGGAAACATCGAGGTGTCACGTAGTGACGATTGTTCAATAGCACATGGACTAAATTGTAAATATTAATAGCAAATAACTTGCATTGTTCAAAACGAATTACAAAGAGTCTTAATATAAATCTCAAACATAAATAATAAATGTTCAACTTTTATTTAAGCACTAGGTCCATCCTAAGCGTGAAAGCAAGTAAGATCAAACGTCACCTGAAACATGTACAAAATAATTTGTCAACACATATAATGTATTGGTGGGTACATCCGTTGGATATATATAGTACAAAACGTTTCGCAATTCTTGTGTTGTATACCGTTTGCAATTATGTAATTTAAGTAATGTCCGTTCAAAATCAACCCTATGTAGTAAGTATCAAGAATCAAGAATCAAAACATTTTTAGTAATATGAATCACAAGACAATGACCAAGGTCTCTCAACAGAGTCACAAGGGGTATATACCATAGTACTATTCATTGAAATGCCAGGCCCTCAAAGGTTAATGATTTTGACAAGTCATAGACACACAAATTAACATAAAGCAAACACACATGAGAATTGCTATTTTAGTAAGAAGTAATAGAAACTTGATAATAAGTACATGAGTCACCCCAAAAATAGTAAAACAGTAAAAAGGGAAAGATATACTCACAGTTTGCGAAAGCGATCAAAATCCACTTAAGCGGTCGTGAGCTAAGTAATGAGAATTCCGAGGAATTCAACCTATAACGTGTAAGAATACTAATAAGGAAATGTCTAAGAGTCTAAAGTAGCTAGGGTCTAAGGCATTAGGGTTTGCTAAGTCGATTTGGGGAATTAGAGTTTTTATGATTAGTCGAATTAATGTAAAAGTTGTATATTAAAAATAATATACCAAAGTTTGTAAATATGATTTAGGTAATATAATTATTACCAATAAAATATTTAGATCAAAATATTTTTGAATAATTATGACCAAATAATCTAGTTAATTACTTTATCTAATTATTATAAATAATGCAAATATTATAAATGTATAAATAAATATTTATGTGTTTCACAATGATCTACAAATGGTAAATAAGATTTTTAAACATAAAACATTTCTATTTTATAAGAAAAGTATTCATAAAATAGATATTTAATAGTACAAATAAATAAATTATTAATTATGTCTAATTAAACATAAATAAGATTAATAATTCAAGACATGATCCAAAAATATTATTTTTATAGAAATTAAATACCTTCTGATGTAAACAAATTAAAATAATTTCCCATAATTTATATAAACTTATTTATATTTAAAATCGATTTAACGAGATTAAAGCATGTTTAAATGATTAAAAATAGGGAAATTAATAAAAATAAATGTTTTCTGAGCCAAATATTTTTATTTCAGTTCCTAATCATTAGAAATAATTTATCAAAAATTTTGAGATTAAAATCATTAAAAATGAATTTTTAATCAATTAATTATGATTAAAACAATTTAATTCAATAAAAAATATAAAAATAAACATTTTTCAGAAAATAAAAGTGGGATAATTTTCTATGAAGTGTCAAGAAGCTATTCTTAAATTTTCATAATTTTTGGAGCTAAGATGAATTTATTATGAATATTTTAAAGATTAAAAGAAAAAAATAATAATTATAATTTATATGTTTAAATTCAGGAATGATAAAGAGGAACAAACAAAACAAAAAAAATAATAAAACTGGTGGGAAGGGTCTCGAACCCGTGACCTCTTGCAAGTAACAACATAACCCAACCACTACACTACAAGGGAGTTTGTTGATTTTATTTATACATAAATAGATTTAAGTTATTATTACAAGTCATCTTCTTCCCCAAATCCTCACATGAACCCTAACCCTAACCCAATTCTAATAAACCTGATCAAACATTATTAGCAATCTGTAATAAAGGGGTTATGATCGGAACGTTAAGAATTACGAAGAGACATAAGAATTTGAGACTTACAAAGTCGTGTGAGATCGAAAATGAAGGTCCTTGAACCGTATACAAAATGGCCGATTGAAACCCTTGTAGGTGCGTTAAAGAAGTGATAATAGAGGGGTTTTGTTCGAAATGATGTCTGGAAGAAATTCCTAACATCTATTTATAGTTATTTTGCTGGAACGAACGGATCTTGAATGGTTGTAATGGTGCGACGGTTACACCATTAAAACAAGATTAAATCTTGTTTAAAGCGTGTAATAACAAGTGAAACTGATGGAGAACGATGAAGAAACGTATAGAAATCATAATAAACGAGTTAAAACATGATAAAGGTAGTGTTTAATGTTGGCCGGAAAAATTTCCGGTGGCCGGAAACCCATTCGCCGGAAAAACGTGAAGGGAGAGGGAGGGAAAGAAAAGAGTTTTAAAATTTTTCTTATTTGGCAGAAATGGTCCCTCATGTTTAACCTTGTTAGTTTTCTATATAACTATGTTAGTTTTCCTTTAGTAAACCTTAACCAAGTTAACTAGATTAACTTAAAACTTTTATAAAACTCTTTTTTTTTTTTTAACTTGAAATTTTTTATAAAAGATTTTACGAACACATTTACACGTACTCATTCGATTAAAACTTATACTCGGTCCATCATAAATAAATATCAATGAAATTTTTTTTAGTTCGTTCTAAAATCAAATTCGAAAAACGACGAAACTTATAGGAACTAGAATGGAGATATTCGAAGGACTATTATTGTCAATTAAATGAAAGACGAAGGTGACGGATGTCACAGTCTCCCCTACTTTAGAAAATTTCGTCTCGAAATTTCTTTCAAGTGGAGGTTTCTAGTTGTGGAATATATGAGTATGTTATCGACGAAAAACACATACGTATTGGTTCAAGAAAGGTTTACAAACTCGGTTCATAATATTCCTAGTTACCGATATAAGATCTACATCAAAGTTATAATCGTTTAGGTTCAACGTGCAATTACGGACCACAGATTTTATAAGAATAAGATTGTCACTAGCAACCTCCTTAGTAAAAGGATGGGTAAGGTGAGGGCAACTACGAGCAAGCAAAGGTTCAACTTCTAATGAGGCAAAACTCTTATCCACACCGGTATCAAACAAAATCGAAACATATAAGTTAGTAATAAGAAATGTACCATTGACAACGTCGTTGGTAGCTTGATCTTGGTTAGCGTTTATGTTGAAAGCACGACCACGGGCTGGAGCTGCTTGAATTGCTGGAACTGCTGGGGCTGCTGGGACTGCTGGGGTTTGCTGACGAGCCTGAATAAAAGCCGTAAGATGAGGGCATCTATTTTGCATATGGTTAGGATCACCACAAGCGTAACAAACTCTGGGTTGACCAGCTTCCGGGTTTTGGACAGCAATTTGTGGGTTATTTATTGGTCGATTGGCAACACGACAGAAAGGAGTGGTATGACCCAGTCTTCCACAAGCATCACACTTACGACAGGGTAAATTGGTGGGATGATGGTAGTGGCAGGTGGCACATTGAGGTTGTTTCCCAGTATAAGCCCTTGGGGTTGATTGAAGTGCAGTAGGTGGGTTTGCAACAGGAACCTGGTTAAGAGGTGCAACTACAGCATAGTTTTGGTTTCCACCTTTTCGTTTCTTATTGGAACTAGAGGTAGAGACAGAGTTTTCTTGGGAAGGTTCAGTGGTAGCAGGGTTTGAAGTGGTTTCAGTAGGCCTTTTAGTACCCTTACGAGTTAGAGTACCATCCTTGACATGCTTGTCAGTAAGAGACGCTGCGAGACGAATGGCATCCTCTACAGTAGCAGGTTTACTTCCCATAACCGAATCATGTATCTGAGGTGGTAGTCCCTCAATATACTTCTCAATAGCTAAGGATACCGGGGTTACCATACGAGGAATCAGTAAGCTCAACTCGTGGTAACGGTTGTTGTAGGGAACATTATTTCCACTATCCTGCTTGAGGTGATAGAACTCATCCTCCAACTTCTTCATCTCACTACGAGGACAGAACTCAGTAGTCATGGCGATTTTGAAATCATCCCAAGACATAGCTAAAGCAGCTTCCGTCCCTCGAGCATGTTTTTCACCATTCCACCAAGTGAACGCTCTCTTTTGAAGAACACCCGTGGCATGACGAACACGTAGGTTGGCTGGACAGTCGCTATTAATGAACGTATTTTCCATACTTTCGAACCATTCAAGTAATCCAGTGGCTCCCTCAGTGCCATTAAACTTGTTGGGATGACATGAGTTGAAGTGCTTGAAAGTGCACTTATTCTCACTAGCCCCACCATTTCCATTTGTATTCCCGTTAGAGTTCCCATTCGAGCTACCGTTCAGGTTAAGGTTTGGAATAATAGCGTTAATGATGTTAGGAACAAGTGTTTCCAATTTGTCATTGAGCATGGTCGCGATACGCTGATCAGATTTCAGTTTAGCCTGACGCTTCGAGGCTCTCTTACGAGATTCGCGATCAGACATCTACAAAAGTGAACAATAATTATGAGATTTGATTTCCAAAAATCTTGGAAATGCCATAGTTTATATCAAGACAAGTAACACATAACATGAGATATAGTAATTATAAATTGATATAAGAAAAATTATGAGTATCATAAAGAAAATCATGATAAAACTTCAAATGAATAACAATACCAAGTATAAAACGAGATATAAGAGTGTTTCCAAAGAAACTGTTGACTAACTAAAGTAATTGAAATATTATTAGTGACTTGTGGGGGCGTACTTTAGCCTATAAGTGAATGCTCATCCCGAGAATTCCCAGGTAGGTAAACGGGTCCCTCGTCTGATTGGGATTTATGCGAATTACCAACCTAGACAGAAAACTCAGAATACAGGCGCTCACCCTTCCAGATTGCACGTGCCCCGTCACAAATAAATTGCAAAACTCCAGCGGAACTTGAGATATGGAAATATATCCTTGAGATGTGGATTTCACTCCTAACTCAAAGATATACTTTCAAAAAGTAAAAATACAATGGAGTGAAACTAGTCACTAAGATAAGGATGTCACTCCTAGCTTAGTGAGTAAGTTTCTTTTGGAGGAATAGATGCCTTGAGATTTGGACGTCTCCTATCTCGAAAGGAAAATATTCCAAGATAAATAAAATAAATAAAACATATAAGGAGTGAAACTATTCACCAAGGTATGGATATCACTCCTAACTTGGTGTTTTCGTTCCATTTGTAGAATAAAAATCTTCTTCGAGTATAATGAAAAGTAAAAGGAGAAAATATATCTAAAGAAATATGAGGATAAAAGAAAGCAAATAATGGGTAGCTTAGTTATAGTCTAGGTCAAAAGCATTTACTAATAACCTAATTCCCTATAACCATGGCTCTGATACCAATCTGTAACACCCCAACCGATGGCGGAAACATCGAGGTGTCACGTAGTGACGATTGTTCAATAGCACATGGACTAAATTGTAAATATTAATAGCAAATAACTTGCATTGTTCAAAACGAATTACAAAGAGTCTTAATATAAATCTCAAACATAAATAATAAATGTTCAACTTTTATTTAAGCACTAGGTCCATCCTAAGCGTGAAAGCAAGTAAGATCAAACGTCACCTGAAACATGTACAAAATAATTTGTCAACACATATAATGTATTGGTGGGTACATCCGTTGGATATATATAGTACAAAACGTTTCGCAATTCTTGTGTTGTATACCGTTTGCAATTATGTAATTTAAGTAATGTCCGTTCAAAATCAACCCTATGTAGTAAGTATCAAGAATCAAGAATCAAAACATTTTTAGTAATATGAATCACAAGACAATGACCAAGGTCTCTCAACAGAGTCACAAGGGGTATATACCATAGTACTATTCATTGAAATGCCAGGCCCTCAAAGGTTAATGATTTTGACAAGTCATAGACACACAAATTAACATAAAGCAAACACACATGAGAATTGCTATTTTAGTAAGAAGTAATAGAAACTTGATAATAAGTACATGAGTCACCCCAAAAATAGTAAAACAGTAAAAAGGGGAAAGATATACTCACAGTTTGCGAAAGCGATCAAAATCCACTTAAGCGGTCGTGAGCTAAGTAATGAGAATTCTGAGGAATTCAACCTATAACGTGTAAGAATACTAATAAGGAAATGTCTAAGAGTCTAAAGTAGCTAGGGTCTAAGGCATTAGGGTTTGCTAAGTCGATTTGGGGAATTAGAGTTTTTATGATTAGTCGAATTAATGTAAAAGTTGTATATTAAAAATAATATACCAAAGTTTGTAAATATGATTTAGGTAATATAATTATTACCAATAAAATATTTAGATCAAAATATTTTTGAATAATTATGACCAAATAATCTAGTTAATTACTTTATCTAATTATTATAAATAATGCAAATATTATAAATGTATAAATAAATATTTATGTGTTTCACAATGATCTACAAATGGTAAATAAGATTTTTAAACATAAAACATTTCTATTTTATAAGAAAAGTATTCATAAAATAGATATTTAATAGTACAAATAAATAAATTATTAATTATGTCTAATTAAACATAAATAAGATTAATAATTCAAGACATGATCCAAAAATATTATTTTTATAGAAATTAAATACCTTCTGATGTAAACAAATTAAAATAATTTCCCCATAATTTATATAAACTTATTTATATTTAAAATCGATTTAACGAGATTAAAGCATGTTTAAATGATTAAAAATAGGGAAATTAATAAAAATAAATGTTTTCTGAGCCAAATATTTTTATTTCAGTTCCTAAGCATTAGAAATAATTTATCAAAAATTTTGAGATTAAAATCATTAAAAATGAATTTTTAATCAATTAATTATGATTAAAACAATTTAATTCAATAAAAAATATAAAAATAAAACATTTTTCAGAAAATAAAAGTGGGATAATTTTCTATGAAGTGTCAAGAAGCTATTCTTAAATTTTCATAATTTTTGGAGCTAAGATGAATTTATTATGAATATTTTAAAGATTAAAAGAAAAAAATAATAATTATAATTTATATGTTTAAATTCAGGAATGATAAAGAGGAACAAACAAAACAAAAAAAAATAATAAAACTGGTGGGAAGGGTCTCGAACCCGTGACCTCTTGCAAGTAACAACATAACCCAACCACTACACTACAAGGGAGTTTGTTGATTTTATTTATACATAAATAGATTTAAGTTATTATTACAAGTCATCTTCTTCCCCAAATCCTCACATGAACCCTAACCCTAACCCAATTCTAATAAACCTGATCAAACATTATTAGCAATCTGTAATAAAGGGGTTATGATCGGAACGTTAAGAATTACGAAGAGACATAAGAATTTGAGACTTACAAAGTCGTGTGAGATCGAAAATGAAGGTCCTTGAACCGTATACAAAATGGCCGATTGAAACCCTTGTAGGTGCGTTAAAGAAGTGATAATAGAGGGGTTTTGTTCGAAATGATGTCTGGAAGAAATTCCTAACATCTATTTATAGTTATTTTGCTGGAACGAACGGATCTTGAATGGTTGTAATGGTGCGACGGTTACACCATTAAAACAAGATTAAATCTTGTTTAAAGCGTGTAATAACAAGTGAAACTGATGGAGAACGATGAAGAAACGTATAGAAATCATAATAAACGAGTTAAAACATGATAAAGGTAGTGTTTAATGTTGGCCGGAAAAATTTCCGGTGGCCGGAAACCCATTCGCCGGAAAAACGTGAAGGGAGAGGGAGGGAAAGAAAAGAGTTTTAAAATTTTTCTTATTTGGCAGAAATGGTCCCTCATGTTTAACCTTGTTAGTTTTCTATATAACTATGTTAGTTTTCCTTTAGTAAACCTTAACCAAGTTAACTAGATTAACTTAAAACTTTTATAAAACTCTTTTTTTTTTTTAACTTGAAATTTTTTATAAAAGATTTTACGAACACATTTACACGTACTCATTCGATTAAAACTTATACTCGGTCCATCATAAATAAATATCAATGAAATTTTTTTTAGTTCGTTCTAAAATCAAATTCGAAAAACGACGAAACTTATAGGAACTAGAATGGAGATATTCGAAGGACTATTATTGTCAATTAAATGAAAGACGAAGGTGACGGATGTCACAAAACAAGAACTCACAAAGTAACATTTCATACGTATACACAATGAAATACATGTACATTATATGTTGTGATCAAAAGTACATACATACATTATATATATATACACACGGCACACATCCATCCATACAATATATATATACACACACAACATACATACTTGCATCCACACAAATGCCACCTTAAACCTATAACATGAACATTAACTTATCTTTCACCCAAAACACCAAACTCCAAAACATTCACCTTCTTTCCATGAAAGTCAACTTACCTCATTAGGCTAGCCACTTTTCTTTCTTAAAGTCAGCCGAACAAACTTGTAAGGCCCCAAACCCGGGGACCCTACCGTTGGGTCTCATTACAGTGTACGGTTTTAAAATCAACAATTTTAATAAAATCACGCAGCGGAAAAATAATTAAAACAGTACAAATTGTTTTAAAAAAATAGTTTGCTAATAAATTTCAAAACTACGAATGCCATCCATACTATCAAGAGTAATCCCATCCGCTAGCCAAGATGCATTACCAACTCAATCCGACCTGCAAGACAATCTAACATACATGCAAAAGTCAGCTACGCTGAGTGAGTTCTAATAGTTAAGTTGAAACGTTAAAGTTGATAACAAAACAGTCTATTTGTTTAACAAAAGCACCTTGGTTTATAATCTCTCAATAATCATTAAGACCCAACATAAAACCCAACCCGTTAAGTCATACTATCCTCAAACTGGCAACCGACTATGTGGTGGTTTCTAGGCACATTGACCCGCTAACCAAACTCAGCCACTTCTACCCATGACCAGCTTGTCATTCTACATTTCCCTTTGTCATTGCAAGTGACTTCTTTCCTAGAAACGACTCACTACTGTACAAGAAATCCACTAGTACAAAACAACACAAGGAAACTCGATTAATTTACATTCACGTCTTGAATACACATTACCCACCGCATCGTCTAGCACAAAATCGTAAAGCACATAAAATGGGAAGCCTATTACACAATATTAGTTAAGTCATAAAAATATGCATGAGCCTTGTGACAACCCGTCGCCACCCGAAGGTAACAACCCGTTGCCAGCCAAGCTCAACAACCTGTCACCACCCCGAAGGTAATGACCATATGGACATGTCGACACCACCACTTAGATCGACGGTCCCGAACATTAGTAACCCGTCGCTACCCCGAAGGTAACGACCTTATAGACGCGTCGACACCACCACTTAGATCGACGACCTCAACATTGGTAACCCGTCGCCACCCCGAAGGTAACGAACCATTACCAATAATCCGCTTCAGCACCTCAGGGATGCTATATCACACAAAACATATGGCACCCACACACAAATTCACTATGTCTAGGGTCCCATCATACTATAACGTGGATTAACCACACACCTCCTATAATCATCATCACCGCGTTCATTTAATTCTAAGACTTTAACTAATCATTTTCTCATACTGAACCCCTAATCGTAATGCCTCGACTATAAAACCCATTTTATACTACCGCAAGATAAACACCCAACCTGACCATACCTCGGCACAAGACTAAACGGCTCGAACCGACACATACACTGCAAAGGGTATCTCTAAACCTCTTGACTCGTTTAATCGTCATAGAACCGTCTCATTGGAAAAGGTTCATAAAAACATTAAAGTCGTAAAGCTCTTTAATTTAATCGACATCTTAACATTTGCGGAAAACCATTTAAGCATGTATGATATCCCCAAAATAATATATAAACACGTAAAAGTAGAGGGACTAGAACTCACCGGTTGCGAAGCTTCCTTCCTCTTGAACACCGTCTCGTGAATACCCCCTTAAACGTGAACCTGCCGTCACACAAAGCATCTCCATCAAGCTCTATATCTCAAAATACCCGATCCATTATTACAGTCAGCAAGCTACAAGCTCAGCTTAATACTGTCCCGAACCGTGCAACCACATATCCATTCGAATACAAAAATCCATAATTTAACGTTACCGAAAAACGTTCCAGAAAGCCGTCCCCGTCATTTTCTCACATCCCAAAAGAGCCCCCAATAAATATTATAAAGTTATATTGAATAATACCTTCGTGTATGTGTCGTCCAATACGCGCCTGTTCAGAACTCCCGTACAAATTGCGAACCGAACCTTGTTTTGTCCATAACTTGACCATACAAACTCCGTTTTGTGCGATCCACATATCCACGCCCTCGTCTCGATATGCCCGTCATCAGAAAATTATTGGCATCAGCCGCCAACGCCTTCGCTGCTGCCAGATCGCAGAACAGTCCTCCAGTTCGTTCGGTTTTGCAAGCCAGCATTCGAGTAGACCCAAACAGACCCAAACGAACTCCGTTTTAGGCGAATAATATGTCCACGCGTTCGTACCGCCGAACCCTTTCAAACCCACCAGTTACCGTCGCCATAATCCCCCGCTACAGTTGCCGGAAAGCGAAACATTTGCCGGAATCGCTGTTTCTGCGCATGTGTCTTCACGCAGCCCATAACCCTATCATCCGAACTCTGTTTTCTTCAAATAATATATCCACACGACCGCGAGACGAAAAACTTTCCTACCATTCTGATTCCGTCACCGGCCGATTCCAGAGCGGCCGCCGGTGGCCGGAACAGTCCGCCGGATTTCCTGCCTTCTCGCTGGAATCCTTCGTTTTTTATCCGTTCTTTATCCAATGACCACCAATCCTCCTTAACTTCAATATAAATTTGAAATTGATAAATCTCCCTACCGAATACCTCCATCTCACGTCTTCTCTTTCTTTCCTTGCTCTTACACACCTAGGGCTGCTCATGGCCCTAGGGTTTATTTATAATATGCTTATATAACCCACAGTTTCACTTAGGGCCCCTAGACTTTCATTTACTGGCAACTTGTTACCAAAGTTACAAAACCATCTCCAAAAACAACAATCGGGACCCTCTACTTCTTCTAAACCAAGATGTAAGCACCAAACATTATTTATTAAATAAAGTCCTACGCGCCAAAACTCGTCAACGACTCCACTATATAAAAATCCGGGTTGTTGATTCATCTAAATGATTGTTTAGCGATTTTTCGGGATGTTACAAGTCTACCCTCCTTAAAAGAGGATTTGTCCTCGAATCCTACGCATCTAAAACAATATACATCCACTATAAAGACTCGCATCACTGCGCAAAATCCGTTCACCATAGACCCCCACTATCGCTGCTTTTACCCCATGGATAAACCTCTTGCCCAAAAGAAAAGGTCACAAAACTTCTTCCGCAGCCGCTTCCAATTCTCAAGGTTAAAACCTCTAGCTCTCACAATCGATTTCTGGATCATCATTCATCGCATAAAATTCTTTGGCCGCATTACACATTCTTACTCGATTGCTACTATGCGCTTGGTCACGCCCAGTTGCTCGCGCGGTGACCTTCATAAGAAGGTATAATTTTGCAAGCACCTGCGCAATCAGCACATATAATTCTGCTGCTGATGTTTACTTTACCGCACCCGCGGTTACTATGGATGATAACCCCATTCATGTCATCGCATCCGCACGCGATCCAACATAAGTCGCCACTAACAATCCAGCACGAGCTACCGAACTCCATTTTCCGCTTCAACCATAACACAGAAGAGCTCCATGCATCCGCAATCTACATTGCAGCCACTAGGGTCAGACGAAGCTTGAGGAAACCCGTGGTCTCCCTGTAGCGTCTTCCACATAGTGCACTCATGGTACGCTCATCACTGAGGCTTCCTTGTGCTTACACGGAATTCCTCTTACTTTCACTTACTGCGGACTTGCACACATGTGCAATTCTTATTTCTTCTATCACAAACATACCGCCACACATGGCGCATGCACTTCAGAAACCTGCGCATGGCCTTCCACATCATGCGCGCATTAACCACCATCAGCATCGCTGCAACGTTTAAACGCAAGGTTCATCTTTCATCTTTAATTTCCCGCTGGAGTTGAGCTTCCAACGCTCACCTTCTGCATTAATCATTACGTCCCTAACCGACGATCTTACCTTTCACACTTAGACGCGCGCCATCAAGACTGCCACCCGACGCCTCGCGCCACAGACCATTGTGCGAACACTTGGCGCTGGTACATTACCCTTGCGCATCTTCATACTAATTTCCCCTCACTAACCAACCGGTTCGCACAAGGGTCTCTTTCGCGCTTCGCTACGCTACTCTGATATTCCATAACTTAGGCGATGCGCATAAGCACTGTGCCAAGACACATCATCAAAACATAAGCAAGCACTGAGACACATTATGTCTCACATCCAACGCGCACTGAGACATTAGTCGCGTGGCACCCGCGCCATAGAGGGCATCACAAAAACCTTGCCTCAGCCATTCTCAACGCCTTCGACCACAAGAGCATCGAATACTTAGTCAATGCTGGTAAGTCCCATCGTCACTGCCTATCACACTCAAACGTAGAGCACATTTTCCCCGCCATTGCCTCTCGAATTTCAAGGAGTGACTACACTGGCGCATTGCGAAAATCAACTAACGATATAGAGGCACCTATCCAAGGAGCGACGATACCTTGGAGCTCGCGCAAATTCCTTTCGGGTCTACCAACATAGATACTTTGCTAATCTCGAAACTCACGCATAACCTGACGTGAATTCCTCAACGTAGAAACATAAGCTTCCTTCCACATCGTCATCAAGTTCGAACGCGAACTCTCCCGTCGATCTGCCTCCCGCGAGGTATTCTTTGCTTCCGCTAAGGACGTGCGCCGACAACGTCCTTTTCCTCAAATCGCTTCGTCACCAGACGTCGCGTCAAACTATCACTGAGCGCTGGAACATCTAGCGCCGATGCGCCACCAACATGGCTACTTCGCTATTCACACGCGCAAGCATCATGCGCGTCACACTTGGACACCCGCAACTTTGGTCACGAAAACACTCAATGGTCTAGACAACATAAGCATACATTCCACAAAGGCATACCGTATCAAATTACCATTCAAGCCATATCTAAACGACACATCTCTAAGACATCAATCGAAATAGGCAAAACATTATCACAAATCTTATCACAAGGAAATTAATAACTGAGGCATAATTTAATACTCAAAACTCATGTCTTATAAAAGACTATTCACATATCTATACCTCAACTCACACACATTCTTCCTAGTGAATCATAAAGGAATCACTCACTGGCGACCGAAGCCGCCTTTCATATTCTCATTGTCCTTAAACTAGGGGAAGTGTCCATCTTCCTCGTGGTCATCACCACTCATTCTACCCACATAGGGTTCACATAGGCCGCACCCGCATCCCGGTCGTACCCATTAACATCATACTGACAACATTCTCAGGTTAGGTTCTTCATTCACATTCTCTATAGGTCCCAATCAAGAACCTACACACATAACATCACACATGACATCCTCTGTTGCCCGAAGGCGCTTACACACAGGCTAATAGCGCACACTAATCATCATGCAACATATACTAGCCAACTTTTCACAAAAGATCCCCATTACATGCGTTAGTCCACAAAGGACTTTCGCGACACATACTAGACATTTCTAGCGCTAACCCTATGCGCATGACATACCATCACATAGTCTTGCAAGTTCGTGAGGCTAATGGCTAGCAACACAACACATAATGCTTTTAACAAATCTCATCAATGGCTTATTCTCCAAGCACACATTGCTGACAAGACAAGAAATCTTACTTGTCACATAAGGCTACTTGCATCGTTTCAATCATTCCAATCGTTAAACAAAGAGACACATATCGACTTAAAATGCCAAGAAGGCCCATTGGTCACAGAACCCCAACTCTCGTGTGACCGAATTCAGTCTTTACCCTCAACCACCCAAGGCAGAACCTTCACACAATCATCTTAGGTAATCATTTAGAGCTTTGGGGTAATAGTAGACTGCCAATAACGTTGATCAAGTGTTATTGATTGTCCGTGCCACCTCCTGAGTTCTAAACATTTCCCAACATGGTCATACTAATATTCTACCTTACACATACTTTACTCACAGAATTCACATAATGGCGCACATAGCACAAGGAATTCACAAAACTGAATACAAAACTCTACTCATACCTCTTAGCTGGCGGTTACTCGTGGTGGCATTCGTTACGTTAGTACCATTACAGTTTAAGTCTAGGCATTTTGGGATGCCCAAATCCCTTAAACTACTGCTCTGATACCAACTTGTAAGGCCCCAAACCCGGGGACCCTACCGTTGGGTCACATTACAGTGTACGGTTTTAAAATCAACAATTTTAATAAAATCACGCAGCGGAAAAATAATTAAAACAGTACAAATTGTTTTAAAAAAAATAGTTTGCTAATAAATTTCAAAACTACGAATGCCATCCATACTATCATGAGTAATCCCATCCGCTAGCCAAGATGCATTACCAACTCAATCCGACCTGGAAAACAATCTAACAAACATGCAAAAGTCAGCTACGCTGAGTGAGTTCTAATAGTTAAGTTGAAACATTAAAGTTGATAACAAAACAGTCTATTTGTTTAACAAAAGCACCTTGGTTTATAATCTCTCAATAATCATTAAGACCCAACATAAAACCCAACCCGTTAAGTCATACTACCCTCAAACTGGCAACCGACTATGTGGTGGTTTCTAGGCACATTGACCCGCTAACCAAACTCAGCCACTTCTACCCATGACCAGCTTGTCATTCTACATTTCCCTTTGTCATTGCAAGTGACTTCTTTCCTAGAAACGACTCACTACTGTACAAGAAATCCACTAGTACAAAACAACACAAGGAAACTCGATTAATTTACATTCACGTCTTGAATACACATTAACCACCGCATCGTCTAGCACAAAATCGTAAAGCACATAAAATGGGAAGCCTATCACACAATATTAGTTAAGTCATAAAAATATGCATGAGCCTTGTGACAACCCGTCGCCACCCGAAGGTAACAACCCGTTGCCAGCCAAGCTCAACAACCCGTCACCACCCCGAAGGTAATGACCATATGGACATGTCGACACCACCACTTAGATCGACGGTCCCGAACATTAGTAACCCGTAGCTACCCCGAAGGTAACGACCTTATAGACGCGTCGACACCACCACTTAGATCGACGACCTCAACATTGGTAACCCGTCGCAACCCCTAAGGTAACGAACCATTACCAATAATCCGCTTCAGCACCTCAGGGATGCTATATCACACAAAACATATGGCACCCACACACACATTCACTATGTCTAGGGTCCCATCATACTATAACGTGGATTAACCACACACCTCCTATAATCATCATCACCGCGTTCATTTAATTCTAAGACTTTAACTAATCATTTTCTCATACTGAACCCCTAATCGTAATGCCTCGACTATAAAACCCATTTTATACTACCACAAGATAAACACCCAACCTGACCATACCTCGGCACGAGACTAAACGGCTCGAACCGACACATACACTGCAAAGGGTATCTCTAAACCTCTTGACTCGTTTAACCGTCATAGAACCGTCTCATTGGAAAAGGTTCATAAAAACATTAAAGTCGTAAAGTTCTTTAATTTAATCGACATCTTAACATTTGCGGAAAACCATTTAAGCATGTTTGATATCCCCAAAATAATATATAAAAACGTAAAAGTAGGGGGACTAGAACTCATCGGTTGCGAAGCTTCCTTCCTCTTGAACACCGTCTCGTGAATACCCCCTTAAACGTGAACCCGCCGTCACACAAAGCATCTCCATCAAGCTCTATATCTCAAAATACCCGATCCATTATTACAGTCAGCAAGCTACAAGCTCAGCTTAATACTGTCCCGAACCGTGCAACCACCTCTGATGCACGGAAACGGCAAGGAGGTGCCGTACCACGTCCCCGAAACTCCCAGGGGACGGAAACGTGTACGGGGACGGAGGGAAACGTTTCCCGTCCGATTCTTGACCGCTTCGAGAAGTCAAACGACGTTTCTGCTGCCGTTTCTTTATTTGGGGACCGTTTTTTTAAAGTTTCCAGAAGTCCAAGGGTAGTTCTTGTAAGTTTCCAAGGTTTATCATGCTCTGTGTTGTATTGGTCGCCGGAGGTGATATTATGGTGGTCAGGTGGTGTTGATCGGAAAGTTAAAACAAATGGAGAAGATGAGCTACTTTATTTTGTGTTTTGATGGATGGAAAAAAAGCAATGCTGGCCCACCACTACTTTACTCTCTCTATTACTATTTTGTTCCTTTTTGTCTTTTTTTGTGAGATAAACAGACACTCACCACTATTACAATTAAACCACATATCATCAATTAATTTATTTTTTTAACCATTTATTAATTTTTTAGAACCCACCCAAAAAACGTTTTCTAATTTACTTTACTTTATATATTATAAACGTTACCCGTTACCTTAATAGATTAAATAAAAAAATTAAGATTAATAATTAAATAGATTAAATAAAAAGTAAAAAAATGGAAGGGGGAAGAAGTTTACATCAACGTATGAATATATTTTGTGGTTTGTGGTACATTATCTATAATATATATTTATTTTTTTATGTATTTATTTCCGTACCCATGCCGTACCCGTTTCTTGATTTTTTGAGTTTTGCCGTTTCCCGTTCCCGTTCCCGTACCCGTACCCGTTTCTCGTTCCCGTACCAGTTCCCGTGCAACATAGGCAACCACAAATCCATTCGAATACAAAAATCCATAATTTAACGTTACCGAAAAACGTTCCAGAAAGCCGTCCCCGTCATTTTCTCACATCCCAAAAGAGCCCCCAATAAATATTATAAAGTTATATTGAATAATACCTTCGCGTATGTGTCGTCCAATACGCGTCTGTTCAGAACTCCCCGTACAAATTGCGAACCGAACCTTGTTTTGTCCATAATTTGACCATACAAACTCCGTTTTGTGCGATCCACATATCCACGCCCTCGTCTCAATATGCCTGTCATCAGAAAATTATTGGCATCAGCCGCCAACGCCTTCGCTGCTGCCAGATCGCAGAACAGTCCTCCAGTTCGTTCGGTTTTGCAAGCCAACATTCAAGTAGACCCAAACAGACCCAAACGAACTCCGTTTTAGGCGAATAATATGTCCACGCGTTCGTACCGCCGAACCCTTTCAAACCCACCAGTTACCGTCGCCATAATCCGCCGCTACAGTTGCCGGAAAGCGAAACAGTGGCCGGAATCGCTGTTTCTGCGCATCTGTCTTCACGCAGCCCATAACCCTATCATCCGAACTCTGTTTTCTTCAAATAATATATCCACGCGACCGCGAGACGACAAACTTTCCTACCATTCTGATTCCGTCACCGGCCGATTCCAGAGCGGCCGCCGGTGGCCGGAACAGTCCGCCGGATTTCCTGCCTTCTCGCTGGAATCCTTCGTTTTTTATCCGTTCTTTATCCAATGACCACCAATCCTCCTTAACTTCAATATAAATTTGAAATTGATAAATCTCCCTACCGAATACCTCCATCTCACGTCTTCTCTTTCTTTCCTTGCTCTTACACACCTAGGGCTGCTCATGGCCCTAGGGTTTATTTATAATATGCTTATATAACCCACAGTTTCACTTAGGGCCCCTAGACTTTCATTTACTGGCAACTTGTTACCAAAGTTACAAAACCATCTCCCAAATGTAAGTTGTTATTGTTTTCTGTGCTTTACATTGATCATACAATAGGCTATTTATACACATAGTAGATACAAACTAAGGAAACAATCTATGGAGATAATTGAGCCTAATTAATACAATTGATTGACTTGGTTTGAATGGTTTGACTGAGTAAATGACCGGTTTGACTTGATTGGTTTGACTGAGTGATGTTTGCTAATACGCCCCCGCAGTCGAAGCAGTAGCCGGCCGGATGCAAAGACTGGTTTTGAATCGATCAAACAGTATGCGTGGTAAGCCTTTAGTGAAGATGTCGGCATATTGGAACTCAGTTGGAACATGGAGAACTCGAACTGCACCGAGTTTAACTTTCTCTCGAACGAAGTGAATATCAATCTCTACGTGTTTAGTTCTTTGATGCTGGACTGGATTCTGTGAGAGATACATTGCTGAAATGTTATCACAGTAGATAATGGATGCTTGTCTAACCGGAACATGTAGCTCTAGTAATAAATTGCGTATCCAAGAAAGTTCAGCAGCGGTGTTGGCTACTCCCCGATACTCAGCTTCAGCACTAGATCTTGAAATGATCGGTTGTCGCTTGGATGACCAGGAGATTAAATTGTTGCCGAGGAAAACGCAATAACCAGATGTGGAGCGGCGTGAGTCTGGACACCCCCCAGTCAGCATCTGAATAAGCCGTGAGTTGGGCCGAATTGGAGGGGGTTAAGTGTAAGCCATTGTCTGTAGTGCCCCGAAGATATCGTAAAATCCGCTTGAGATAGTTGAAATGAGGCACACGAGGAGCATGCATAAATAAACATACTTGCTGAACTGCATATGAAATGTCCGGTCTGGTAAAGGTTAAATACTGTAGTGCCCCTGCAAGGCTGCGATACAGAGTACCATCAGGAAGGAGGTCTCCTGTATTGGCGCTGAGTTTGGACAGTGTGTCTGCAGGAGTATGGCAGGGTTTACAGTTCTCCATTTTGGCACGAGCCAGGATGTTTTGAATGTAAGCCTGTTGAGACAAGAAAAGGCCACCCGATGTATGTTTGACTTCGATCCCCAAGAAGTGATGTAACCTGCCAAGGTCAGTCATAGCAAACTCCCTGGACATAGCTGTAATAAAATACTGGAGTAATTGATCATTGGAGGCAGTGAGTATGATATCATCAACATATAACAGAAGATAAGCCATATCAGCACCACGTCTGTAGACAAATAAAGAACTGTCCGAAGTGGAAGTTTTAAACCCACACTGTATGATGTAGGACGCAAAACGCTGGTACCAGGCGCGAGGAGCTTGTTTAAGTCCATATAAGGACCGTTTTAACCTGCAAACAAATTTGGGATTTCGACTATCCACAAAACCCGGGGGTTGAAACATATAAACAGTCTCGTTAAGGTCGCCGTGTAAAAATGCATTTTTAACATCTAGTTGATGAATCGGCCATGATTTGGACAATGCGAGGCTGAGTACTGTACGAATGGTGGTGGGTTTAACCACAGGGCTGAATGTTTCATCACAATCAACGCCGACTTGCTGTGATTTGCCATTGACTACTAATCGAGCTTTGTAGCGTTCAAGAGTCCCATTAGCATGGAACTTGTGGCGAAATAGCCACATGCAGCGGATAATGTGTGCCTCGGATGGTCGGGGAACGAGTTCCCATGTGTGGTTATTTATTAAAGCATTATATTCAGTTTTCATAGCATCATACCAGTTCGGATCGAATTGGGCGTCAATGTGTGATTTAGGAATTGGAGAGATGGTTTCAGTGTTTAGGTTGAAGGGAACTTTTGGTTTGGATGTGCCAGCTTGTGAACGAGTCACCATGGGGTGTCGGGGTTGTGTGGGTATGTGGACAGGAGGGTTGGAGGGTTGTGTAGGGGAATAGGGTGATGGGCCGTGGGTGGGTTGGGTGGACGCGTGTGGCGTCTGGAATAGGTTATGGGAGGTTGGACAGAAGGTGTAGGTTGGTTAGGAGAAATGGGTGGTGGAAATGGAGTAGTGTGAGGTGGTGGAGTGGGAGGTGGTGTGTCAGCGGGTGATGTGGTAGCGGGAGGTGAGGTAGTGGGTGGTGATGGTTGTGTGAAAATGAGAGAAGGGTCGGTGTCAAGAAAGGTGTATGAGTCGGGTGTAGGCTGGTATGATTTAGAAAACGGGAAGTCAAGTTCATTGAAGGTGACATGGCGAGATAAAATAATTTTCCCTGTGGTACGATCAAGGCATCGATAACCACGATGGTCGGCAGGATATCCAAGGAAAACACAAGGTGTGGACCGTGGGGCAAGTTATGGGGGCGGGTGTCTGATTGATTTGGATAGCATGCACATCCAAACACACGGAGGTGGGCATAATCGGGATTTTTGAGGTATAAGGCAGCGGTGGGGGTTCGAAAACCAATGGTTTTGGATGGAAGAATGCTGTGAAGGTAAGCAGAAGTGTGAAGTGCTTCTACCCATAGATTTGGTGGGAGAGAAGCATGGGTGAGAAGGGACAACATGATTTCGTTAAGTCGACGAATCATGCGTTCTGCTTTCCCATTTTGTTGGGATGTGTGAGGACATGAGAAACGAAATTGTAACCCATGAGAAGCGGCAAATTGTTTAAACTGGGTATTGTCAAACTCTCCACCCATATCACACTGAAAAGATTTAATGCTACAGTGAAATTGGGTGGATATGTATTTGAAAAACTGTGTAAATTTGGTGTAGGTTTCGGATTTAAATTTTAACGGAAACACCCAAGTAAATTGAGTGAAGTCGTCAATAATGACCAGATAATACTTATAACCCTGTTTGCTAGGGACCGGAGAGGTCCACAAATCACAATGCACAATATCAAATGGGCAAACAGTAGTAGAAGTAGATAAATTAAAAGGCAAATGTTTGTGTTTCGCAATCTGACACGAATCACAAAACGAAGTACGGGCATGCTTATTACATGAAATAAAATTATTAGAATTTAAAATATCTAGGACATGCATGCCAGGGTGTCCTAGACGGTTATGCCACGAGCCTTGGAGACTTGTGGAGACAAAAGCAGATGCATCGGGAGGTGTGAGGGCAGTAAGCGGGTATAGGTGACTGTTGCTGTCATGCCGACTCAAAATCATCCCACTCGGGTAGTCCTTCACAGAGAAACCAAATGGATCAAAATCAACGGAAACCCAGTTATCACGGGTGAATTTCCGTACAGATATAAGATTTTTAATAATATTGGGGGTATGTAAGATGTTTTTGAGTTGGAGGGGTTTAGAAGTTGAGGGAAGGTGTGTATGACCCGATCCGGCAACTGGTAAACGATGTCCATTTCCAACTAAAACATGTTTAATAGAATTACCACACAATTGAGAAATCATACCTGAGTCCGAGGTGAGATGATTGGTGGCTCCAGTGTCCATAAACCATTGTGGAGTCTCGTCTTCTACAGCCATGGTTTGAAATGCTTCGGCTAATTCAGTGGGCTCAAGCGGGTTTACGTCTGTTATGTGGGCCTGGGCCGATGAGGAGGATGGATTAGAAGTTTGGTTTGGTTGTTGTGGTGTGGACCAAGGAGAGGCCCAGCCCGGTAGAGTGGGGTATGGGCATGGAGGAGGCGGAACAGGCCAATAGTTGGGCCAATAATTGTTGGGCGGGTGGGTCCAGTAGTTATTAGGTGGTTGACGGTTTGTTGTGCGGTTGGGTCCAGAAGGCCTAGAAGACCTATTGGACTGGTTATCATTAGAGGGTGGCCCATTAGGCTGATACGGCCCATTAGGCTGATACGGCCCACGTGAGTTATAATTATTGGACTGGCTATTAGATCTGCGTGAGTTATAACTGTTCTGTTGAACATTTCTAGGGCTTTGAGAAGAACCATACCTAGAAGACTGATCAGTGCGGCGAGATCCAGTGTTCGCCGGAGCATCATGGCGGCGGGCAGGAGGGTTCACGGCGGCGTGTGCCTCGGATGGTGTGGGCACGGGTTCCTGAGCAGTCTGCCGTTCCAGGTCTCCTCGGAGCATTTCAACAGCCTCGTTCCAAGGAGGTAATTCTCTGTGAATCATTGCGGCGATTGTATCGTATTCCCGTGGTAACCCCCGCACGAGTTGTAAGACTAGTGCTTGTTCATTCACCGGGGTACCAAGATCTTCAAGTTGATCGGCAATGTCCCGCAGAGCTTGGCAATAGCTGTCCAACGAAGGAGAAGCACTCAGCTTCAGATTGGTGAACTTAGACTGTAGGGCGGCGCACCGAGGTCCCCTGTTTGTGTGAAAAATTTCACGGACACGGGTCCAAGCTTGAAGGGCAGTAGCATCGTTATCAGGGTTCAAGATGTCGAGAACCTGCTTGACATAGTTATCAGAAAGTGTGGAGTATATCCACTGCAGAACGATTGCGTCAACGTTCTTCCATTGTTCATAGCACGGGTCATCTGTTGAAGGAGGTTCGGATGTGATATGGTCCAGGACTTGATACCCGCGTGCGTGAAGTGTGAAGAGCTTCACCCACGCAGAGTAGGTCACCGTGGAGCCATCCAGAATCCGCACCTTCTTCGTGATATCGGTAGCGGTGTAGACGGGGTGAAGTGTATTGGTGGGTTTGGGGTTGGCGTTTTCTGCCATAGAGAGGAAAGGCCGGCTGAAAAAGATGAGGGTCGAAACCCAGTTGCAGGATCGAAATCCCGAGAAAGGCGGCTGCGGGTTTGGCTTCAGAGCACAAGCTCTGATACCATGTAAGTTGTTATTGTTTTCTGTGCTTTACATTGATCATACAATAGGCTATTTATACACATAGTAGATACAAACTAAGGAAACAATCTATGGAGATAATTGAGCCTAATTAATACAATTGATTGACTTGGTTTGAATGGTTTGACTGAGTAAATGACCGGTTTGACTGAGTGATGTTTGCTAATACCAAAAACAACAATCGGGCCCCTCTACTTCTTCTAAACCAAGATGTAAGCACCAAACATTCTTTATTGACATGTTTAAATAAAGTCCTACGCGCCAAAACTCGTCAATGACTCCACTATATAAAAATCCGGGTTGTTGATTTATCTAAATGATTATTTAGCGATTTTTCGGGATGTTACAACACTCACACATGCACACATGTTTTTTCTTGATAATCTAAAGCACATGCCACCTAGTTTCCATCCATGGACAATCTCTTACACTAACAAGGAGCTTCTAGCAAAGAACCCTCACCAAGACAAGTGTTGACTACTTCTTTCGTCATGGAACATTCTTATTGGCCAATAACCAAGTATGCTAGCCCAAACTCCCACAATGTCATCCTTTTTCACTAGAATGGTTACCTACTTTTCCTTACACCACCATCTAGAGGAGTTGACTTACCACAAGAACCATAACTCTCTTGTCTTCTCCCTCTCTCAATTGCATATATATGGGAACATGGGGAACCATTGTGATCACACTAACACACAAAGACATCACAACATAAGAAAACCACACCTCTCCCTCTCCCTCTCTTGATTCGGGCCAAACCCACACCCAGACCAAACCCCTTTCGGTCACCCACTTCGACAAGGAACCAAGCAAGGCCAAATTCGTGGAGCATAGGAAGGATCACCATCACTAGAACACAAGTTGAATCATCTTTCTTTAGTATGTTATATAACCTTCCTGTACCTTTAATTATTTATCATTTTGGTTATCCATCACCCTCACCCGAACACCTAAGGCCTCGAGTACATTATTGAACCATTAGTTGATTTAATACCTTACATGATGGTTAACATAAACAAATTTAGAGTTGTACACTTACATATACATACACATACACGCAAACCATCACACTTGCACACATATATACATATACATATACATCTTAAAATCCTATTCCAATCCTGCACTCATGATCATACCAATAGATTATCCATTCAATTTCCCTTAATTGTGTTTATTGCCAGAAAACAAAGAGGTAGAGACATTCTAAACGTCCTCTGATTGATATTTACAATTGATTTAAACAATCATTGTGGCTTCTTTATGATAAAAGCTATGTGAGTATCAACTAACATTCAAACGCACTAATCATACACCATTCAGATCAAAATTATAATACGGTATATTTCCATAATTATGAGTTTGTGTACAACTAACACTTGGTTATGTGTCTACAATCTGGGTTAGGAGGTTTTTCTTTTGATGAGGTCCAGTTTTTTGTATTCGGGTATGTTTTCTAAACCTTTTTCGATCTTTATATTCCATTTAACTTAGAGATGAAAATTTCGAACAATCATTTTACAAATGAGTTGAACAAGTTTGTGTTAAATATCTATTGTGTCAAAAGGGAAAAAAGATTACCTTGAAAGAAATGGTTCAAAAGGTTACCACAAAATTACATGCTTTTGACGATTTTCCTGCATCAACCAATTTAGTTAAACTCTTTCATTCTCGTTAAACTAATAACTTAACTAAAATGCGTAATGTTTAGAAGGAAGAAAGAAGTTAAGAATGGAGATAGAGGGGGAGAGAAAACGAGTAGAATTGTTGGTTCTCCGCCTCCATAACTCAACGAAGTAGGGTTCTGATGGTAGCTTCCGGCGACACGGGTGATTCCATCAAGGTTAAATAGAGTGGCAAAAACAGTACTGAAGGTGCGAATTCCCCCTTTTAATCACAATATTCAATTCCCTCTTCTTTTCATCTTCCTGGTTTGTTATTCATATATCTCTTGTTTATCATAACTCTTCGTTCTTCCTCCATTTTAGTTTCATCTATGTATGGGTTTTAAGGTTCCATATTGCTTTCTTACTATGGTTGATTGCTATAATTTAAAGGTAACTTTATTGCTCTTTGAAATCAAGTGTTTGCATTTGTAGTTGTGGTCGAACGAATTATAGGTTTAATCTATTTGATTTCGTGTAGGTTTGTGTTACAGTGTTTATCATTGCTTTATTGTTGTGTTTACCTGTTTGCTTTTTCACATGATGAAATTTGCTTGTGTCGCTTAAAATGTGGTGTTATTGGTTATAATAATGTTAATGCAAATGTTTTGATACTTGATTCTTATTTTCAGCGGAGGATTTTTTAAGTGGGAGGGAAGGACAAAGGACCATGAGGTATCATTATGAAGGATATATATGGTTTTAGCATTTCGATTTTCTTGTCATACAAAATATATCTCTGTTTAAATTACATGAAATGTAAATAAAAGAAAGTGTCGCCAAACGATACATTAGTTTATTAACTATACGCACACGTCTTATTCTTTCACTTACATCGCATGAATGGTAACGGACTTGGCTTCTTTCAGTAGTTGCTACCTTGTTTTGGGTTAGTGTAATGATGACCTGTCGTTAGGGTCATGCAAAACCTAATTAACCTATGTAGTTAGGGTAAATAAGGTATCGAATCCAAGGAGCGTGTGGTCAGTGAGTGTTGTTTAGTTGATTGAAACGTACTACTTATGAAGATGCTATATGACTTATGAAGAGTGCACTTTGTTCATTTAAGATTTTTGATTTTAAGTTGTTGTTTATAATACTAATAATTAATTGAAAGTATAAATAAAAATAATGTTGTAAACAATCGGATTAAAAAGATTACACTAAGGATTCGGCAATTGAATACTAGGGCTTTAACAATTGGGTAAACAATAATAATGTAATTGGCACTAACGGAGTGATTGTTCAATAGGCTTAGGTATCAAGTTTTATCAATATCCAAGATAGATTAAACTATACTTCATTACCTAGAACATACAATCCTATGTTTGTGTTAACGTAAGGAATCATGCTTATCTCACGAGAAATTGGCACAAGATCAATTAACTACAATGAGTTTAGCATAAGATTAATCACCAATTAACACGGTTAATTCAAGCACACAACTAACAAAAAAAAAAGTTTAAGAACAATACCCAATGTGTTCAAAACCTAGATATCAAAAGCCTACATCCCCAGTGTAATACAAAGGGATTAGCCAAGCATGGCCATAAAGCTTGATGCCTCAAAAGTTAGATCTCTAATCTTCTTGTCCCTCTTTCTCTTCTGCGATGCCTTATGTCCTAAGAACTCTCCAAAATAATATTACCTTCTTGTGTCGCACCCTCTAAATATCTCCCCGATTGATTTCTTTTTTCCTGTGCGCCGTCTAAAGAATGTATAATAAAACTTCCAAAAATCCCTAAAGCCCTTTTCTTTTTTGGACTTATTTGGGCCACGTGAGTACGTGACACAAAGTCACTTTGCAATTCTTTTATTTTATTATTATTATTATTATTATTATTATTATTATTATTTAATATACTATTATTATAAATGGTATTATGACCCCATGCTCTTGACTCGGGTGTTCGGGTCTCGAATATAATCTGTACTGTTTTAGCCCCGCTCCATGCGATCACCTACCAAAAATATAAAATAAATAAATTAGTAGTAAAAACAACCAAAAAGTAATAAAATATATACAATACTAAAATAATAGAGTACAGACCTAAAACTAATAAAAATACTATCTAAACAACTCAAAAATATACAAAACTGGCAAATAAACATGATGCCTGCAACCGCGCATCACACCCCCACACTTATCTTTTTTCGTCTCGAAAAAATTATATACACTCTGCTCAAGACATTATCACAGACTAGCACCCCAGTCGCCCCATCATACCTTAGCTAAGGTCCAAAGTCATACCCCATTTACAGATCAGCATTAGATGTGTTAATTCAGCAAGTCAAATTGATTTCCATTTAAAAACAGAATTTACCCGACTAAAGCTAACATGCTTCTGGTTTTTATTTTCATGCAACACACCCCTCACAATTTTTCACTCCACTCGGTTTAATATCTGGACTAGCATGTAATGCGCTAGTATTAATCACTCAAAAACCAAGTATGCAACTCTGTTATCATAGGCTTGTATGACAATCACACCTCAACTGTAGGCAATGCACATATCTAAAGGACTTATGGGTTTTGGGCTTAGGTAAAGGTAGGAAACATTTGGCTAACAAGTGGCTAAAACGAAGACACGTACTGTAACATCGCAAAATTTTCCCCAAAATTTTAATACATAAAAAGCCCTTATATTTATATATATATATATATATATATATATATATTTATTACACCTTTATCATTAATATTATACAAATGTGCCTAAGTCTTTATTTATCCTAACTCACAACTTATATACATACATAAATGTATATAAATAATAATAATAATATGATTCTAAATTCTTTTTTTTTTCACATACAAGATATTTTTTTTTTTAAATAAAGCCTTGAGTTAAATAGTCAAAGTCCTAGTCAAAGTCTTAGTCAAACAGTCAAAGTCTTAGTCAAATAGACAATTCATCATAAAACCTTACTTTATGGTGTTGACCAATTTTAATGGCTAATTGACTCCAAAACTAGTATAAAAACCCACCTATGACCCATTACACTTTGCACCTCTAATTCAATTGTTTCTAATTATATAAATCTATACAACTACAACTCATATACTGTGCTTGTTATACTTGCTTGCATAAACATGTTATCAATTTGCAACCTATGTGTATAATAAATGTTGCACTTAATAGAGGTCATCATGCCTTTTCAACAGTCGGGAGAGGCCCTACAACCTGCTCCACGACTGGTGGAGGCTATCGAACCTACTCAACGATTGGTAGAGGTCATTATGCCTTTTCAACAGTCGGGAGAGGCCCTACAACCTACTCCACGACTGGTGGAGGCTATCGGACCTGCTCAACAATCGGTGGAGATATAGAAGGACACAAAACTTTAATGTAAGGTAAATTGGTGATTGCGGTCCGGAACGTAATCATGAATTTACAGGTACGTTAAGGTAGTGTGAAATTCTATCAAGGTTTTCAGTAAATAACCAATTATAAACTCTAGTTACCTGGTAGTTCATTTAGTCTTTCTATAGTCAATCAACTCATGCATTTCTTTTAGGAGTCCTAAAACTTAAGATTCTTATTCTCCTTGCTATTTCAGATGAACCTAATCCAACCCTTAAAACTCACACATATCAAAACTCTTACCCAAATTATTCGAAACAGTTTATTCTGTTACCTATAAATTTATGTCATGCCTTAACTCGAAACTTCCCAAACCACCCTTGTCCTAATTTCTACCCAATCACCTTCAACCCTGTGTTTTCAATAAACTTCGGGACGAAGTTTCCAAAAGTAGGGGAGACTGTAACATCGCAAAATTTTCCCCAAAATTTTAATACATAAAAAGCCCTTATATATATATATATATATATATATATATTTATTACACCTTTATCATTAATATTATACAAATGTGCCTAAGTCTTTATTTATCCTAACTCACAACTTATATACATACATAAATGTATATAAATAATAATAATATGATTCTAAATTCTTTTTTTTTCACATACAAGATATTTTTTTTTAAATAAAGCCTTGAGTTAAATAGTCAAAGTCCTAGTCAAAGTCTTAGTCAAACAGTCAAAGTCTTAGTCAAATAGACAATTCATCATAAAACCTTACTTTATGGTGTTGACCAATTTTAATGGCTAATTGACTCCAAAACTAGTATAAAAACCCACCTATGACCCATTATACTTTGCACCTCTAAATCGATTGTTTCAATCCGATTAAACTTTCCCTCATACCTTTCTTCTATAGTCTATTACTTCTACAATTGAAGCTTTGATTATAAGCTCTTGTAATTGGCGAATTGGAAGCTTGATATTCTTTCTTTTTCGTTTTCTTCAATTTGGACTAGCTACGTTGTTGAGTCTTTGGGATTCGCCTCGCATACATTCACAACACATTATTCTATTTTTTTTACGAGACATAGCATTTTGCTAAGGTGAGTTTTACATAGCCCCTTTTCTATTAATCACCATTTTTGGGGTGAAATATGTTACAACATTATTTATGCAATTCAATCATCAATGTGTCTATGTGTATTTCTATGTTGCATTATGTCTTGAACATGACTAGGGTAAGCACAATTCTAGCATAAACATTCATCAGCCAAACGGTATACATTGATAGATCTATTGGACTGACAATCCCACCCGGATACGTGCCTCCTACAAAGGTTACGTGGGTGTTTGTTACTGCAATATAAACGAGTGAACCATGAGCGTATGGGATGTACCACAATACAACAGTCACAAGGTTGATTATGCACTCGATTTACTTCTAGTATGTTTTCGCATATGGACTAGATTGCCATGACACATGAATTGCACAACAATTTTATTCTATTATCAAAACCTATGTAATTCTCACCAAATTTTGTTGACCCAAAATATTTTCAACTTAACATGTTTCAGGTTCTACTTGTTTGAAGGTTTGAATTGATGCTTGAAGATGTTTGCATAGTTTTATTCAATTTGATGTACAAATTCTTAGAACAATTGTATGTAACTTATTTAAAGTATTTAATGAAATTTATTATTCACCATGAGGTACTGAACAATCATCAATACGTGACATCCCGATGTTTCCGCCATCGGTTGGGGTGTTACACGTACCGACCCATGACAATCTTTTATTCATACTAAACACAATAACTAAAACTGTGGGTTATTTTCAACCCATATTACATAATACTCACAATTTTTTTTCTTTTTTTTTTCTTTTTTTCTTTTCTTTTATTTTTTCTTTCTTTTCTTTTTTCAGTCACCTACTTTGATATATCGACCTCATGAATTGACTGATTTTTTTTTTCAGCGTATAAATACTAAACATCATAATAACACACTTAGATTGTCAAGTAACACTGGTGACACAAAAAAGGTCGGTTTAAGAAACTGATTTGGGTTTAACAAACGAATAGGTAAAGGCTCAACATGGCTACTAAGGGTAATATTGTTGGTAAACAGGTTAATCACGTAGACAAATACACGGGTATCAAACGAAAAGGGTAATCCTAAATTGCCTTTATCATCTATGTGCATATCTAGTCTACAACCTCGGCATGTATCAAATCACACAAGTTCTGCAACAAAGAAACATCTGGCCTACTCTCACAAATGAAAATATATAATTCAATCTATCAACTAGTAGGCTCAAGATCTCACAAAAGTGGGGAAATGGGTTACCGATGTGTGCATGCATTTATTACCAATAGCTTGTTAAATCTAGTCAGACAATTCTAAACTTTTTTCTTAAAAACACCTGCTGAAAACGGTTCATACTACTTTTCCACAAATTAGACCATGACTAAGGATCTACTACCAAAACAATCAAGAAACAGCTGGTAGGTACCGAAAAAGCTGCTTTTATGCCTGATTAGAATGCTCTTTTTTTTAGGAACAGTTTTCAAGACATTTTCAATTTTTTTTTAGACACAATTTTTTTTTTTAAGACACAGAAGTAAATAAAAACGAAGTTTCCCCACCCCCACACTTTAACGACACATTGTCCTCAATGTGAGCTAGGAATAAAATAAAGCAGAAATAAAAATAAAATACAACAGTAAAAGGAACAGACTCCCCTGGATATAGGCAGTGCGCGTATGAGTCTCTGGAATTCCTCCCAATCGAACCGTATAGCATTTCATTCGCGGCCGATAGACAAACCTGAACTAAGACTCAAAAGAAAAATAAAAGCGTAAAATTCTAGGATGCCTGATACACCGATGGTGTATAGATTTACCCCGCCTGAATGGAGATTGAGTACAGGCAAGTTATCTGATTGCAAGTTAAACTCAAATCATTCCCAGAAATCAAAAGAGACTCAAAATACTAAATAAAAATAAAAGAAAAATAAATAAATATACAAACTATACAAGAATCATACCTGATTTTTTTTTTTTTTAGAGTTAAGGTTTACCTATATAAAAATTGTACACTTTTACAACTACGCTTCCCACCCCCCGAAAAAAAATTAGTATTGTCCCCAATACTACAATTAGAATACGTACCTGGGATGGGAGCTAGCACCTGCATTTTTAATTGATTTCATAGGTTGGTAAGCCCTCTAAGAAGCTTACCAACTCGACAATGTTACCGTGCTCCGTGAGATGTTCCACGTAAGGCTTTAGACGATGCCCATTCACGGTTTGCTTCGACCCATCTTTTGGGTCCTCAATGTCCACATCGCCAAGCTTTCCAACCCGCGTTATTATGTACGGGCCATTCCACTTACTCTTGAGCTTCCCAGGGAAGAGCTTTAACTTGGAGTTATAGAGCCAAACTTTTTGACCCACTTCGAATTCCTTCTTACGAATCTTCGCGTCATGAGCTCTTTTCATTTGATCCTTGTATTTTGACGCAATATCGTAAGCTTCATCCCTTAACTCTTCCAACTCACACAGCTTGAGTTTCCTCTCTCGACCTGCATCATCATAACTCAAATTAACCTTTTTTATAGCCCAATATGCCCGGTGAACTAATTCAACCGGGAGATGACAATCTCTACCATATACTAATCGATAAGGAGTTGTTCCAATAGGTGTTTTGTAGGCTGTGCGGTATGCCCATAAAGCATCATCTAGCTTTGTTGACCAATCCTTTCGGTCCGCACGAACCGTTTTTTGTAAAATTTCTTTGATTTGCCTATTGGAAACCTCAACTTGTCCACTAGTTTGTGGATGATATGGGGTGGCAATCCTATGGTCAACACCATATCGCTTAAGCAATTTTCCGAATTTTCGGTTTTTAAAATGAGATCCCCCATCACTTATAATTGTGCGAGGTAACCCAAACCTTGAAAATATATGTGTTTGAATAAAATTGCAAACAACGATATGGTCATTGGTTTTGGTGGCAATAGCTTCAACCCATTCAGAGACATAATCTACCGCCACCAAAATGTATAGATTACCAAAAGAATTGGGAAATGGTCCCATGAAATCAATTCCCCATACATCAAACACATCAACAACCATAATGGGTTGCATTGGCATTTCGTCACGTCTTGAGATGCTTCCTAATTGTTGGCAATGTAGGCAATTTCTAGCATACTCAAACGAATCCTTAAAGATTGTTGGCCAATACAACCCACTAGACAAAACCTTGTGACCCGTTTTTTGGCCACTGAAATGTCCTCCACATGCATAAGAGTGCACGTGCTTCAACACACTCATGATCTCCTCATCCGGGATGCATCTTCGAATGATTTGATCCGCTCCCACTCTAAACAGGTCAGGATCATCCCAAATGTAATGTTTCACTTGGGACAAAAAGTGGAGCCTCTTCTTCCTTACCCAATGTTCCGGCATTGTACCTGTCACCAGAAAATTAACAATATTAGCAAACCAAGGTAATGTCGAAACAGCTAACAAGTGCTCATCTGGGAATGACTCATTAATTTCATTCGTTGAGTCTTCCTCCTCAATCATCAGTCTAGACAAATGGTCTGCAACCACGTTCTCCGTGCCTTTCTTGTCACGGATCTCCAAATCAAACTCTTGCAATAAGAGTATCCATCTTATTAACCGGGGCTTAGCATCCTTCTTATCCATTAAGTACCTGACAGCACTATGATCAGTATAAATAATAATTTTGCTACCCCACACATAAGACCGAAATTTGTCTAGAGCATATACCACCGCTAGTAGCTCTTTTTCGGTAGTAGTATAATTTAATTGTGCTTCCGAAAGAGTCTTACTTGCGTAGTATATAGCAACGGGTTTCCTATCTACCCGTTGACCCAACACGGCCCCAACCGCATACCCACTTGCATCACACATTATTTCAAAAGGTAAAGACCAATTAGGTGATTGCAAAATTGGAGCCTCAATCAATTTCCTTTTCAAGTTATCAAAGGCTTCGACACATTTTTCATCAAACTCAAATGGGGCGTCTTTTAATAATAATTTACATAAAGGTTTTGTAATGTCACTAAAACCCTTAATAAATCTCCTATAAAATCCTGCATGCCCCAAAAATGATCTTATCCCTTTGACATTTGTGGGATGAGGTAAAGTTGATATGACTTGAATCTTGGCATGATCAACCTCAATCCCACGGCTCGAAACAACATGACCTAATACTATCCCTTCTTGGACCATAAAGTGACTTTTCTCCCAACTCAATACCAAATTCGTTTTTACACATCTTTGTAAAACTTTTTCTAATTGATTTAAACAGGAATCAAACGAAGACCCAAAAATAGAAAAGTCATCCATGAAGATTTCCACAGACTCCCCCACCATATCTAAAAAGATACTCATCATACACCTTTGAAAGGTGGCGGGGGCATTACAAAGACCAAATGGCATTCGCCTAAATGCAAAAGTGCCATATGGGCAAGTAAAGGTAGTCTTTTGTTGATCCTCGGGATGAATAGCAATTTGATTGTAACCCGAATACCCATCCAAGAAACAATAAAATTTTTGTCCGGCTAATTTTTCTATTATTTGGTCAATGAAGGGTAAAGGAAAATGATCTTTGGAAGTTGCAGCATTTAACTTCCTATAGTCAATACAAATACGCCACCCGGTTACCGGCCGGGTAGCTACCTCCTCACCTGAGTCGTTTTTCACGACTTGAATACCTGCCTTCTTTGGAACGGTTTGAGTTGGACTAACCCATTGGCTATCCGAGATGGGGTAAATGATACCCGCATCTAACCATTTCAGCACCTCTTTTTTCACAACCTCCCGCATGTTAGGGTTTAACCTCCTTTGAGCATCTCTCGCGGGAATCACCTTCTCATCTGTGATGATTTTGTGCATCACAATTGACGGACTAATACCTTTCAAATCCGCCACAGTCCACCCAATAGCAGCTCTATGGGTCACCAATACTTTCATCAGTTTTTCTTCTTGCTCCCCGGTCAAGTTTGAAGCAATGATTACCGGGAGCGTGTTGCCTTCACCAACATAAGCATATTTTAAATGCTTAGGCAACTCCTTCAGTTCCACTTGTGGTGGCTCAACTAAAGACGGCTTCAATTTCGTATCAATGTGATCGGGAAGACTCTCCACTTGATGAGTCCATGGTGGTCTTCCTCCTTGCACCGCCATCGCTTCTTGAGTCTTTTCCTCCTCCTCCATGCTCTTTAATATCTCCACCTGTAACCTGTTAAACATAAAACACTCCTCTATTGTGTTTTCCTCATCTACAACGGTGTCGTATAGAGGTATACACTCGTCAACAATGTCCGCCATATAGCATTCATCATTGACTAGAGGGTTAGTCCCATTTGAAAAAACATTTAACCTAAACCTACGGTTACCAAAGGTCATGTCAAGCGTGCCCGTTTTGCAGTTAATTTGGGCATTGGCTGTGGCCAAAAATGGTCGACCTAGTATAACTGTTGGTTGTTTGGTTAGGTCCATGGAAACATAATCAAGTACTAAAAAGTCCACCGGATAATAAAAATCTTCAACTTTTACTATCACAACAGTAACCATCCCACGGGGTAGTTTAGGAGTCAAGTCAGCTAACACCACGGTGGTGTTAGACTCCTGAAGTGGACCAAATTCGTACTGGTCATAAAGACTACCCGGTAAGATGCTTACACTAGCTCCAAGGTCCAAGAGTGCCCGTGTCATTTTAAATTCTCCAACTTTAATGGATATGATGGGCGCCCCCGGATCTTGCAACTTTGGTGGGAGTGAACCCGAAAGAATAGAACTCACATTTTCGGTTAAATCAATTTTCTTTGGAATTTTGTGAATTCTCTTTTGGGTACACAAATCTTTCAAATACTTTGCATAAGAAGGAACTTGTTTGATTGCATCTAAAAATGGTAAATTAATTTTTACTTGTTTAAAAATTTCCCATAACTCTTCCTGTTGTGGGCCCCTTTTCTTGACCACCTTTTTAGATGGTTCCAACAATGCTTCAGGATAAGGGATGGTATTACCCTCCACACCCTTTTCCTTAGCCTTGGGAACTTGTTCATTTTCAACGGGTTTTGGTTTTTCAAAAAACTTTTTACTTTTATTTTTACCCGTTTCCTCCTCACTTTCACTTTCATCATTCACATCTTCCACCACCCCTTCGACAAATTGGGGTGGTGGTGGCTCACTTTTATCATCAATTTTATTATTAACAGTTTTACCACTACGAAGAACAGTTACCTTATTAATTGGAGCATTGTGATTGTTCTTCGAGCTCGAACCTTGATGCTGCGGGTTGATAGTGGTATCGCTAGGAAGCTTCCCCGTGCTTCCTCTCAATTGAGCCATCTCTTCTGCAAGTTGTCCCACTTGTTTCGCTAGAGCCTCGTGAGACTTGTCTCTCACCTCATTTACCTTGTTGTTCTCTTTCATCATGTTCATTAAAGCATCCATCTTTGAACTCAAAGATTCATCACCTCCACCTTGATTGCTTGACGAACCACCTTGATTAAACCCTCTTTGATAATTACCACCTTGATTATAGTTTCTTTGATAACCACCACCTTGATTATAGTTACCTTGGCGGTTCTGATATGATCCACCTTGGTTACCCCCTTGAGTGTTTGATTGAAAATTCGGATTCATCTGATTTGAAGCATTACCATACCTGAAATTAGGATGGTTCCTTAAACCTGGATGATAAGTGTTGGAGTTCATGTCATATTTCTTTTCCCCTCCATACACTTGATTTACATCAGCAGTTTCTTGAACCGAATTTTCCGGGCACTCATCAGTTTTATGACCCATTTCGTTACATACTCCACACACCGCATATGGCCCCGATGATACTTCCCTTTTCTTCATACGAGCCAATTCTCTTTCCAAAGTAGCAATTCGGTCTTTTGCATTGGTATCCACATCTGAAAGAGACTTTGAAATGGGGTGTTTGGTTCTTCTGTCTGCGGATTCTTCAGCTTTGGAGTTCTTACTCATTCTCTCCAAAAAATCCCAATCTTCTTGCTCCGGGTTAGACAATAAAGTCCCATTGCTAGTGGACTTTAGGTATTTCCTTTCCTCTTTGCTCAACCCATTCACAAAACTATTAACCAATTCCCATAATTCGATGTTGTGATGTGGGCATTTCCGAATCAATTCTTTAAAACGAGTGAAGGCTTCATGAAGTGGTTCCCCTTGTAATTGTTGAAAGGAACGAATCTCCAATCGAGCCCCATCCGTCTTGAAACTAGGGTAATACTCATCCAAGAATACCTGTTGCATATCTCCCCAAGTATAGATGCTGTGTGCAGGCAAAGTGAGAAACCAAGTCTTTGCCTTATCCTTGAGGGAGAACCGGAACAACCTTAACTGAACTTCATCTAAGGAGAAATTGTGACCTCCCATAGTACCGCACATTGCTTTGAATTCAGAAAGATGATCGTATGGGTCTTCAGTAGCCATCCCATGAAAATGAGGAAGAATGTTGATATAGTTCGGTTTACAATCGAAAGATCTTCTTCCTGCAGGTGGAGGTACAATGGGTGATTCATTCTCGGAGGCAAGTGGTCTAAACCGACTATTAACCCCTTGCATTGGAACATGAGGCCTTTTTCGCGGTGCATCAACCTCTTCTTCTCTTTGTTGCCTTCTCATAGGGGGTCTTCTATTTGCTTGACCAACATAATGTGCATCCCGATAATAATTACCCTGATGATTTCGGTGCCCTCTTGGGTTTTGCCTCAGTCGATTGACAAAGTCATGATTATAGTACCCTTCATTTCCCACATTCTGGTGTGCACCCACATTGGAGTGATGATCACTTTGGTAGTCTTCTTCATCTTCATGCCTACCATTACCATTGCCATATCCCCAACCATCTTCTTCTTCAGTAAACTCCCTTTCCGACTGTTCATCTTCCCCCGAATGATATGTGTGAACGCTGACTCGCTCTGATGACTGATAACTTGGAACACTAAATGGTTCATCATCGTTGATATTTCCTCTCAGATCTTCAATATTATCCTCAAGGTCATCATATCTTGCTTCATTAAATCTGTTCACAGGGTCGAATGTGGGATTGCCACGGTTTGATACAGAGGGGCCTTGATTGACATTTCGGGTGTTGGGAATTTGGTTATAGTTTGATTGAGGAGGTGGGTGTCGTTGTGGGTGTTGGGTTCGGTTTGGATGTGGTGGAGTGGATGGTATACGGTTTTCACCCGAACGGCGGTTTTGATTTGAAGTGGCCATTTGGACGGTTCCAAAAGACAAGGTTTGGTGTGTAAGTGGTGATTGAGGGTTAGAAGGAATCGGCTCCTCTAACCGGTGTTGTCGGTTTCTTCTTGCTACTCTTTCGATTTCTGGTTCAAACACTAAAGGAGATGTCCTCCCCGAATGTCTTGTACGCATGCACTACCTGTAAACTGCACAAGTAACACACCCGCGTAATAAAGAAAAAAATAGAGAATAAACCAAACAAACACTTAAACAGATTATCACAAAATCAACTAATCTCTAAACACTAAGCGCACTAGCTCCCCGGCAACGGCGCCATTTGATGACCTGTCGTTAGGGTCATGCAAAACCTAATTAACCTATGTAGTTAGGGTAAATAAGGTATCGAATCCAAGGAGCGTGTGGTCAGTGAGTGTTGTTTAGTTGATTGAAACATACTACTTATGAAGATGCTATATGACTTACGAAGAGTGCACTTTGTTCATTTAAGATTTTTGATTTTAAGTTGTTGTTTATAATACTAATAATTAATTGAAAGTATAAATAAAAATAATGTTGTAAACAATCGGATTAAAAAGATTACACTAAGGATTCGGCAATTGAATACTAGGGCTTTAACAATTGGGTAAACAATAATAATGTAATTGGCACTAACGGAGTGATTGTTCAATAGGCTTAGGTATCAAGTTTTATCAATATCCAAGATAGATTAAACTATACTTCATTACCTAGAACATACAATCCTATGTTTGTGTTAACGTAAGGAATCATGCTTATCTCACGAGAAATTGGCACAAGATCAATTAACTACAATGAGTTTAGCATAAGATTAATCACCAATTAACATGGTTAATTCAAGCACACAACTAACAAAAAAAAAAGTTTAAGAACAATACCCAATGTGTTCAAACCCTAGATATCAAAAGCCTACATCCCCAGTGTAATACAAAGGGATTAGCCAAGCATGGCCATAAAGCTTGATGCCTCAAAAGTTAGATCTCTAATCTTCTTGTCCCTCTTTCTCTTCTGCGATGCCTTATGTCCTAAGAACTCTCCAAAATAATATTACCTTCTTGTGTCGCACCCTCTAAATATCTCCCCGATTGATTTCTTTTTTCCTGTGCGTCGTCTAAAGAATGTATAATAAAACCTCCAAAAATCCCTAAAGCCCTTTTCTTTTTTGGACTTCTTTGGGCCACGTGAGTACGTGACACAAAGTCACTTTGCAATTCTTTTATTTTATTATTATTATTATTATTATTATTATTATTATTTAATATACTATTATTATAAATGGTATTATGACCCCATGCTCTTGACTCGGGTGTTCGGGTCTCGAATATAATCTGTACTGTTTTAGCCCCGCTCCATGCGATCACCTACCAAAAATATAAAATAAATAAATTAATAGTAAAAACAATAAAAAAAGTAATAAAATATATACAATACTAAAATAATAGAGTACAGACCTAAAACTAATAAAAATACTATCTAAACAACTCAAAAATATACAAAACTGGCAAATAAACATGATGCCTGCAACCGCGCATCATGTAATTCATGAGTTTGCTTTCATTAATAACATGCATTTTGTGTTAAAGTAACTAATATTTCTTTCTAGGCCGTTATCATATTTCTTGTGCTGAACTTACTGAAATTGTATGTAGGTTTGGTTAATTATGTAATCTACATTACAATGTTCATCCTGAAATTAACTTCAATATCACATCACCCTCAACGTTGATGAATACCAGAGTTCTAAGTGATTTTATTATTGTAATACATGTACTTATTTGTAGATTAATTGATAGGCCATTGCGGCCAACCATGCACAAGGGCTTCTACCATGAAATTTAAATACTATCATGGGTATGTACTTTGCTTATATCAAGTATCGGTTTTCTTAGCATTTTTCTTTTCATATGTCATGAAGCTAGCTTATGCTGTTTTCAAAGCTTGTAGCTCGTACTATAAAAATTAACTCTATTGTATACTTTATTTGATACAGTACATGTTTATTCAAACCTTCTTGAAATTTGGTTAGGTGATTATTAATCTCAATTCTAATTACCTTTTGACGTTTTAAAACTGCAACCAATATGTTGAGAGTTCTTGTTGAAACTCATTCATGTGCATGTTTTAAGCTATGATGGTTTACACTCCCCACATTCTCTGGCTTTAACAGCCGCTGGAATTGCGGTGTAAGATTCATCAACAAATTAGTCATTTTTGCTCTTATACAACATCAAAGAAAATGTTAATTGCAGCTACCTAATTACAGTTATTGCTGCTAAATTATGTACCTAACAGAGCTATCTCAGAAGTGCCAACTACAAACACTATAGCAGGTGTTCGAATTGGTTTGATTGATGACAAGTTTGTTATGAATCCAACAACCATAGATATGGAAAATTCAAAACTAGATTTAATGTTGGCAGGCTTAGAAATTAGGATATTAAAGATAGAGGTTCTAACCATGCTTCTTTTTATTGTCAGTACACTAAATTTTAAGACTTTGTTATTTGTGATAAACATATTTATTTATGTAATTTGTCAGTTTCCTCTATATGTATGCACTTCAAAAAGTTAGTTTTTCTAACCAACTAGGTTAGAATACCGTGTTTATAACTAACTTGGTTTTAGTCATGGTTAGGGCTCTAAATTGAATCGAACCGTGCACGCCCTTAAAATCACATAGGTGTTGGTTTTTGTTATCAGTCGGGACACCCACTGCAACACGCGGACATTACTAGTATATACTAAAAAGCAAGTTTGGCTGCTCTCACAAAAATTATTGTTGAGGCTGTACCTCTCATAAATTAATTAATTTATGCACAGTTTTGTTGCCATGTACTTATTATTATTAGACTATTTGGAGTGGAGTCAGGGAGTGGAGTGGACTCGGGATGATGACATGGACAAGTCCTCCAAGAGGAACACCGCCCCCATCAATTTTCGGTGACTTTAGGGTTTCTTCCCTCTTCTCCCGAGTGATTTTTATTATATTTTATTATATATAATAATATTATTTCCAAACTTTTCATTTCTTTTTATATATAATATTATTATATAAAATAATAAAAAAAAGAAGGGGGAATGTGGGAATTAGGGGAAACCATTTACAAACTTTGGGAGAGAAAATAAAGGAAATGATGTGATGCTGATGTGGCATTTGAGAGAGTTGGTGGAATATTGCACCACACCATATAGTCATACCTTGTATCCATTTTCCGTCACGTTGTGAAGCTCTGGCAAACCGAACATTGGTAAAACATTTTATATATGTCTTTTAATGTAATATTCCTTCTTGAAAACCGATAAGAGCCTCAAGAAAGAATTAGGGTGCGAATTTCTAATACAGTACGACTTATCATGAAATGTACGCATATGTATCTAGTCTAAATGAGTTTTGGATTGAAGACACATTTAGCTAGACAGTACGTGGTCCTGTTAACCTAGCGTGTTCACAAGCTATGGTTATTGTTTTCTTTAAAAATGTGTTTTATGTCATAACGTAAACTCACAAAACATTTAATGTCAAAATCTAAAAGTCAATCTTTTGTAGTTTAATGATAACTGCTTTATATAAATTTGTACAATATTAAAAGTTTTATAATTTTAAAAAAGTTCAAAAAAAATACTTAGTTAAATGCATTGTATTTGTGATCATGTAAATCCCTTTATTTCTCTGTTCATGCAGTGGCAAAGCTTGGAGATTAAATCGGTGGGGGCTAGACTTATTTTTTTTTTTCCGATCGGTAGGAGCCGTAAGATTAAATTGGTGGGGTCGGACTCAATTTATATAAAAATTACCTACGAAAATCACAAAATTCCACCACTGCGTCAAAAAAAGTGAGGGTCGGGGCACCCCTGGCCCTCACAAACCTTCGCCCCTGTGTTCATGTCGAGATTGATAGTTCAATCCACAACAAGTCGCATTTAAAACCCCTTTAAATGGTTGTTATATTACTTATTAATATATTTATTGTGTCCTATTAGTTTATGCGAGGGGAATATATTGTGCGACCATAATAATGCACAAATAAGAAATATGAAAAAAATGCACGATTACATCAGTCTTGGCAATCAAAATTTAAATTATACCTAAGGTTCCGAATGTTTCTTCTTTCACACGGGTTTGTCCTTACACAAAGAGGCGTCGCAACGAGATAATATGGTTCCAAATGTCTCGATAGCTACCTAGGTCTTGTTCACACATCGACCTCCGCCTTTGATTCATTTTGCTTCCGCACATCTTGACGTCATGGGGACATCACCGTAAACCGGTTCGAAGAACCATGTCTACTAGTTATTGAGAATCTGACAAATGATTGCATCATTGACCATGCTAGTTCACTTATATGATGCCAAAGAAGAAGGATACTAACAAAAGCTGGCAATCAATGATAGCGCAAACATGGATGACAACAGCGCGACAAACGAATACCAAATCTACCCGACAGAGAAATTAAACGGTTGAATGCTGAATCTAATGCCAACACTGACTCACAATGTGACTACTATTAGAGGCGCGTTGTGGGCCTGGAACTTAAAACGAAAAGTGAAGGTGTGTTTGTCTATTTGGTGTTTTGGATCAATGGAGGTGTTTTGTGTGTGTATGTTTATTTATTTATTTTTATTTTTACAATTATGTCTTTTTTTTATTATTAAATGGGTATAAGAGACTTCTAAAATTATATAACTATAACTTTTAACATACGGCAATGTTACATATTGACAAAGTGTATAACTTTTAGTGTACTCTAGAACCAAATTAATAAGTTCTTAGTAAGCTTTTCTAAGAAATGTTAACTAGACGCCAAAATTAGAGACATAGTACCATTTATGTTTAAAGGTGGTGTTCATCCCAATCCCATAGCTAAGGTTAGCCGAATATACCAATCATGATATTAGGTACGTTTGTGGATATTGATCCTACACCCAAAAAAGACCAACAAAAAAACAAACAAATTTTGCATGAAACACAAGATAAAGTATAAAATGTATTTTATTGCAATTGGTATATTTATTCTATCAAAAGCTAATGGTTAAAGAAACATTTCATTTTGTAAAATAAAAAACAACAACCATACCCAGTAAAATCTCACAAATAGCAAAGCTATTAGCAAGGTCTGGGGAGGGTGAGATGTAAGCGAGCCTTACCCCTATCCCTAGGAATAGAGAGGCTGCTTCCGAAGAGACCCACAGCTCCAAGTTTATTAAAGATGTAAATGTACATCCACCACACAATAAAGGCAACAACACCAACAATAGTAATAACAACAATAACAATAAATCAATAATAATAATTGTAATACCTAAATAAAATAGCTACAAAGGAGTGGGAGAGTGCAATAAAGAAACATAAATGGCTAACACCTCAAGACGCAACACATAAACATAAAAATACGGTGATCGCATGGTAAGGCCCAACTACGTTGTCTGAAAATTATAAACCCCGAAAGCCTGACTAAGGTACAAATTGTAGCCTCCCCTAAAAGTCTTTTATCTTAATCCTACGTCTCCACGAACTCCTATCATGGACCATGTCCTCAGAGAGGTGCAACTCTAGCAAATCTTGCCTAATTCGGTCATCTCAAGTCAATTTGGGTCTGCCTCTACTTCTTCCCCCCTCTATGCAGAATGTTTCTACTACTCCAACTGGCGCTGAGGTATGCCTCCTCTTCACATGCCCAAACCATCTCAATCTCCCCTCTTGCATCTTATCTGATATACTAGACACTCCTAACCTTTCCCTAAAGACTTCATTTCTTATTCGGTCTAACCTTGTGTGCCCGCACATCCATCTCAACATCCTCATCTCTGTTATATCCATCTTCCGTGCATGCATTTTCCTAATGGCCCAACAGTCTGTCCCATACAGCATGGCAGGTCTAACAGCTACTCTATAGAACTTCCCCTTTAGTCTAGTTGGGAACCTTTTATCGCATAATACCCCAGAGGCTGCTCGCCACCTACACCATCCTGCCTGTATACGGTGGGTTACATCACTATCTATCTCCCCGTCTCTTTGAACAAGCGATCCTAAGTACTTGAACTTAGTTACCTGCGGGACCGGGTGGCCCTCAGTTGTGATCCGGGTATCCTCGTTGTCGCCTACTTCACTAAAGTCGCAGTGGAGATACTCAGTCTTAGATCGACTAATTCTTAGCCCTTTTCCCTCTAAAGCTGCCCGCCACTCTTCTAACTTCGAATTCAGGATTTGCTTCGTCATAGAGTGTTTAATTGTAAAATATATACATATAAAAAATAGATGCCATAGAGTGTTTAATTGCGGTAGACGGCTCGTATGTATTTGTTTCGATTGTCTAAGTATCCACACGTAAATGTGAATTTTCACGTCACTACCACTCAAGGAGTGACGCTTTAACTAACTAAGCAGTAAGCACTTAAAGGAGTGTACTGATTTAACTACACTTTTTTAGTGTTGGTGATATCATAAGTTCGAATTGTTTCGAGTAAATTTTTTATACTCTTAAGAATCTCATGGTAGTTAATATGTCTTCACATCAAGATTCAAGACCTATATGTTATTATTTCTATAGCAAGTTCAAAATGTAATTCGAAATGCACATCCTATTCAGTTAAAACGTATAGCTTTATGTATAATCGGTTCGGTTAATTTAATTATATAACACCCCAAAACCTTTGGCTAATCGGTTATGTAAATACATAACCATTGGCTAATTGTTCAATTCGGTTCTGTTAAATTGGTTAACTCGGTTAAGATTCCTTTAATTCAGTTAAATATAACCCCAGTAACCCACTACATTAACATTTGGCCCAATAAGCCCAATGACCATAGGTGGAGACAAAGCCCAAGTCCAATTAAAAACATATCTTTAGGCTTTAGCGACTGTAAGTGTATCCCATTCGTTTGATTCTTATTCTCACATATCCTAGTTACTTTTTTGTATTCATTATGTTTGAAGAAGTATAGGTGTCAAATCGGGCATGTTAAAATAAGTTGATAAGACATCTACAGTATATTAAAAGTAATTACAAAACTACAAATAAAAAACATAACTTATAACTTTTTTAAAAAAAATACATATACTCATCATTTTTCTTTTACATGGTTTTTGCTTAACATATAATCAATGAATTACAACCATTTATGAAACATCTATATAAAAACCGATAAATTTTTCAACGATAATTCTAAGTTTAAAATAAGAGTACGCTTCTATGGTATCATCCGTGTTGCGAACATAGTGATGATTAATACTTTTAGGGGGTTTAAAACTTGTTCATTTTTTTTTCACTCCTATGTTATGCATTGTTTGAGTAGAATGCAAGAAGTTGTTACAATAAAACCAACTTGTACAATTACAATTATACAAATGATCTCTAACTTTAACAAAACATTTTTCATTTACATGATTGTATTTGTATTTTCAGTATAAATACTAATCATTACAATATTCATGTGGATACAAGGCTACAAGTTACTATCATGTGGTGGTGTATGTTTGAAAACAAAAATAGTGAGTGGGTGGTAGTTGCTTTTGTGCATAAATAATGGGCCAATATGGTGACTAGGCCACGTGGTTTGTTGGCCCATGGACCCCAACTTCATTGTCATATTATCCTCACCATGTGTTTGGTTTGACATTATATGTTTTTTATTTATTAAAAGACTTTTTTTTTTTTTTTTAAATAAAGTAAAGTAAAACTCCATTAAACATCACTCAAAAGGATGATAATTCAAAGAAAATGATTTTTAGTTTATTAAAAGACTTTTTTTTTTATAAATAAAGTAAAATAAAGTAAATCTCCATTAACCATTACTCTAAAAAGGATGATAATTCAAATAAATTGAAAGCCCTAAAAAGGGGACCTATACATATAGTTACATAACAAACTATACAGTAAGACTATCATTTTCCCCATGAATTGCTTTTGATGACTTTAGTTTTTATCTATACATAGACACTATACATAGTTTCTATCTATATGATGGTCCATGCCTTATTTTAATGTTATCAAGCAATGGTGGCATCCCCTCAAGATCTAACATAGACCGGCCCTTATGAGTGTAGCGACAACTCCTTTCGAGTTACGTCGTTCAGAAGATTTAGAAAAAAAAATTATTCTAAAGAATACCACGTGTTTATTTGTTTTATTTCAAAGCATGTTTTATATTAGTTCTTTGGATTAACGAGACAAGTAATGTATGATAATCAATTACCCAATATAGTGTCGCCGAACAATATTTCATTGGGCTTGTCTCATTAAGTGTGTTCTGTGAGACTTGAATTCGCGACTTAAGCTTGCACAATTTCACTAAATTATAAGTTTTAGAATAGTGGATATCATAGTTGTGAAAAGAAAAAGAAAAAAAAACAGTGCACGCATGATACAATAACATAAAATAAATACATTGGACCCCCCAACATAAACTCACGTTGGATGTCTCTATTACTTTGTTAGAAATATCTACTGGAAATTTCCCATTTATAAAAAAAAAGGTATCGCCCTTTTAAATAAGGTTTGACTAGGAAGGATATGGAAAACAATGTTCGGACTACATCTAGAGACTCATGGACCATTTATTTTCTAGTCACGTTATCAATTAAAAAGTGTTCTTTTCATTTAGGAATTTAGAAAGTAAAATGAATTTCAAGTCAAATTAACTGTCAAGATAAGTTCTTGAATTTTTTTTATTACACTTTGGCGAATGCCTTTTTAGCAACATTGCTCGGAGTCTGGAGAAGTTTTTGGGTTGTCATTCGTTAAAAGGTGGTAATTGAATGTTTGCAGGGTCCTCATGTCTAGGATTTTCTGATCGTTATCCCGATCAACGGTTTGGGCCAAAGCATGTCTGCGATCAAATACAGGGCCATTCTTAAGTACCGTTTGATGGTTCCCATATACCCTGAAGACGAAACATGTTCGGTCTGCCGTAAGGCCTGCCTGGATAAATAGGGGAGCATGCGGTTCACTGCAAGGAGTTGTCCAGGTTCAAATACCGATATAACTGGGTGCTGTACGTTCTTTGGGACATTTTAAGGCGAGCCGAGATTTCAGCCAAGAAGGAGTCCCATGTGAACTTCCTTACGGACCCCGCGGAAGGGAGATCCACTCTGTGAACTGTATATTTGATTGTCTTTGGTTGAGTTGGGGGAAAACACGCTTATGTTTACCTCACAGGGATATCCCCCCTAGTTGGTTTGAGGGATAATGGGTTTGTAGCTGGACAAGCAATGAGAAGGGTGGAAACAAAGAATGTGAAAAAGCATGCTAAAGCTTGTGAAGAGAACCAACATGTTTTCGTCCCACTGGCTTTTAATACCTTCGGTTCCCTGGAACCATAAGCTATCTGTTTCCTGACCACGGTCCAATGAGTTATCCATAGCAATATCTTGACTCCAAAGGGAGCAAAGTTTTGTATTTAGTCTATTAGGGTTCGCAATTCAGAGGCGTAGCTTGTTGCTCGCCTGTCTGGTACTTTAATGTAATTTAGTAATTGTGAAATGAATGATTTATTTTATTTAAGAAAATACTTTGGCTATAAAATGATGATCAATTATCATATATAGTGTCACCTAACAACAAATCTTTGGGTTTGTCTCATTAAGCGTGTTCTAGGGACTTAAATACACGTTCTGAGACTTGCATGATTTCACTAAATCACTAATATCACTAGATATCATAGTTGTGAAAAAAAAAAAAAAAAAAAAAAAAACACACTCAAGATACAATATATTTCAATCAGTGTGTTAAAAATATATATTTGCAAATTTCCATTGTGTATAAAGGTGGGCCGGAAAGGATATCAAAGCAATGTAGTAGTCATGTATATTTGGCTATTTGATTTGATCTTACACATGGACCCCTTATCATTTATCATTTATTTTGTGGACACACGATCAAATAAAATGTGCTTTAAAAGGTGTAGAAGCCGATCCGATATTTAGATCAAGACAAATCAATAGCTACGATGAAACTGTGATAATTTCGTAATATAATGAAAGTTACTTATGCCAAGAGGAGAAAAAAAGAAATAACCAGAATTATAAATAACTTTTACAAACTTTATCATTTACAAAAGTATATACTATAGAGTCAAGAAGACAAGAACGTTAATATCAAGGGAAAATTGCGAATCTAGTCATTGACCGAGTTGTTTTGCCAAAATAGCCCCCTCAGCCGTCTTTGGAAAGACAGCTCCCGGTTCTCAAGGCGTCTCAGACGTCTTTAGATTCTGAGTTACTGCGGACCAATTAAACCCCGCCACGTGTCCGACAACCTGCGAGACGACTTAAAGTCGTCTCACTCGTCCGCGAGACGACTTAAAGTCGTCTCACTCGTCCCTTTTCCCGAGACGACTTTGAGACTTCCCTTAGCCCGAGACGAGTGAGACGACTTTAAGTCGTCTCGCAGGTTTGTCGGACACGTGGCGGGGTTTCATTGGTCCGTAGGAAAAGAGAATCATAAGTCGGTTGAGACGCCTCGGGAACTGGGAACCGTTTTTCCAAAGACAGCTGAGAGGGCTACTTTGGCAAAACAACTCGGTCAATGGCTAGATTCGCAATTTTCCCTAATATCAACTTGAGCTTGTGGGATATAGGATATTCAAACCTAGTGTGCATGGAACACTTCCTTTAGAACTCCGGCTCTCCCTATATAAAATTGATTCAGCCACAATATTCAACCACAATCGCTCGTGGGTTAGTCAATTACCCTCTTTGTCAACCGATTTCAAGGGTATACCGATTGACGTTGCTCCTTATCATGGTTCATCACACCCTTCTAGTGACCCTTGAGCGAAGCATATGTTTTGACGATGAATATTATCACCCTAAGATTATGATCTCACTAACCGAGCATAACGCAACAAGCATATGTTTTGACAATGAATATTATCACGAACCTCCAAATTAGATCAACATTAACTGCCAGTTTTAACTTAGGGGGAACAAATAATCTTACGACTTGCTGTTATTCTTACATTGTTTCCTTATGACATTGTGGACGCTTTGGAAAAGTCGAAATGAAGTTGTTTTCTTGCAAGATGGCGGCTTGAAGAATCATTTTTTACACGATTATTAGTTATTCTTTTTGGTGGTATAGTCGTCAGAACAATAAACCAAATGTTTCCTGAGTAGAGTGGATTCAAATCCATTGCTTGTCATGTAACTTTCTTGCTTTTGCTTGCCTTATAATTTTGCTTGTTTAATGATAGTGCAGCCTTCCCAAAAAAAAAAAAAAAAAAAAATAGGAAAAGAAATAAAGAAAAAAGGAAAAAAAACTTAGGGGGAACAAATAATTTTGACGCATGCCTTGTAACATGGATATCACTTTTTATAAACTTATCTTGACGCATGCCTTGTAACATGGATAGTAGGTTAAGTTATAAAATAATTTTGTAATTTTTGTATTACATAAGTTTATTTTACTTTTTGATATTTATGTCTAATACATAAATACAATAAACGACACATCTCATTATGCGACATATATATATATATATATATATATATATATATATATATATATATTTGAACGGCAAATTTCACTCCTTGTGGGACTTGAACCCATGACCTCCCCTTAGGTGTTCCTAGAAGCTTTGCTTCTACCATTGGGCCACCAACCCCAATGGTATATATATATATATTGCAAAACTAATAATCCTACATGTTATAATATTATGCAATCTCTTCTTTGAGAGATGTCACATAAGATGTGATGTGGCAACTCTAGACTAATTAAAAAAAAGAAATAAATATGGTTTAACCTAATCTATTAAATACCTAATCTACTAAATGTAAATATTAAACCTTTATTATTTTCTTTCTCATTTTACTCCCATAACTTTTAAATGTTAATATCTTTTATATACGAGATTTTTTAAAGAAAAAAATTACACCAAATTAACGAGCGTTTTATTATCTTTCCAACGAGTACCATAGTGCTATATAAAAAACGGAGAAAAAAAACGACTATTTTTTCTAACCCGACAGGTATTGTTTCAGGTTTGGGATTAGTTTAAAAAAATTGTGGGTTTGAGTCGAGCCTGAGATTAGGTGATACCCGACCCAATTACCCGAAACCACATACCCAAGTACCCGAACTATATACCCGATCATATACCCATGAATTTTTTAACGCATCACATAACCCTTAGACTAATGCGTTCGATATTTCAATAAATAACTTTTTTTCCTTATTTCATGTTAGTTCTTTTTAAAATGATCGATTACAAACTTCCGAATTCATTTGACATTATATAATATTTTTTAATGACACTAGATTTATACCCCGGCACAGAGATTTGTTTTTTTATATTAGAATATGATAACTTATGGCAGAGATTTGTTTAAAATAAATAATAATAATAATAATAATAATATTTATTAATCATATATTGATAAGTCATTAATTATGTTATCATATTAGATATTTCAACCCGGGACGCTCATGGGATAAAAACTAGTGGATAATATTTTATCATCAAAGTAGTAATATTCTCATTTATTAAAATTTGGTATCCGTCATTCTAATGGTTTGAACAGTCAATTTACAAAATAACTAGGAATGAGTTTACGCCACCCCACGTGTTGCAGCGGGTCGTTGATTATGAATGTGTTTAGTATTGTTATATGATATGCGAAGATTTCTAAAATCTATCTGGTTATTTTTCGAATCATGAATTAATTGTTATTCGCGATTTGAGCAAGAATGGTAGGGGTTCGCATGGGGCTAGACAACGGTTTATTGGACCTTTTTATGGATGTTGATTTTGGATTCAATATGCTTCAAAATTTTGATGAGTAAAATAGGGGAAAATTTTAATTGATGTGTTCTTCGTTTTTAAATCTTAAATAAATGGGTTAAAATTAATTAAACGTAATAAATCGTAAGTAAACTTGTTTTTTTATGGATAGATAATATATAGTTTGTGAAACGGTGCCAATGGATGGCTAAAGGGTCGTACCTATTGAAGGAGATTCATGTTAAATTGTGAAAAGGTGGGTATTGGACAATAGAAAGGTGGTGATGATTAGAGGTAACCTGTTTGTGAAATGGTGCCAATGGATGGATAAAGAGTCGTGACTATTGAAGGAGATTCATGTTAAATTGTGAAAAGGTGGGGTATTGGACAAGAGAAAGGTGGTGATGATTAGAGGTAACCCAAGTTGCTAATTGTGTGTGTGTGTGTGTATATATATATATATATATATATATATATAATTAGACTCACGAGCATTGCCGCACTGGTACATTGCAAACATCGAACAAATTAGTCCAAACGTTACCGATGCATTAACCATATGAAAACACGCATTTTGACATATCCGATTTAACTCAATAGCATTGTAGGTGAATCAAAATATAAAGTAATTGAATTTATATTGTACAATCATAATGTATTTATAGCTAGCCCAAATTCATCAATAGGAAATGTACAAAAAAAGCACAATCAACGTTTGAAATTTGACCCCTAGCACGTTGCGGCGGGGTTGAAACGTAGAGTAGCTCAAATTTATATCAGAACGTATTATATTTGAACTTATTCAATTAGGAATAAAATTTACGGAGAAACATAGACCAACTGGAAGCGTAAAAGAATAAGCATGAAAACGTATTTTATTTGACCCAACTTGTTTAAAAAAAAACGTTTACGTCAAAACGAAGATCAACTCGAATTTGTACTGACGCAGAATTACAAAACACTTGTAAAACATAGATTTTTTAGGTAAAGAAACAAAAAGGGTACACTAGAACTATAGAAACTCAAGTGGGTCAACATGACATTTTACACATGGTCAATTAATTGGCAATGTTTAACCTTAATAAGCTCACACACACCATCCAACAACCACAAAGACACAAACGGAACATGTATATAAGAGTTTACGCTTCTTGTATTTTACATGATAAGAATATCAGAAGTAAATAACAAACCAAACAAATTATGTTCATAAGAATAGCAAAACCAAATAAGAAGGACCATTTGTGTAAAAGTTGATTGGAAAAGTTGCCGACTTTTCTTATACCGACACACAAATACAAAACACATGTAAAACATGGTTTTCTTAGGTAAAGGAACGAGAAGGGTAAATAAGAACAGTGGGTCAACATGATATTTTAAAAATAGTCGATCAATTGATAGATGCTTGCCCTTAATAAGCTCACACGCGTACTAACCAACAAACATAAAGAGTTAAAGAAACAAAAGGAACAGGTATATATATAGGAGTTTACTCTTCATGTATTTTACAGAAAATAATATCTGAAGTAAATACTTGTTGGATTACTTACAGTAAAATGGAGACCGATCAGATTCTGCAAAAAGAAACAAACAGGGAAAATAAAAAGGATTAACAGAACCGGGCTTGTGTTTGACACAATTCCCTTAAACAGATTCGTCGTCTGTTCCCAGGGTACACCGGTTCAACAGTGACGGTGCACTGCGGACTATCTCACTTGCCTGAAAAGAAACCGGAACTGGACTGGTACTGGAACTTGCTGCAGCAATAAGACAGATGTGAGAGTATATGTTTCTGTGTGTATTCTGTTCTGCACACAAGTCTGTATTATATACTTGAACAGCCAAACTGTTGGAAGCTGTTCAGACTCTAATTAATCACGCGTATTAAACACCATTATTATGATGTTAATTGCTGGTGATAATCAAGAGTTGCAACTGTTGGAAGATGAAGGCAAAGAGTTCTTTCTAGAACAATCAGCTACATTGTGCAAAAATTAAAACAGACATCAAAAACCAGTCTCGCACGGACCCGGGTTTTTCGAGCTGCATTCGTGTCCGCAGGTCGTGCGGGCGCCCCGTTGGTTCAAGGATTTTTCCGAGCCAGAACCCATTTTTGCACCCCCCCTGCGCGCGGGTAGGAGTTAGAGGATAATATAACTTTAACAATTTAATTCCTCCATTCCAACTTTACCTTATAAAGTCTTCCAACTTTCATCTTCCCACCAATGTGGGACACAACCAACTCACACACTTAAATCACATTCACTTCTATAATTTTCCAACAATCCCCCACATGAATGGGAGTTATTTCCAGAAACAATCTCGTTCCGATTAAATTTCAACAGTTGAGTTTTGCATACGATAGGTAGGTGTGACCCTTTGAACCTTCGCTTATGAAACGCACTTAGCCTACTGGCTCTGAGTAGAACGCGATGTCTTTGAACTCGTCTGCCGTTTGTGTAGACGACAATACGCTTCACACAAAACTCTCCCTGACAACGTCAAGTCCTCATAGTTGCGTCCGTTATGGTCATGGACACGTGCCTGGTTCTGCGAGAGCTATTAAGTATTGTGCCCCAACAATACCCTTCGAAGCGACCCCACTTCTCTCTCACATAGGTGATCTACTGGGACTGGTTACCTCAGTCAGATCATTAAAAGCTATAAGCTTAACCTCAACCTTGTCACTTTTTAGGAATGGACTAGGAAGCTTATTAAATCTCATAGTAAACTCCCTTTTTAATATGTGGGGTTTTCACCAACTCTCCCCCACAGTGACCTTCGCCAGTTCATACAATTAGGTTGTCCTATTGAACTCAGATCTTGGGATCTCCAGTCAGCTGAGTTAGGTTTCCTTCGCATAAACCTAGCCTTTCATGGGCTTTAGTCCCATTCCCATTGACGACTTCTGAACTAACTCTCTGCTTAAGCCTTTCGTTAGCGGATCCGCGATGTTATCCTTTGACTTCACATAGTCAACAGTGATAACTCCTGTAGAGATTAGTTGTCGTACCGTCTTATGTCTACGTCTTATATGCCTGTTCTTACCGTTATACATTGTGCTACGAGCTCTGCCAATTGCCGATTGGCTATCACAATGTATGCATATGGCCGATGCCGGCTTCGGCCATCTTGGTATATCCTCAACAAATTGACGTAGCCATTCTGCCTCTTCACTCGCCTTATCTAAGGCAATGAATTCCGATTCCATCGTGGATCTAGCAATAACAGTTTGCTTAGATGATTTCCACGATATTGCTGCACCACCAAGCGTGAATACATACCCACTTGTCGCTCTGGAATCATTTGTGTCAGATATCCAATTTGCATCGCAGTAACCTTCAATAACTGCTGGATATCTACTATAATGCAGCCCGTACTCTCGTGTGTATCTCAAGTACCGAAGCACCCGTGTCATGCAACCCCAATGAGTTAAACTTGGGTTGCTCGTGTATCTACTTAGCTTGCTTACAGCATATGCTAAGTCTGGTCTGGTACAACTCATCAGATACATCAAGCTGCCAATAATTCTTGAATACTCTAATTGATTAACAGGCTCTCCTCGATTTTTAGCTAGATGTTGACTCGTGTCAATGGGAGTTCTAGCCACATTAGAGTCATTTGCATTGAACTTCTCAAGAATTTTGTCCACATAGTGAGACTGACTTATCACAAGTCCATTCTGGGTTCGTGTGATTTGTACTCCCAAAATCACATCCGCTAATCCCATATCTTTCATGTCAAACCTTGCTTTCAGGACGTCCTTTGTAGACTTTATCATTTTCTCATTACTACCAGCAATGAGCATGTCATCCACATACAAACACAAGATGACATATCCGTCTGGTGTGTCTTTCACATACACACACTTGTCACATTCGTTGATTTTGAACCCAGAATCAAGCATGACATGATCAAACTTTTGATGCCATTGTTTTGGAGCTTGCTTCAAACCATATAAAGATTTTACAAGCTTGCATACTTTCTTTTCTTGTCCCTTGGCTATGAAGCCCTCGGGCTGTTCCATGTAAATCTCCTCCTCTAGATTTCCATTCAAGAAAGCCGTTTTCACATCCATTTGGTGAATTTCCAAATTTCTAATGGCTGCAATGGCAAGTACCATCCTGATGGATGTTATTCGCGTGACAGGCGAATATGTGTCAAAATAATCCAAGCCTTCTCGCTGTTTATATCCTTTGATCACCAACCTTGCCTTATACTTATCAATGGTGCCATCTGGTTTCATCTTCTTCTTGAAGATCCATCGATATCCTAGTGGTTTGCATCCCGCAGGAAGATCCACTACTTCCCAAGTGTGATTTTGTAAAATAGAATCTATTTCACACTTTATGGCCTCCTTCCACTGAGGTCCATCCGAGGAATTTACCGCTTCTTGGTAAGTTTGTGGTTCCTCCTCGACCACATAGGTGAGGAAACCTGGACCAAAGGATTTTTCAGTCCTTTGTCTTTTACTCCTTCGGATTTCACTTTCATCTAATTTAGGTTCATCATTTGCAACCTTTTCTCTTGAACCACCTTCCCGCGTTGAATTTGATGGGCCCGGTTCATCCTCTAGAACCCTATCATCAATTGGGCTTTGTGAGCCCAACTTAGGCCTATCCAAGCATGGAAATATGTGCTCAAACCAAGAAGCATCCTTAGATTCCAATATAGTGCCGTTAGACACTCCAGGATTCTTCGAGTCATGCACAAGAAAGCGAAGTGGACCACCCAAACGAGTGTATCCAATGAGCACACAATCTATAGTTTTGGGTCCTATCACAAGACGCTTCGGTGGTGTCACTACCACCTTAGCTAGGCACCCCCACACTCGCAAGTGATTATATGATGGTTTGACTCCTGTCAACAATTCATATGGTGTTACATCTTTCTTTTTACGGGGAATTAAATTTAGAATAAAATTTGCTGATAACAGCGCTTCCCCCCACATGTCCTCGCTCACCCCCGAGCTTATCAACATGGCATTCATCATTTCTTTCAACGTTCTATTTTTACGTTCTGCTATGCCATTTGATTGTGGTGAGTAAGGAGGTGTGAGCTCATGTATGATTCCACTTTTTGCACAAATATCAGCAAAAGGTGAAACATATTCACCACCTCTATCACTCCTCACCTTTTTTATTTTCCGGTTAAGTTGATTTTCAACTTCGGCTTTGAACACAACAAATTTGTCAATAGCCTCGTCCTTACTCTTAAGTAAGTACACATAGCAAAATCTTGTGCTATCATCAATAAATGTTATGAAATATTTGTTCCCACCTCTAGTAGGAATAGATTTCAAATCACACAAATCTGTGTGGATCAAATCAAGAGGACCGGTGGTTCGTTCATCCTTTTTGAATGACGTTCGTGTTTGTTTTGCCTCGACACAAGTTTCACACTTATGATTTGAGTCAATTTCAATTTTTGGTATGCTATTCAATTTAATTAAATGTCGAATGGAATTAAAATTCACATGACCTAGTCTACCATGCCAAACATTAGAAGACTCAAGCATGTACGCAGAATTATCGTTATTCATTCCATTCATCACAGTTACATTTAACTTAAACATACCATTAAGGGCATAGCCCTTACCAACATACATACCACCTTTGGTCAACACGACCTTATCAGACTCAAACACCATTTTGAACCCAAACTTGTTCAACTGCCAACCCGACACAAGATTCTTACGAATCTCAGGAACATACAACACATTAGACAGAGTAAGTTCCTTTCCCGATGTCATCTTCAAAAGCACATTACCTTCGCTTTTGATATCTGCAGTGGCAGAATTCCCCATGAAGAGTTTTTCACCAGCAACTTCCTTGAAGGTGTTGAAAAAACTCTTATCAAAACACACATGCCGGGTTGCCCCGGTATCAACCCACCAATCCTTGGCATCCGTTCCAACCAAGTTTGCTTCAGTGACCATCATTGACCAATCTGACATCATAGCAACAAGATTATCAATCATGTTGGCTTGTTTGCCATTTTCCTTCTTGGGAAGCTTGCAATCACTTGCTTTATGCCCCGGTTTGTCACAGTTATAGCAAGTTCCATTGAACTTCTTCTTGCCAACCCCACCTTTAGGCCCAAGGTAGGAGTTCTTCCCATTGCCTTTCTTAAAACCACCCCGTTTGTTGCCTTTGTTACTCTTGTTACCCTTTGATGATTCACCATGTTCAACAACATTAGCCTTAGCGACTTCATGACCAACAGATTTCTTTTGAGCGACTTTGTTGTCTTCTTCAATACGAAGACGCACAACCAAGTCTTCAATTGTCATTTCCTTTCGCTTATGCTTCAAATAATTTTTGAAATCAATCCAACTTGGTGGCAATTTTTCAATAATAGCCGCCACTTGGAATGTCTCGCTAAGCATCATTCCTTCGGCATGAATATCATGAAGAATCACCTGTAATTCTTGAACTTGACTCATAACAGTTTTTGAGTCAATCATAGCAAAATCCAAGAATTTTGCCACCACAAATTTCTTAGTGCCCGCATCTTCAGTTTTGTATTTGCGTTCCAATGATTCCCATAAATCTTTGGCAGTAGCAGCTTTGCAATACACATTGTAAAGCGAGTCAACCATTCCATTCAGGATATAGTTTCGGCACAAGAAATCAGAATGATTCCAAGCATGAACCGCGCTCACAGTTTGAGCATTCATATCCTCTTCAACAACTTGAGGAGCGGTTTCAGTTAAGAACCTTGCAAGGTTCAACGTTGTCAAATAGAACAGCATCTTTTGCTGCCACCGTTTGAAGTTTACACCAGCAAACTTCTCAGGTTTTTCAGCGTGGCTTGCCACAGCAGTCGGCAAAGGCGCCACTAAACCAGTGGTAACAGTAACAGCCTGAGAAAACACTGCAGAAACTCCTGTGACAGTGGAGTTCTGGAAAGCAGCAGAGGGCATGGGCTGAGAGTTCTCCATTACTGAAAATAAACCGAATCTGTTAGTACACGAATCTGTTTAAGTTTGTTGGATTACTTACAGTAAAATGGAGACCGATCAGATTCTGCAAAAAGAAACAAACAGGGAAAATAAAAAGGATTAACAGAACCGGGCTTGTGTTTGACACAATTCCCTTAAACAGATTCGTCGTCTGTTCCCAGGGTACACCGGTTCAACAGTGACGGTGCACTGCGGACTATCTCACTTGCCTGAAAAGAAACCGGAACTGGACTGGTACTGGAACTTGCTGCAGCAATAAGACAGATGTGAGAGTATATGTTTCTGTGTGTATTCTGTTCTGCACACAAGTCTGTATTATATACTTGAACAGCCAAACTGTTGGAAGCTGTTCAGACTCTAATTAATCACGCGTATTAAACACCATTATTATGATGTTAATTGCTGGTGATAATCAAGAGTTGCAACTGTTGGAAGATGAAGGCAAAGAGTTCTTTCTAGAACAATCAGCTACATTGTGCAAAAATTAAAACAGACATCAAAAACCAGTCTCGCACGGACCCGGGTTTTTCGAGCTGCATTCGTGTCCGCAGGTCGTGCGGGCGCCCCGTTGGTTCAAGGATTTTTCCGAGCCAGAACCCATTTTTGCACCCCCCCTGCGCGCGGGTAGGAGTTAGAGGATAATATAACTTTAACAATTTAATTCCTCCATTCCAACTTTACCTTATAAAGTCTTCCAACTTTCATCTTCCCACCAATGTGGGACACAACCAACTCACACACTTAACTCACATTCACTTCTATAATTTTCCAACAATACTAAATAAGAAACTAAACAAACTATGTTCATAAGAATAGCAAAAGCAAATAAGATGAACCATTTGTGTAAAAGTTGAACAAAAGGGATCATTGTCAAAAAGTCGTCGGCATTGCTTATACCGACCTACGTTGTCAAGATGCAAGGCACACTCAAGGCGTATAGGTCTCAACCGGAGCCTAGGCACAAGGTGCACAAAAAGAGAGGGTTTTTTTAGGAAATGCACATATAGAGGGAAAAAAATATGTTATGCTTTGAAATTAATACTATTCCACAAATATAATAAAGAAACCACCATAGATGCCATTTAAGATCATGTAGTTAATAGTTATTACCAAAAGTTTAAAAGTTCTAGAACTTATACAAACGTTTGTAGTTCAAAAGTGATACCAAAAGTTCAACTAGGACTTATACAAACGTTTGCGGTTCAAAAGTGATACTAAAACATTAAAAAAAAAAGCCATGATTTGCGTCTGATGAGTTTATGCTATCGTTTTTTATCGCCTGCGCCTAGGCACCGTTTTCACAAAAAACCTAGATTTGCGTCTAAGCCACCACCAGACGCTATAGGTGCGCCTCACTACGCCCGAGGGACTTTTGATAACATGGATACCGACACACAAATACAAAACACATGCATAACGTAGTTTTTTTAGGTAAAGGAACACAAAAGGGTAGACTAAGAACTTCAGAAACCTTTTAATGCACTAAAAGTATAAGGTATTGAGTTCAAGTCTCATAAGGAGTAAGAAATTCGCCCTAAAAAAACTTCAGAAACTTGAGTAGGTGAGCATTATATTATACAAATGGTCGATTAGTTTGGAAGATGTTTACCCTTAATAATCTCACACGTGTACCAACCAAAACACAAAAGACAAAAAAGAACATGAAAAAAGATATCAAACAAATATAAGAAACCAAACAAATTATTATGTTCATATGAATAGCAAAAGAAAATAAAAGGGGCCATTTGTGTAAAAGTTGAAAAAAAGGGATCATTGTGGAAAAGTCGTCAACTTTTCTAAATAATATACACTATTAATTAAACATGCTCGCGTTGCTGCTTGGGTACATTGCAAACGTCGAACAAATTAGTCCAAAACTTATGTGATGCGTTAATCATATGAAAACATCAAGGTTTTCAGAACCGGACCGGACGTCGAACCGGACCCCCGGCCGGTTCACCGGTTCGACCGGTCCGACCGGTTCGACGAACCGGCCCAAAAAACAAAAAAAAATAAAAAAAATTAAAAAATCCGGTCCGACCGGTCCGGTTTCCGGTCCGACCGGCCGGTTTTCCGGTCCGACCGGCCGGTTCACCGGTTCAACCCCCGGTTCGCTGCAAAACGGTCCGACTACCCGAACCGGACCGGTCCAGGCCCCGGAGCCCGGTCCGACCGGTCCGACCGGCCGGTCCGGTCCGGTTTTCAAAACAGTGGAAAACATGTGTTTTGTCGTATCCGACTTAACTCAATAGCGTTGCGATTGGATTAAAATGTAAAGTAATTGAATTTAATTGTACAATCATAACATATTTATAGGTGACCCGACTCATACATAGGAAACATACAAAAAAAAAAAAAAAAGCATAATCAAGGTTTGAAAGTTGACCACTAGCACGTTGTGGTGGGTTATTGGGTTAAAGATAATTGTTATTTTGAATTAGATAGGTTATTTAGTATTTATTTATCTAAATAGAGTATGAGTCATAATAGGTTTAGGATGTGGGTGTTTAGCTATAAATAGGGTCTTGTAATTGTTTATTTGGCGTGCTATGGTTGGTAATAAAAAGAGTCGAACAAATTCGTTCAATCTCATGTTTTTTTGTGTTCGATCAAATGGCCTAATTTTCCAGCAGAGTGTATGATGCGGTTCATGGTTACTAAAACCATAGTATTCGACCCTAATTAACGAAGAAACTGAACTTGTATGAAATCATTGTATGCCTAATCTTACATCAAACCCGTCTAAATGCGTGCATACCGCATATATAAGCTCATTACTAAGATCACATTATCGATCACAGGATCGTAAGACTTATTTTGTTTGTTATGAAATAGTGAGTTTAAAAAAAAGTAAAAATTGACTTGCTTTCTCAAGATAAAATATGTCTTTTACTTTAATAATTCAACCTCTAAGATTAAAACTCATAATGACTTAATCCATTAATAAATGGCATGGCACTAAATAATGTTGTGTTTCACTTTTGTTTTATTATTGTAAGTACTTTACTTACCGGTTATATTGTACTATTGCTAATTTGCTATTATGTTCCCAATTCCATGTTGAAAGCACTTTCATATAACTATTAGCAATTAATGATGAAAATATTGAAGAATTTAGTCTATACACTTGGTTGCGACTTTTAACACTTAAGCGTTCATCAGAAAATCTAAAAATCCGTTTGATTCACTATTGTCTTCATGTCCAACACCACCGTCTTTACTGCCCAGTCTACCACCTCCCGACATCGTCACAATGCACCGGCTTCAATGTTGACACAATCATCGCCGCGTCCCAGATCTCTCTCCCTCATAGAGTTACCATTACACTACTCATTGTCGTCACATCACAACCCTTTCCTCAACTTATTCATTTTGTTCTTATTCTATTTTGGGTTTTTATTGTTTATTTTTTCAATGTTGTTTTGGAGATCATATTCTTACGTGTTTTTTTTTTTTTTTGAATGGATAATTACTCTCCCCTTATCACCTTTAATTATTTCCCATTTTTATCACATGTGGGAAGATTGAACCCTTGACCCCTTTCTTTGCATAATCACTCCCATACCACTGGGCCATAGCCTCAGTATCGTATTCTTACTTAGTTTGATTTAATGGTGGTTCACGATGGTGGTAATGAGTGAGTTTTATAGGTTTGCTTTGATTGTAAAATAACTTCAAGTTAACAGTGTTTATGATGGTAGATGTGGTAGCTAGTGGGCCATTATGACTCTTCATGTTTGTGGCTACGGATAGTTAAGATCAAAATAAATATCTTCATAAACATCATTATTGATAATAAACAAACAAATAGTTAGATGAAAATAAATGATTAATAAATTCTATAAAAGTCCCTAATTGGACATCTAGGTGGTAAAGTCGTGTGTGCTTTCCAACCAAGTAATTGTAGATTCAAATAATGTGTTGATTTAGAAGTAGAGTGCTTTCCAACCAAGTGATTGTAGATTCAAATAATGTGTTGATTTAGAGTAGAGTGAAGAATGTGTGTGTCAATCAATATATAATAAGTTTTTATAAAAAAAAGTTTAAAAAGTCAATAAATATATAAAACAAGCATATGACTAGCAAAATTCAAAGGTTATAAATATGAATAGGTTTAAAAGCATTTACATATATGGGGTGATCGAGGTTCCGTTGAGAACTTTCTTGAATTGTAATAACTCGTAAGAACTCCATATAAAGTTTTTTACAATTGTTTTGCTAAAATACCTTATATTTATCTTATTGTTATAGAAATTAAAATAAAAAAAAAAATTATGTTTGAGAAAAATTACAGACATATATTTATTTTATGTTACTTTTCTTACATTGGTGTAAGTTCACTGCATAATTTTTTTCTTCATTTTTTTTTTTTTTTGCATATTTCTTAGTTAATCAATCATACATGTTTTGATAGAAAAATGTTAAAAAATCGCACTGGATGTCGGGGTTCTCATTTGATTTAGATCCTACATTTAAAATAAAGGATTTATAAAAAAGGTTATAAATTTTTAAAAAATATACAATGTTTGAAGAAGACGCCCCACTTACGGTGTGCGTATATAATGTATATATGTGTGGCCCTTGGGGGGGGCAAAAGTAAAGTTGCACTAGTTTTAACGTTATTTTACTAATTTCGTGAAAATAACGTTAAAAACGACGGACGGTTAATCATGCATCATGTGGTGGCGTGGATAGCCAAAAGACAAAGAGGTACACGCACCGACCGGGTTTGTCCCGATTGCTAAGTGTTATGTGCCTTATGTCCAAGGCTTGATACCAAACCACAGCGAGCCGAGGGTGTCACTGGAAGCAACCTCTCTATTCTTAGGGGTAGAGGTAAGACTGTCTACATCTTACCCTCCTCAAACCCTACTTTAGATTTGATATAAGTGGGATGATGATGATGACAATGTTTGAAGAAGAATTCTCTAATTTATTTATGATAAAGGAATTAGGTTCTTATAACAAGCACACTACCCCACAAGCGATACAAGTCATATTAGTTGGTAAAATTTTTTATAAGGCTCGTATTTGTTCATACAAAACGTATTGTTCGGCGAAAAAAGTAATACCAGCCATATTAGTCACAATACCGTCACATTACGAATTTCTTTGTCTAGAAAAGTACCATATTGCTAGATGTAAAAGAGATACGAACCATATCACTTCTGGTATACTGATATCAACACCGTAAAAAAACCATCTTTAATTTAAAAAATAAAAAAAAAAAAGTAAAAACATTTTTAACCCAAAAACATAAGATGGGCAATTAAGTAATTTCCCACACAAGAACAAATAGTCAAACACCCACACCAACACCTTCACCTTTAAAACACACCCTCTTCCAAACAACCTGCAACTACTTCACTTCACACACACACACACACAAAACACACAGTCAAACAAACCACCATGCAAACCCAATCAAGATCAAAACTTTCTTCACACCTATTTCAAGATTCACAAAACCCACATCACCAACTACAAAAACCATCACCCCAGATGAAGAAAAAGAAGAACCAAGTGTTTCTTGAAGGGTATGTAGATGATGAAGAAGAGCTTGTGAGGTCCAAGAGCTTAACAATGAAGACCTTGAAGAACTTAAAGGGTGTTTGGATTTAGGATTTGGGTTCAGTTATGATGAGATTCCTGAGCTTTGTAACACTTTGCCTGCTTTGGAATTGTGTTATTCCATGAGCCAGAAGTTTCTTGATGATCATGACCACAAGTCGCCAATGAGTGGGAAAGCTAGTTGGAAGATTTCTAGTCCTGGTGAGAAAGATTATTATTTGTTTACAAACATATACTTAAATAGATTTTTAAGATATAAGGGGTGCAAATGAGCCGAGTTAAGCCGAGCTGGAGTTTGAAGAGACTCGAGCTCGTTTAACTCATGAAAGCTTTAACTCGAGCTTTGTTCATAACGCTCGAGCTCGAGCTCTAATTTTTTTAAGCTTGATCTTGGCTCGAGAATCGAGATCGACTCGTTTAGCGTTTATTACTAAAATTATATTAACTATAATTATTGTTTTATATATAGTTTAGCTCATTTTCATAATTTTATAAATATTAATTATTATTATTTAAATATATATTTAATATATTAATTTTTTTTTATATTAATATATTAATATATTTAAAATATATATATTTAATATATTAATTAAAAAAAAATATATAAAAAGTGGGCAGGTTTAGGCTCGTGAGCCGGCTCGAGCTTGATAAGCAAAGCTCAGGCTCATTTCCTAAAAAAGCTTGTTTTAGGCTTGCGCTCAGGCTCGTTTAAGCTCGGCTAGCTTCGAGTGTTTTTTTTTAATCCAAACTCAAGTAGCTCGCAAGTAGCTCAACTCGTTTCGCCGTAATAAAAAAACATACATTGATGATTTGATGAGAGAGAAAGATGGTGGGTTAGGTGGTTATTTAACCGATTTATGAATTAAGCTCAAAAACAAAAGATAAAATTGTAGTTTTTTTTTTTAATAACTGAACACACAGAATCTACCAGAGTCCACAATCTCGCATTTCATCATAAATCTTGGTTCTGAAATGCATGAACTCATTATTTAAGGATAGCAATAACTAATAACTGTCATTTGTGATGCAAATTCAACTACTTTTTTATATATAAACTGAATATGAGGTGATGTACAAGTGTACAACTTTCAATGCATGATGTGTAAGTTACATGTGGTTGGGATCACATGTTTCGGTAAGACCATGTGTAGTAGAGAGCGTGGATTTGGGCGTGAAAAATACCCATAACCCCCCATACACCACCCCCAAGGGCGTTATGAGTGAAAAATAGCCTTAGGCGTTTTTTTCCACGCTGGTTGATGGCGTTTTCAGGCATGCTTTTTGCGGAGCCAATCATATGAGGCCAAATGGTTGGGGCGTAAAATATTTGCAGCACCACTAAATGTGGTCTCAGTGTGGATTTTAGAATCTTAAAAAAAAAAAAAAAAAAAAAAAAAAAAAAAAAAAAAAGCTAAGTGAACCAAACAAAGTTTTTCTAAGTGTTGGTTTGTTTTGGAGTGACGGATCTAGGAACCTTTTTTTGTAGAGACTATAAACAAGTTACGGTAATATTGGTTGATAGAAACAACTAATTGGGATCTTTATGGTCCAGCCCGGTTCGTTTTGACAAAAATTCTTGCCAGAACTGCTAACTACGGTTTTAGAAACAGACAAGCTAGACTGGCCGTTTTCATAGTTTTACGGTTTAACCGTTTGGTTTTTACGGTTTGATAGCTTTGGACAAACTTTTTCTTCAAGAAGCATAATTATTTATTAAATTTTATAAACCGATAAGGATTTTTCATGAATATAGTATATATACATTACTTTATATTCCTAAAAATGAGCAAATGTAATAATCAAATATGTGAAATCACTCTCTTTTATAAGGCATTGGTCTGAATATTAGCGAACCGCAAATGCAGGTGATGATCCTGAAGATGTGAAAGCCAGACTAAAATTTTGGGCACAAGCCGTTGCATGCACAGTCAAACTATGCAACTGAAAGTAACTCGTACCCGAGCCAGGATTGACCAACCGACTAAGTATTAACACCAACATTCGACGGTGAATGAAGTTTTCGAACTGATTAAAGCATATCTGGAGATGGAAGTTTTGAAGTTATTGAGTGTTTGTAAATTGTAATCAGAACAAGTAAACAATGATTTGTGAGTTATGTATATAGCTTTGTGATTGTCATGTAAATAATTGAATAATAAGTTAACACTAGATAGTTGCCGTAGGCCGCGCGTTGCGGCGGAAACGCCTAAATTGTTTTCAGGTGGTGACACGTCATGTGATGTGTTAACCGTACGAAAATGTACAATAACTCAATTTTATACCATCAAATTAAAACAAATTATATTTGAGCTGAGCCGTTTGTTTTCGAACACAGTTTAAGTCAGAAACGTACGTAACTCGGATTTTTACTGTCGAATTAAAAGATTTTATATTTAATCTAATTCATTTCCAAACAAAATTTACGTGAGAATCGTAGACCAACCGATATCATACGTAAAACTAAGAATGAAAACGTTTTATATTTGACCAGACTCGTTTCAGAAAAAGAAATCTATATCGAAACGTGTATTTATATCGTTTAAGTTGAAACATGAATTTATACCAACATGTAAGGCAAACGTAGAGCAAACGAAAGCGTACATAAAATTATTTTTTATGTCGAAACGTGAATTTATACGATGCATAAACTATAATAACAACGTGAGAAAAAAAATTGTTTTTCCTTTAGCTTAAATAATTAAATACTGTGGGTAATTTTGAGAAATTAGAACTCAAGAGGGTGAAAATGACGTTTTATAAAGTTTTTTAAGAAAGTGCAGGGGCGTAAATACCAATTTCTAAAGTTAAAGGGTTGTTTGTGTATCTTATCAGAAACATAGGTAACTCGAATTTTTACTGTCAAATTAAAGCGTTTTATATTTGATCCGACTCGTTTTCGAACAAAATTTTATGTCAGAATCGTAGACTAACCGATATCATACGTAAAAATAAGAACGAAAACGTTTTATATTTGACCATACTCGTTTTTGAAAAGAAAAAAAAATATGTCGAGACGTGAATTAATATCATTTATAGAGAAGTTTGTGGATATAATGTGTTACATGTCAAAAGTTTGCGGGTTAAAAAGATATTAGAAAGTAATGATGTTTTTTTTTTTTTTTTTTTTTTTTTAAAGTTGAAAAGTAAATGGTCAATTATGTCAAGTTAAAAAGTTGGTTTTTATTAAATAATAAACTTGAAGGGTAGATAATGTCATTTAAAAAAGTTGAGAGTCAATAATTAAAATGCATGGTCCACCGACCATGCATTTTAAGTATATATATAATATGTTATTATGGTATTAGCGTTTGGGGTATTCACGGTTTGGTTTCAATCTGTTTCGATGGCTAACAAAACCAACTAAACTAGATGAGTCGGTTGGGTTGGTCAAACGGTTTAGAAGGCAAGTACATATGATTATAACCGGATTATCAGCTAACGCTCTCTAGTTGGCATGATGACTATATGTAAATGCTTTTCAATCGTTTATGTAACCCTGCAACGAATATAAAAAGGACGTTTGTGACGAAATCATAATAACATCCAAAATTGTTGTAATTCAATGTAAATATACAAAATGTAGTGTAGATGGTATAAGGGAACACGCTCCCATTTTCGCCCTCTTCTCTATCTAAACCTCTTTCGCCTTTGTAACCGCGCTTTATACTTCTTCAATGATATCAACAATGATCTTGTAACCAAATACGGTAATGCTAATAAACCGCATACGTGAAAAAATGATTCCTAAACTTTATTCAAGTAGTTTTCCACCGCCAATGTTCTTCCACTACGATACTTCAACAAGCAACCTAATATGAGCAGGTTGGTTAACGGGTCAAAGTCAAAACAGGTTGGGTTGACCAAATGCACTCTTGACCAGTTTCAGTTTTAGGTAAGTTTTTAAACTTGACCCGTTATAGAAAAAAGTGCAAGCAACGTACCACTATCGGCTCAGGTAGGAAGAAGTGGCCGCCTTTCATCAGAATCTATATGATGGCTGGCCTGAAAAATGTCTTGGTACTTAGCGGTCGTATTAAAGGAGCATAAGTATGGACAAAAATGAACCCGTATTTACCTCCTCGTTAGCACCTGCTGTCATATTGATGAAACTCGAGTCTTCTAAGCTATAAAAGTTTTTAAAACCGAGTTAAAAGTTAAAACAAGTCTTGAATATCTGAAAAGAATGACAACGTAAGAAACGCAGAGACCTATCAGTTTTTTTAACGGATTCCAACTCCAATACTCCATTTTCTTCTTCCTTAACTTCTGAAAGAGGCGAAAAGAACTGGCGAAAACAAAAACTGGTTAATTTACAAAAAAAAAAAAAAAAAAAAAAAACATGAATGATGAGCATGATTATATGAAGTTTTATGATCATACCTGATGCATTGAAATGAAAACGATAGAAATTCCTAGCATAAAATTAATAGTCAAGGTATGACCGAACAACGCAGCAGATGCAAAGCCTGTGAAGATTGTGGCAACTGTTGATGAATACTTTTTCAAAATTGTATCTGCATACCACAAAATTAAAATTTAAAAAAAAAATAACTCAAGATAAATTAACTATGCAAATTTGTACCACCACATAACAACTCGTAACGACTTAAAGGCGGATGATTTCACCTTCCGGATGTTTGGTTTGTCGGATGTTAATGGAATTGAAATCTAAATCCTATTCCTTACCTATTTTGTTCACATAATTTACTGGAAATTAAATCTGAATTGGAATTTAAAAAATTCTCAAAAATCGCTTCGGGGAAAAGAATTCAACCAAAGGAACCGGTAACCACGGCCACCGCTGCATTACAACTTTAACAAATTCCAATCCCTTTGATAGATTCCTGTTCCTTCAATTTTCAATTTCTAAAATTCCAACTCCTTTGACAGATTCCATTATTTCAAAAAAAAAAAAAAAAAAAAAAAAAAAAAAAAATTATGAACCGAAGGCCCCCTAAGGTAATCATGAAATACGCGCATTCTATCTTACCAGCATATTTGAAGAAAAATGAGGATAAAATTCCCTGCGCGGCATTGTTTATAATCAAAAGCATGGTAGCTTTTGAATGTCCTTCAAAAATATCAAAGCTTTCAGGGCCTAAAAAACAAAAATGATGGCATAAATCGGAATATATATACAATCTAAGATGAATGGCTAGTGAGCATCTCTATAGAGCGAGAATATTATTACCTTGAATAACAACGGTTCCAAGAATCCCAAGAAAATTGAATATAGCACCATATCCGTATAAAAATAAGTTCTGCAATCCAACGACAGTATAAGATATTACAATTAGCAACAAAAAAGAAAGATAATACGGAAAACAATTAGCAACACTGACAACTTTAAATTCACCTGAAGGTATATGCTTGTGTCATATTGGCTCTTGAGTGCATACTCATTGAAGACCGATGCCAAAGATGGAACCGTCACCTGTAAATCATTTTATCCAAGGATTTAGATTCCCATTATGATGAGAAAATATTATAATATACAAAATGGTATGCTTTGATCCAACATGGGTCCGTTTTGACCCGTTACCAAACCGACCGATTTTGCCACCTCTAATTGTGTAGAAGTTCTACAGTAGAACATATCAAGGAAGAATGGCAAAAGATAACTTACAAAAATGGATGTGTAAATATATGCTCCCATTGCAACTGGAAGACCCATTGCAGAGGGGCCGTCAGGTAATGAATTTATTTGATTTAGGCTGATTCCTATAAGCAACAGGGCGAGGGCCTCCCACTGAAATAGGATAAATTTTCAGATGATTATTAATTTGAACAAGTGGTGGAATATGATCGCGTGGTAACACTGGTGGCACGATGATACTCCAGTGGTCCGTGAGTCATTCCAATTGGCCAGTTCAAAAAAAAAAAAAAAAAAAAAAAAAGATATGCAAGTAAATATTAACATTTAGAGTCTCGAACAAACCTGAATAATAGAAAATCGACGTTTCATTATTATCTTTAACAAAACCGCAATAACCAGAACCTGCAATCTTCAATTAAGATATGTATCAAATAATAAAAGAAAATTTGCTTTGAAGATATAAATCACAATAACACACCTCATCAACATCTCAAAAGCAAGTTATAAACAAGAATGTGGGGCGATGCAAAGTTGCAAACAATAATTACCTTCAGATTGCTCAGCATCTTTACAGTAGCTGGATTAAAATAGAGCTGCAGAAAAAAAATATATATATTCAGATATGAATAAATGATTTAACACTATAGAGAGGATAGCGGATGAAGTGATGTCATTTGCTATAAAATTATATGTAAAACAGTAGAAGAAAATAATTAATGTTATCTGATGATATAGGGCTATCGGTTATAGAACAAGGTACCTGCATTATGAACTTCAAGTAGTTATTGATAGCATAGAGAAGTGCCGGAACAGCAAGAAGCGCATTGTTGCGGGCAGCCTGAAGAATAACGACGGTAGACATCAATATTCAATACCTAATATTTTTTTAAAGGATACAGAGTTTGGTCCATTCCATTAAACAAAACAAACGGCTTTTTTTTCTTTATTAATCCACGACATCTGAAAGCCTGAAGGCGTTACCTGTACAAAAGTTAGGGCGAAAGAAGTGACTTCTCCCCAGGCTTTTGATTTCTCGCCTGCAAACCAGAAATTCATTAAAAGATGTCAAACTGTGACATTACTTTCGAAAATGAAGTTACAACGATTAAAATAAATTCCATACACATAGTTTGTATCTTTTTTACGTGCAAACAACTTACATGCTATGGCGTAAGAAAAACAATTTACCTGTATTAGAAGCATAACCAACGCAAAGATAACCTTCGCAACTTCGGTTAAAAAGTTAACACTGAGGGGGCTAAAACTGAACTTCCCGTCCACCTTGGACATATACACCAATATTGGCTGTAACGACGACAATCAAATAGCATTCAACTGATTAATTTACGCAACTTCAAGATGTGATAAATAGGATACAGAAGATTAAGCTCTATGAATAAAACAAGTGTACGAAAATGCACCTGTAAACCAACTAACAGACAGTCACCAACAACCAAGAGAACATTGAGGGCCCGATGTTTCTTTGGGGTCTTACTCCTGTATTGATCATAAGCCCTCGAGACAGTCTTTGTGGTCGGTTTCACCAATTTGGAATGACAGACACTGCACTCTATCGTGTCCTCTTTCGCCATCCAAAATCTCCCTTTTATCTATATCCGTTTTTCCCTATATTTCAAAATACGACCAAATCAGCATCAGTTACAGTAACACCATTCATTGATCAAACAACTACTTGAGTAATAACCTAAGGTTGATGGTTAAAAGACACCACCCCTGAATCTGTACACTAGCGTGCCTGTCACAACATATGGACCGTATGATGTATGACGAAAAATGGTCATATAACTTTGTCAGTGATCATATTAGTCATTGTTGTGTCAATCAAACAGAACATACCGTCTGTTTGATTTGGCAAACGCCACCTCATATGACCCATATGACATCATACGAGCGAAAAAAGGTCATACGGGTCATATAACTTTGTCAGTGATCACATAGGTTATTGTTGTGTAATCAAACATAACATACCGGCCGTATGATTTGGCGAACACCACCTCATACGACCCATATAAACCATTCCCCCCTCTCATATGACCCATATGACATCATAAAAGCAACAATGGTCATACGGGCCATAAGAGTGACTTTGTCAATTGTCACATCAGTCATTTCTCTGTCAGTCAAACACATTATACAGTCCATATGATTTGACGAACAACACCTCATACAATCTCTTATACAAGCTGTATACGACCCATATGACATCACACCGTACGACACGTAAGTGGTGTTTCTATCCCCCCCCCCCCCCCCCCCCCCCCCCACCCACACACACACACACACACAAAAAAAAAAAAAAAAAAAAAACTAAAACCCTCAATCCATAATTTGCTAGTTCATACACTACCATCATAAACACATACATACATTCACATCTAACCACTAAACCAAAGCATATACAAAAACCCAAATCCCCAATTCACCTAAATCACACAACTTTGATCACAAAAACATATGATCAATAACCAAACACAATACACAATACACAAACAAGAAACTATTATTATTATTATTATTACCCTTTAATGCAGCTACTCCAGCTACCAAACTCACAGAATTCAACCCCTTTAACACAATACACAACAGATCAAACAAAGTGTAACATAAAGCTAAATCTTGATAAAAAAAAAAAAAACAACCCCTTAAAAGCAAAGATTAATAAAGGGTCTGAATGGGATTAAATTAAGAGACATAAATGGGAAAACTTTTTAAAGAAATTGGATCGATCAGTGGGTTTGTTTCAAACCCAACAAAAAGGCAACACTTGTTGTTGATTTGCTTAGAATTTACATAAACGTGACGATTTGGAATTAATGGTCGCTGACAATTGGTCACAAAAAGGATATTTTTGTGTATTCTGTCATTATTGTTTTTGTCATACTTGTATGTTTTTGTAAAGTTTTAAAACGTGTTTTTTTATAGTTTTGAAGGCTATATTTTATTTTTTAACGACCAGACGAAACTTTATTAAAATAGCTAGCAAAGAGCTAGCGGAAAAAAACCCGGGACAAATCCTCACAAACAACCATCTGAAAACAAAAACAAAAACTGCCCAGGCAACATACACAAAGTGCCGCTACTAACCCATTCGAACAGTGTCGAACTTGCCCAAGAATCCCACGACATGTCCGGCATTATTATTTTTTTCTCCCCCGATTTGTTATCCATAAGAAAGACATTACTTTAATCTTGTCTACAATTCTTCGCACCGAAAGCTGCTTTGAGTTAAAAATGAGATCATTTCTGACCGCCATAAACTCTGAAACGTAGTAAGAATTACCCCATAAAAAAGCCTTCTTTTGGCGAGCCCCGGACACGGCTGACACGTGTAGCATAACAGGTCTTTTGACATGAAATGCAAAGATATTTGGGACTTTACACCAAGTATTTTTATTTTTATTAAGATGTGGATATGTATCAATTTAAAAAATTAAAGTTTAAAAAAAATCAATTTAAAAAATTAAAAAGGAATTGGGAATAATTAATTATTGAGTCATTAAAAGGTCTAATTGTATAAGAGACTTTGAACCAATAATAGACCTTATTTGGCTAGGTGGTGAGGAGGTGGTCATGAGTGGCCGACTGGAAGTTACGAACACTAGTGAATAAATAAATGGGTAAAATTTTCATTTAACATTATTTTGAAACTTAATGGACAGAAGATTACGACTATTAAGAGGTAGCCTCTTAATGGAATTATTAAGAGGCTATTAAACAACGCGCATCGGGAGAAGGCGGGAGCTGCTGGAGGTTGAGTAGTTGATTTTTGGGCACGGCGCCCCGCAAGGGTGGTTGCCACACAGTTGTTCGCCGATTTTAAAAAAAACCCCTTTATTAAGAAAGGTTTAGCTTTTAAAAGTTTTAGTTTTCCAACCCCTTAAGGAAGTTTTAGTTTGTCATTCCAGCTTTTTACCTTTGTAATTTTCAGACCTTTTAGTTTCCAGTTGTTTTTAATTTAATTTCCAACAGTTTCACAACCCTAGCAGTTACATTATTTTTTTGGTTAACATGGAGAGAGAGAGGGGGAGAAAGAGAGAGACTCCACGTTTCCTTCGGTCTTCCTAGGTGGTAATGCCGCCATCACAACTCATCGCATCAATCATCGTTGAAGACGGTGATGGGATGATTACAAACGGTTAAAAGTTTCTTCAAATTTGTAACCCACATACAAACACTAGAACCTAATGTCGAACAAAATAACCTACCAACAATATCATATAGGGTGAGCAATAAATAGACTGTTAACCGAAACCGACGAAACTAAACCAAAATTAACCGAAGATGGGTTACAGTTTTATTATACTTTCTGTTAACCAAAATTTACCAAACCATTTATATTCTCATATATTTCTCCAAAATAGTTTAGCTAAAGTTTGGTTTGGTTATTAATGAATTAACTCTAACTCTACATGGATTCATTTTTGGGGTGTTAACCGCCAATAAGACTATCTCCAATGCTAAGCACGTTCTTAAGCACCCTTATATATCCTTAAAAAATCCTTAATACCCTTCTATTTCTTCTCCAACCATACTAACATCCTTACATATCCTTACAATTTCCACATCATCACTCATTTTTTAAGTTAAATAAATACATAGAAGTAATAATTTGAATAATAAAAAGGAAATAAATAAAAACATAATATTAGGTAAGTGAAATAAGAGGATGATTATAGAGAAAACCCACTCAAATTGAGAAAACCTTGAAAACTTCTGCATAACAAACTTTTTATTATCTGAAAAAATTAGGGCATGTAATATACATGTTTTTAAGAGTTTTGAGCCAAAAAAATCAAAAAACGTCGAGTTTTTTTTTTTTAAATAAATAAGTTTTTGAGTTACATATGTTACATGTTTGTAAATTGTGTAATGTGTGGAAAGGTAATATGGAAAGTGTATTTTTTTTTTCAATCTAATTTAAACTTTTATAAAAAGTAAAGGTAACGTAAAAAACCGTGTGTTCTTTCAAAACCTTGATGATAACATGCTTGATTACCTTATCGAATCTGACAGTTCCTTCTTCATTAGGTGCCATCCCTATGACTGTGGTTGCAAATGAACCGAACTTTCAGCGAACAGTTCATGAACCGTTCGGCGGGAAGTTTGTTTGTGTTTGTTTGTTTGTGTGTTATTCGTTTAATAAAGGAAGGAACACGAAAAAAAAGTTTTTGTTCGTTTAGCTAAACAAACGAACATGAACAGAGGTTGCGTTTGTTTTATGTTCGTGAACGTTCGATAACGTGTTCTTTTATGTTCGTTTGTGTTCGATAGTTTAATAGGGTTTTTGTTATTTATAATGTTTTTCACATTATTTAACTTTTTTGTTATTTTACTCAAACAAATAAATTATTTTGTGTGAGGTAAACTTTCTTCATGTATGATGACATTTCGTTCTGGAGCAAACTTTCTTCGTTTCTGCTGGATGGGTTTGAAGCTCTTATCAATCCAAGCTTATGGGTAATGACATCCTTAGAGATGCCAATCATATCTTCATGCTTCCATGCAAAGGTAGACATCCTACATTTAAGAAATGAAATTAGTGATTGTTCAATGTTATGAGGAATATTCTTACCAGTCAGCACAGTGATATCCTTGTTATTGTCATCAAGGCAAACAGCCTTTACATCCTGCTCAAGATGTGCCTTGACATCTGAGAATGACACTGTGCATCCTTCTGTAATTGCTATGCTTGTCGTGACGAGGCCTTCATCGATGTTGTATAACAATCCTTGGCTTCTTGTTGATCACTATTGACTTTGACAACTCCCCAAGGGTGTAGGTAACTTTATGCACTGGTGATATATCGAAAGGGACTGCCTTCATATCATGTATCCAGGGTCTTCCCAATATGACATTATAACAGGATATGGAATCTATCACACGGAATCTTTGGAGAGAATTCACTCCTTCTACATATACTGGTAGCTTGATGTCCCCTACTGTACTCTTAGTTTCTCCACTGAAGCCCACCAGGATTGAAGATCTGGAAACTATTTCAGATTCCGGGATATTCATTCTTTTTAAGGCTTCTAATTGGATTATATTCACTGAGCTTCCACCATCTACAAGGATCCTGCGAACAAAGTGATTAGCAATATATAAAGTTATTACTAAACCATCGTGATGAGGGTCAAGGATATTTTCTCTGTCTTCTTCCTCAAAGCTGATCACTTTAGAGGTCGTCAGGATAGTTGTTCTTGTGGGTCTCTCTCCTTTTTCTGATTTAGTTTCTCTTGCATGCCTTTTAGCAGCTGAATATGAGGTTCCACAAATGTCTGGTCCTCCTGAAATGAAGTTGATTATACCAGCATCCTTAGGTGGTGATGCTGCTCTTTCTGGGATGGTGCCATCCTGAACCTTGACTTCTTTTTGCCTAGAAGATCTTTGAGGTGACCATTGCTAAGAATATATGCAATCTCTTTCCTTAAGGCAATACAATCTTCAGTGATGTGACCAAAGTTTTCGTGGAAGGCACACCACTTCGATTTGTCTTTCCAAGCTGCCTTGTTATCCTTTTTCGGCCACCTTGCTTTATCCCCAAGGTCCTTCATTAAGCCTGTAACATCCACAGAAAAACAGTAATCTGATAATTTAGGACATTCATCCTCATCGTCATCCTCTACCACATTGACCTTTTTATTGTCAGGCCTAGCGTATGGTTTATGCTGTTTGGTTCGTATGTGGGAGTGGATTTTCGATTAGGATAGTTATATCTTGAGGATGATTCCATCCTTTCTTGGATTTTCTTGTCATCCTCAAGTCGGATGAACCTTAGAGCCATGTTTCTGACTTCATCCAAGTTTCTACAAGGATTCATCACCAATTCTTGCTAGAATGGTGAATCTCTTTGCAGTCCCATCTTGAATGATTGTTCTGCCGTTGTGACATCCAAGTTCGGGATATCGAGTGCTTCTTTTCGGACCACATGTATTGATACTTACTTGACTGTGGTACATCCAACGATCGCTACTACTACTACTATGGTTACAAGATCTAGATGATGCATGTCATTCAAGGTTTGTAAGTAGAAACTTAAAAATAACTTTTTTTCCGTTGTGCCAGGCATAACATGTTTGGATGTTCGCTTAATTATACAAAGCCATAAAGTTGCATGAGGGGTGCTAAAGACACAAATATAAACAAGTCTAATGGATCATACTTCGAAAGCATGGATTGTAATATGCGATCTAAGTAGTTAGTCGAGAATCCCAAGGGGCCAACATGGTACACTGATGTAAATAGTGGTGTATTTATCTCCTAGAAAATCCAGGAACTACTGATGCTAATAAAAAGGTAGAATTGAAAAGTAAACATAGATACAGATATTTTAAAAATTTCGTACAGGTGATTATTATATAAGGTGTATTTTGATGAATAAAGCATCTAAATTTCTTTCGAAAAGCGTATGTTAGACTGTCCGTTGTGGACGCGCGAGCTGCACGACGCGAATGAAGTTTCAGCGCCCGTGCTCACCCCCAGCCAGAACACCCCTACGCGAACAGTCCCGACGCGAGCACAAGCGACGGTGGTCGCGTGGGTTAACACCGTCGCGTGGGTTAACGGGAAAAAGTGACATTTGGTCGCGCCGTTGCTCACCCCAGCCACAACGGGGGTCAAGTGACCGAATTACTTGATAGTCACATTGATGGCTCGCGCTCGTTCGCTCGCGCGGTCCACAACAGACAGCCTTACGATAAACGAAAAAAAAAGCCATTAAGCAGATAACACATGTGGGTCATTTAGTATATGTACTAGAAGTCTTGAAGAGTTGAAGTTGGGGGCTTTGGACTTGTAATTTGGTGTATGGCCCAGCCCAAAAGTAACAAGTAGGTATTGGGCTATAAATTTTCTTTTAAATAAAAAGCCCAATTCATAAAATTAGGTTATCTTCTCCATCAAAACTTGGTTCAGAACATAAAACCCTCAAAAACCCCTAAAAAAAACCGAACCTAAAACCTTTCACTATTTCACACCTAACGGCGGTCTCCTCCTCGTTCGTTCGTACGGACGTCAGTTCAATGGGCAGCAGCAGCAAAGCTCTCCTGGACCTCGAAAACAACAACGCCCATACAGGTACATATTAATATTAATATTAATATTAAGTCATTCCTATGCTTGCTAAACTTGTTATTTATTTATTTATTATTTGCAGAATCAGCGCTTCTTGTTTGCAAAACAGATGATAATAATAATAATATATTAAAGAAGATTGAAGCTGCCAAAACTCAAGCTAATGCTGTTCCTCTTACCAAACCTACTATTGCACCTCCTCCTCCTAGCCTAGGTTACTTTTTTTTTTTCATTTCTATATGTCTTTATTTATATATGTTTGATTGATAATTAATATTGATGCTATTTGATTAGAGGTGTCTAGATTATATTATTTGCTGCTGCTGTCTGTAGTAATCTGTTAATTACATAATTTGTTGGTTCGGGATTCGGGAATAGGTGTTTATTGTTTGTTGATTAATTTATATACATTTATCACTATTTTTTATGTATTAGTTGGTTATTTTAATCATAGTTTTTTATTTAGTGATAATTATATATATTAAATGAAAACTATGTAGTCAAAAGTGCGTGAGGCGCGGTGATTGGGCTGCGGTTAGTGAATAGTGACGTGCGCTTTTAGGCGTTGAGGGTGCAATTTCAGGATAAAAGTCGCTTGAAATTCCTAAAATAGGGGTGCAAACAAGTTGAGCTGAGCCCAAGCCTGACAAGGCTTGAGCTCCGCTTAGTTCGAGCCTATTATTTTGATATCGAGCTCGGCCTGGCTCGAGGTAATTTAAGAACATTAAACGAGCTAAAAACTCGGCTTGAGCTTGCTTTGATAGCCTAAACGAGCCAAAGCTCGGCTTGCCAATGTTAAATGGTAGGTATAATATATATATATATATATATAAAATGATATAAATTTTTGTTTGGGCTCATTTAGGCTTGTTTAGGTGAGACTAAACAAGCTTTGTATGTAAAGCTCAAGCTCGATTACTAAACGAGTCATATTTCAAGCACGAGCTCGTTAAGGCTTGGCTAATTCGATCTTTTACCGATCTGATCCCAAGTAGCTCTCAAGTCGCTTCTCATGGCCCCTACTCTAAAACATCCTAAACAAGCCATAAACAACCATAAGACATCCTAAAGCAGCCTTAAACAAGCCTAAACATCTCTAAAACCCCTAAATAGGTATTTTTTTAACTATGCGCCTTATTTAAAATAGCCCTGGTTTTTTAAGAGCCTAGCTCCAAGCTTGGTTTATGCGCTAATTTGCCTTGAATGCGCCTAGGTGCTTTGAAAACATAGATAAAACTATAAATATTATGCTTGTTTATGCTCGCAAGCGAGCTCAAGCTCGATAAGTGAGGCTCCGGTTTGTATATCGAACAAGCTTAGCCAATCTCGAATAGGTCACAAGTTGCTTGGCTTGTTTACACCCTACCCATGAACATGAAATGATGCCTTTTTTTTGTGAATGTGTTGTAAAGTATTTTTTTTATTTTTTTAGCTTGATGCATGATTATTGCTTGACTTTGGTTTTCATGTTACTTATTACACAAAGACGAGTACATTTTTCCTTTATTTCATTTTTCTTTTATTTCATTGCTTCAGTTATGAACAAATTGAAGGACTTTTTAGGAGTCATGGCAGAATCAAATAAGAAGTTGCAGCAAGAGGCAATGGTATGCAATTATTCTTTTGTTCATTGTTCGACATCTGTGAATAGACTCAATTGAGTATATACATCTTACTAAATTGTGCACTTTTATGTGCAGAACTCCAATAACTTTGATATTGAGGCACTCACAGGGGATGAATCAGAATACATTGAAATGGTTTGTTAACCTTCTTTTTTACAATTCTATCATTTAAATTACAGTCACACCGCACACTTGTTAAAAATAAAAACCATATATTCTCTTAGTCTTAAAGAACAAAGTTTAATCGAGCTTTTTTTTTTTTTTTTCATATGTTTTTGTTTTGATATTTTGATTACTACATTGTAGTTTGTTGCATATCAGCATATGGATATAGAAATTGCACAAAATCATCCATTTTCGATAACACTATTTTTTTTTTCCGTTATTTCAAGATTGATGGTTTAGTTATGTAGTTCTAATATGTTTATCTTGTCAGCGTTGTCACTTCATCTTTAGACCACTTGAGTTCATGATATTATAACTTCATCTATATGTCTGGTCTTGATCCACATTTATATGAACTAGTAGATGAAACAGGTTAAACCACCCCATTGTTTCGTTAAGTGATCACATAGGTGATTACTTGTTTTTTCATTTAAATACTAGATCTTAAGGGGGGGGGGGGGGGGGGGGGGGGGGGGGGGTCTTTTCATTTTTTATGTCCATCTACTGTGATTAATTGCCACCTCATTGCCAAGTCAACATCGATCGACACTAAACATTAACTGGTGAGTTGGGAAAATTAAAACTAAATGGGTCAATGCGGTCATAATCCATCTGTATATGTTAGTTGGGTCACGAGTCTAGACCACTATATATTAACCAATGAGTGAAATCTTAATCCACTTAGTTGGGTTCTTTATCGGTTTAAAATCATTAGCCGATGACCAATCTGGCTGTTCGATAACACATAAAAATTGTTTGTGGACTGAATCTAACCAAAACTTGAAATTTGAAGTGCGTATCTTATTAATCGGATCTGTGTCACTCAACTAACTTGCAGGATTTAATGCTGGGCGTTGCTGATCTAAACACCCCTGAGGCTGTCGCTGCGGCTGAATCCGCCATTGTTGGTTCTCAACCAATCATTTCGCTTGATGCTAGTAGCAGTGAATCTGAATCAGAAGATAGCTCTGATGATGACAGCTGCAGTGATGATGAAACTAACAAGGCGTCCCTCTCTCCTACGAAGTCAAGTGGTCAAACTCTAGGTGATAAATCGACAAATGCCATGTCTGAAAATGGTCAAAAAAGAAAACGATCGAAGATTGTTGAGCTCCCTTAGTTGAAATCCGTTCGCCGCATGAAAGTGTGATGATTCTTGTAGCATTTGCATGAAAAGCTGTTTTGGATTTGAAAAGTTTTATATGTTCTATTTACCATGTATATGATGCAAGATGAAATGAAGTTTATGGGTTGTGTGCTCGGATAATATCGTTCGAGACTTCGAGTATCATAAGGGGAAAGAGGAAACGAGCAAATGACAAATGTATTCTTTCAAAATCTGCTGACACTCTTTATTATTTTGGATTATGCCTACCAAAGACACATTGTTGAGGAGGTGTGTACAAACATAAATGTTAAGAGTTTTGATCACAAAAATAAAAAAACGTCAAGTGGGTTTTTAAAAAAACAATAAATAAATAAGTTTTTGTGTTACATGTGTGTAATGTGGAAAGTGTATTTTTTTTTTTCAAATGTTAATCTAATATAAACTTTTTTTAAAAAGTAAAGGTAACGTAAAAACCGTGTGTTCTTTCAAAAACTTAATAGATAACATGCTTGATTACGTTATCGAAGATGACATTTCCTTCTTCATCAGGTGCCATCCCTATGACTCAATCCCACGACCATTGTTAAGACTGAACGGAGTGGAGGGCGGGAGAGGGGCGGAAGGGGGGGGGGGGTTTCACCGCGTGGGGGGCATTGGCTTGGACACGTGGCACAACGCGATTGGTCAGTTTTTTTTTTATTTTTTTTAACTTTAACACAATATAATATTATTTCCTTCCCCCCTTCCACTCCCCACAATTATTTTCCACCCCACAAGGGTCCCACAAGTGCCACATGGCGCTTCATCCCCCTCTTCCCCCCCCCCCCCCCCCCACCACTCCTTATAGTCTAAATAGATAAACACTAAGTTAATTTATAAGATTGTATGATAGCTTTAATAAACGGTTGACAAATGTTAGGTTATGTAAGAACTTCTAATGAGGAAAGCCAAAATCCAAGGATTCCATTCATCCTTAGCTTAAAGAATAAAGATTTTTAAGTACAATTGGTTCATAAACTTCTCCATTCAGAGCTTCAACAACAATATTACAAACTGCTCATTCTCGCAAACTACTTGATTCAAGACAAAAGTCCGACTAAAGAGCTGGTTTTAACTAATCAACAGACCATGAAAACCCAAAGAGTTGGGATGCACAATTCAAGGTCAACAAAAGTCAATAATAAATTTGGCAATGTTGTTTTGACAAACTGCTGGTTCGCACCAGGTGTTAAAACCAGCTATCATCCTCTGTTAACTCACACATGGTTAACCTAATTCTCCGTCTTGTTCACAATCTCCTCCTATATCTGACTAAATCAACAGACCACCCATAATATCACTCAATCATAGACCAAATTGTCAAATCACCATTCCTTCATGTACTAACAGTCAATCCACCGGTCTATAAAACAACACATCAAGAATTTTTTGTCAATGCACATCCGCTAACAAATGACAAGGGCAAACTGTTGGCCATAAAGTCAAAGTGGGAGATAAGGAAAAGTTGTATCGATTTTATTTGACATTAATTTAAATTCGTTGAACTGTTGGCCATAAAGTTAAAAGTGGGAGACAAGAAAAAGTTCTATAATGTTGTCTGTCTATAATCTGTGTTGTATTCATATTGTGTAATCTGTGTTGATTAATAAAAATCTATGATTAAAATTTAAAGCAACTTCTAATGTTTATGTCTTAAAGTTTATTTCGGCTACTATTTTCTATTTTTATCTTCATTTCACTTCACTTACAGCCCCATAATATTTATTTATTTATTTGCAGAATTACCACTTCTTGTTATTGAAGCTGCCAAAACTAAAGCTCATGATACTCACGACCTTTTGGTCTAGTGGTATGGTGTCCTCCTTTACAAATGTAAGGTTGTGGGTTTAAATCCTTGCAAGTGCAATGTGAAGTGGAATTAAGGTGTAATAAAATTTGTAGTTAAAAAAAAAAAAAAAAAAAAAGCTCATGATGCTCCTCTTACCAAACCTGCCAAAACTAAAGATCCCCTAGGTGAATGAATATGTGAGTCCATTTAAATACCAGATTTTATGGGAGTGCTTTTTTTTGTTGTTTTGTTTAGGAGTATTGAGGCTTTTAATTTATTTTATCATTTTATATGTCCACCTAATGTGATTCATTGCCAAATCAACATGTATTGACACTTTACACTAACTAATGAGTTAGGTAAGTAGAAACTGAATGGGTCAATGTGGCTCAGATCCGTTCATATATGTTAGTTGGGTCATGGGCTACGGGTTAGATACATTGACTAATGAGTGAGATTGAATCATTGCTCAAAAGAAAGGCTGAGGCGCGCGCCTCGAGGCTAGGCGGCCAGCAAACGAGCATGAGGCGATGGGGTATTTTTATACGTGTGCCTCATAGGGCTGAGGCAGTAAGAAAGGCCGCTCTCCGGTGGTTTTGATGTTTTAGACTTTTTTTTTTTTTTTTTTTTTTTTTTTGTCAATTTCAAACATTCATTGTCTTTTTGATGTGTGTTTTTGATGAATCTAGTAATGAAAATAGTTGGTATTGTATTTTATATATGATATGTAATTTTTATATTTATTTTTTAAATTCCCCTCGGTTAGGATTTAATGCTGGGTGTTGCTGATCTAAACACCCCTAAGGCTGTCGCTGCTGCTAGATCTGCCATTGTTGGTTCTTAACCAATCATTTCGCTTGATGCTAGTAGCAGTGAATCTGAATCAGAAGATAGCTCTGATGATGACAGCTGCAGTGATGATGAAACTAACAAGGCGCCCCACTCTCCTACGAAGTCAAGTGGTCAAACTCCAGGTGATAAATGTCAAAATACATGGTACCAGATATAAAGAATACTTTTATTGAATCAAATAACCCAAACCAAAAGATTAAACCCTAGAACAGTATCAAGACTATTACAAAATACTGGAAACAACTCTCTAAATCAAACACACTTAATCTAGTTTGTAACTGGATATAAACTAGTACCAGATTCGAGATGAATCTGATATTGATCCTTACAAACCCTAGAAAGAGACTGATGAACAACTGAGAGAAAAAGAAAATGACTCGTACAAAAGAAGCTAAAGACTGATCAGATGAGAGAGAAATCTCTTATATAGCTGAAGAGATAGGTTCGGTAAGAAGTACACCCGAACCTATATAATCCGTCTGATCAAACAAACTAACACACTTTAGCTCATCTTAAACCGTTGGATCAACATCACTCGGATCGCCACGTAGACTCGGTAATCACTTCGTATACCCAGATATCAAACTGGGCCTTGGGCCTTGGACTGAATGATAATAACACCTTGGGCCAATACAGCAACAAGACATCTACTGGACTATCTACTGGACTCGTGCTACTGGGCCGAATACTAGGCTTCCTGATCATCAGTCCTGCAAAACAAGTCTTATGCAAAATGTTATAGTTCTTGTATAATTAATTAGAATATTATGTTTGTATAATAATATGTCATTTTAACACCCCTCCTCAAACAAAATATTCTGAATGGGTCAAAACAACCTTCAATGACCAAATGGGTCAAACATCCCAAGAGACTCACATATTTGATCATGTTGACCAACACTTAACCCCTTGGTCATAATGTCAGCCAACTGGTTTTCAGAACTGATCTTAATAGTTTTAACACTTCCCTTAGAAACCAATTCTCTTAAAAAATATAGATCAATCTCAAAGTGTTTGGTTTTGTCAAAAAAGACAGGATTAGCTGCTATTGATATAGCAGCACTATTATCACAAAACAAAGTAACAGGCAATACAATTTTCACCTGCAACTCAGCCAACAAATTTACAAGCCAAAGAATCTCACAAGCAGTAGTGCACATTGCTCTATACTCAGCCTCAGCTGATGAACGAGCCACAGTAGACTGCCTTTTGCTTTTCCAGGAAATAAGAGACTTTCCAAGGAAAACACAAAAACCAGTAACAGACTTTCTTGTATCAATACATTTAGCCCAGTCAGAATCAGAATAGGCTACAAGATCAAAAGAAGAACTCTTCCTAAACCAAATCCCTTTTCCTGGAGCCCTTTTCAAGTATCTTAACAACCTCAAAGCTATTTTTAAATGTCCTTCAGTAGGTTTATGCATGTACTGACTCAAAAAGTGTACAGCATAAGATATATCAGGCCTTGTGTGAGCCAAATATATCAATTTACCTACTAGTTGTTGATATCCAGTGACATTAGTCAACAACTTAGGATGTTCAGAGCAGATTGCAGTCAAGGTATGATTGGGCTCTAAGGGATTGCTGACTGGCTTGCAAGCTAACATGCCATACTCAGTCAGCAGGTCTAAGCAATATTTTCTTTGGGATAAACAGATATTATCACCTTGTGATAATACTTCTATCCCTAAAAAATATTTTAATTCTCCAAGATCTTTAATAAGAAAACTGTCTTTAAGACATTTCTTAACACTATCTAATTCACTAAGACTATTACCAGTCAGCACTATGTCATCCACATATACAAGCAGTAAAACAATAACACCATTTGAAACCTTAACAAATAGAGAATGATCACATTTACTTTGTAAAAAACCAGAACTACACAAAACACCAACAAGCTTCTCATTCCACATTCGAGGAGCTTGTTTTAGCCCATATAGTGACTTATTTAATTTACACACTTTAGACTCATTTCCAGAAAAGTAACCTTCTGGTAATGACATAAAAACATCTTCATGTAAGTCACCATATAAAAAAGCATTATTCACATCCAATTGGAAAAGTTTCCAACTGTTTTGAACTGCTACAGACATAACACATTTAACTGTGGTAAACTTTACAACAGGAGAAAAAGTCTCCTCAAAGTCTATTCCCTGTTTTTGACTATACCCTTTGGCTACAAGTCTAGCTTTGAATCTATCTATCTCTCCACTAGACTTGTATTTAATCTTGTAGATCCATTTGCAACCCACAAGACTTCTACCTTTGGGTAAGTCAACTAAAGTCCATGTGTTATTTCTATTAAGGGCTTCTATTTCCTCATTCATGGCAGCTACCCAATTTGGATCCTTAGAAGCTTCAAAGAAGTTTCTAGGTTCCAAACTCTTATTTAGCATGCTAGCATATACTCTATGTTCACATGCTAAATTTGAGTAATTAACTACCTTTTCGACTCCGTACTTAACCTTTCCTTCTACAATGAAGTCATCTAACCTTCTAGGAAGAACTGAACTCCTAGAACTTCTTCTAATGGTCTGAGATTGTTGGTCACTACCCTCAGATTCATGATTTTCAACACTAGGTGTCACATGCTCAGCCCTGTCATCACTACCAACTGCATCATTATCCTGAGAACTAGAACATTCATCCAGGTTATTGTGCTTAGTAGGGGACTGCTGAGACCCATGTGTCTCTAGCTCTTCCTTACCTATCACCCCTCCCTCATCATTGGGCAGTTTAGGTTGATTGAGTGTTTCATTTTCATATAAATCAAAAAAGTTTAATGAGTCTAAGTTTTGAATGTTTATTTCACAAAATTTTTTATAAACATCTTTGTCTTTAAATGGAAAAATGGTTTCAGAAAACTTTACATCTCTTGTATAAGAAACACTTTTAGACTCAAGACTATACACTTTATAACCTTTTTTCTCATTTGAGTAACCTATAAAAAACACATTTTTCTGCTCTCTCATTCAACTTATCAGACTCATTAAGTATAGTTGCAAAACATAAACACCCAAACAACTTAAGGTGACCTAGGAAGGGTTTAAAACCATAGATGAGTTCATGGGTGTTCTTCCATTAAGTACAGATGATGGTGTCCTATTAATCAGATAGGAAGCAGTTAATACACATTCACTCCAAAATCTTACAGGTAAATTACTCTGAAACAACAGTGATCTAGTGACATTAAGCAGGTGTCTATGCTTTCTTTCCACTATTCCATTTTGCTGTGGAGTGTATGCACAAGAGGTCTGATGGACAATACCCAAAGACTTAAAATAATTTGTCATTTGGTTATTGACAAACTCAGACCCATTGTCACTTCTCACACACTTTACATTTTTTGTAAACTGAGTTTTGAGTATACACACAAAATCTTGTACATGTTCAAAAACCTCACTTTTAGTTTTCATTAAACATACCCACACAGCTCTGGAATAGTCATCAACTATGGTCAGAAAGTACTTAAACCCCTCCTTACTAGCAACCCTATAAGGCCCCAGACATCTAGATGAATTAACTCACCTAAGTCAGAGGTCTTATGGTCACTGAGAGGGAAAGGCTCTCTATGCTGCTTAGCCTTGTGACATACATCACAAGGTAAGTTGTCATTTTGAGAGACCTTGACACCAAGGACATCTTCTAATTTTTTGATAACAATATCAGAAGGATGTCCCAGCCTACCATGCCATAATTCATAATCCCTATTTGTGAGACCTACCTTATTTTTAACAAAAGATCCTCCAAAAAAATATAATCCTTCTAGTTGATTACCAGTCACCAGGACTTTCTTTGTTGATAAGTCCTGGATATAACAATTATTTTCATCAAAACCAACAAACAGATGATTATCCTTAACCAACTTATGAACAGAAATTAAGTTCACACAATAGTCAGGAACAACAAACACATCATGCAAAGTTACTTTGTCACTTAATTTTAAAGTACCAATTTTAGTAACCAAAGCATTAGTCCCATTAGGATGCTTAACTTGTATGTTTAGATCAGAAACATCTATGTAATCAGTTAAATCATGTTCACTAGTAACCATGTGTTGATTTGCTCCTGAATCTATTATCCAACCCACTCTTATTCTATTACCTCCCACATTAAAACAAAAAACAGGTTTGGCACAAACATTAGCACAGAAGGGAGAAAACAAACTACCTGATACATTATGACTTTGAGGAGGATCAACAGTCTTTTCTGATATTAAGCTTAATAGCTTAGACAATTGATCACTAGTCAATGTAGAAACAGGTATGTCAGTTTTCTCACTACTAACATTATTAGACACAACTCTTTTCACTTGCAGTCCCCTGGGTTTAGCCCAGGCAGGATATCCTATCAACTCAAAACACTTATCAATAGAATGTCCAACCTTATTACAATGTGTACACTTAAGTGCAGGATTATAATTCTTAGTTATTCTTTTAGACATATCCACAGACTGACTTGTTTTTGACACAAACCCCATAGGTTGACTCTTTTTAGTCCCTAGAGAGGAGTTTCTGTGAGACTCCTCTTTAGATACTATAGAAAAAGCCTCTTTTACTGTAGGTAAAGTATCTTTTATTAACAGGTTAGTTTTCACACTTTGGTACACATTATCTAACCCCATCAGAAACTGCATCAATTTAATCATGCTACTAAAATTATTGAATTCCCTAGCAGCATTACATGTACAAGCAGGTAACTGTAAAATTTGGTCTAACTGTTTCCACATAATGTTTAATTTGTGATAGTATTCTGAAACAGTCATACCATTTTGAGTGAAGGAATTAATTTTCTGATACAAATCAAACACAATTGATCCATCAACTTTATCATAAGTTTCTTTTAATTCTAACCAAACATCACTAGCATTTCTAGAAAAAACATGTCCCATATACAAATCTTCACTAACAGAGTTTAAAATCCATGTAAGAACAATTGAATTACACCTATCCCACTGTCTAGCAAGCACAGGGTCAGTTTCAGGTCTAATGCATGTTTTATCAATAAAACTCCATTTATTTTTAACTTGAAGAGCAAGTGTTAAACTGTTAGCCCAAACAGTATAGTTTTCTGAACCTTTAAGTTTTATATTAGTAATAGTGAGATTAGTAGAATCTGATGCATGTAGATACAGAGGATTACTAATATCCAATTTACTGATCAATGTTTCGGCAGCAGGGTCACCCCCACCACCTCCAACCAATTGATCTTGACCATTTGGTCCAACAATTGGCTGTTCTTGATCATCCATGATGTACAGTAAAAGTCACAACAAATTACCTAACAATCAAAATCAGATAGCAAGTACCACAGCAAATCACGATCAGACAAGTAATCACAACACACTAATAACACAAAGACAACCAGAAAACCACAACAACACTTCAAAAACAAAACACACACTGGCGAAGCCTCGCTGGTGATCCAGATAGCCGGTTCCTCAAGGGTACCGACCCAGGTCCTCACGAGGGAGCCTTCCTAAGATCTAACACAACCAAGAACCCTATTAGCTAAATCAGGAACTCAGCCTGAACAATCGACTCCTTAACAAACTCTAAACAGAAAATTAAAAGAGTGGAACGATCTCACCAAACAAGCCCAAGTTAGGGTTCGCCAAACCCACAACTATGTAACCTTCACTTAGGGTTACACAGTCGTGAGTGCAATTGAAGCAAAAAAAAAAAAAAACTCCAATCCAGCAATCAGCTACAACTTCTTTCCAAAGTCCAGATCCAACACAGATCACAAGGACCAATCAGCTTCTTGAAACTATCAGATGCAACAGAAGACAATAACCCAGAAATATCAAAAACCAGTATCAGAACCAGATCTAACCTAGAGCTCTGATACCATGTCAAAATACATGGTACCAGATATAAAGAATACTTTTATTGAATCAAATAACCCAAACCAAAAGATTAAACCCTAGAAGAGTATCAAGACTATTACAAAATACTGGAAACAACTCTCTAAATCAAACACTCTTAATCTAGTTTGTAACTGGATATAAACTCGTACCAGATTCGAGATGAATCTGATATTGATCCTTACAAACCCTAGAAAGAGACTGATGAACAACTGAGAGAAAAAGAAAATGACTCGTACAAAAGAAGCTAAAGACTGATCAGATGAGAGAGAAATCTCTTATATAGCTGAAGAGATAGGTTCGGTAAGAAGTACACCCGAACCTATATAATCCGTCTGATCAAACAAACTAACACACTTTAGCTCATCTTAAACCGTTGGATCAGCATCACTCGGATCGCCACGTAGACTCGGTAATCACTTCGTATACCCAGATATCAAACTGGGCCTTGGGCCTTGGACTGAATGATAATAACACCTTGGGCCAATACAGCAACAAGACATCTACTGGACTATCTACTGGACTCGTGCTACTGGGCCGAATACTAGGCTTCCTGATCATCAGTCCTGCAAAACAAGTCTTATGCAAAATGTTATAGTTCTTGTATAATTAATTAGAATATTATGTTTGTATAATAATATGTCATTTTAACAATAAATCGACAAAAGCCATGTCTGAAAATGGTCAAAAAAGAAAACGATCGAAGATTGTTGAGCTCCCTTAGTTGAAATCCGTTCTCTGCATGAAAGTGTGACGATTTCTTGTAGCATTTGCATGAAACGTTGTTTTGGATTTGAAAAGTTTTATATGTTCTATTTACTATGTATATGATGCAAGATGCAATGAAGTTTATGGTTGTGTGCTCGAATAATATCGTTCGAGTATCATAAGAAGGGCAAAGAGGTAACAAGCAAATGACAAATGTATTCTTTCAAGAAGGCCCCGTTTAATAATATTAACGTTTGAATTCTACATGTGGCTAAATCTTATTGGTTTTTAAACATGATGTCTAGCGTTATAAACATAACGCCATCGCCCACAAATGAAAGATAGTGCTCCACCGTAACGGTGTGTGGAGTGTGAATTTTGAAATCACGCTCACAATGGCGCTCGAGTACGAGTGGTCTTATACCTACCAAAGACACCTTTAAAAAAATACTATTTAAATTAAGTATTTTCTTATATAGATACTTAAGGATGTAATTACTAAATATTAAAATATTAATAATACTCGAATATAATTGTTGTTTAAGACATGTCACGTTAGATTATGCTTTTAAAAAAAAGTCTTAATGACACCCGTCTCACCACGCGAGCCAACCCACTCTTAAGTAAGCAGATTTCACGCGTTTATGTGTATTAGAAAGAACTTGCATGCATTGGAAGGATTCGACACATGCTTCTTAAAACACGTCATTTTTTAAGGTTAGAGAGATTTGTTTAGTAAGATACCTGTCATTTTATAATTCTATTAGTTTTCTTAGATTAGGAAATTTGTTATGTTAAATACTTGTCATCTATAACAATATTGAATGTTTCTGATTAAACAAATTCATATTGGATGGACAGAAGTCAGGTTTCGAAAGTTTGGTGGCTTTACCATAACATTTTTAATACATGGGAAATCTATTTATACGTTATCTTAAAATAAAAAATTCTTTTGGATAGATATGGAACTGAATCAAGACCAGTCATTAAATATTGGTATATTGGATTTTAACATTGACAGGGATAATGTAAATAATGACGAATTGACGATTATAACTTTAACTCTAAGAAAATCCTTTTCTTCGATTGTCTTAGACAATGAAAGTGAAAGTTAGAAATGTTACTAGTTAAATTGCCAATATGAATTATTATCGACTTATAAGTTATAAGTTATAGTTTGCATTATTAAAATACAGTTTGACTAAGTTATACTGTAGCCCAAGAATTAAATTGGATTAATTTGGTGTATAAGTCGAGTTCATGTTTCATCTAGCTAACAAGATGATGCATCCATTTTCTCTATTCATTATTTTCAATCTAGTTTTTTAACCTTTCACATCCTTCTTTCAAACCAATGGAGAATTTTTTTTTATTTATTTCTTTTTTTTTTTGGAACGGTTAACACAAGATTTATGTCCGGCTCCCAACAAGAGTCTTTTCTACAAATCTTACTTCTATTGGGAGCCAGATCCTGCACGTGGTTCCCGAACCGGGAAAAACTCAATCCCTCACCCCGCCCTAAGGCACGACGTTAAGAAATTGGTAAAACCCGGGTGAGATTAAGAATCGAACCTGAGACCTCTCAGTCAGTGGCAGATCTAGATCAAAATCTTAGGGGTAACGTTAAAATTTTATTTTACCGTATTTTCATACAATGTATAAAAAACGATAATCTCTTTCAGTATTTGTGGAGGTGTTAACTTATTATATTTTTTTGCATCCTAATGTATATAATTTGGTCTCAATACCCATATCCGAAATTAACTGTATCCGATATATACCCGAAAAAACTTGAAACCGGTTATACGCTATACCCGTCCGGTTATATCCTATACCAGTTTTCTTAATACCCAGCAAAACACCTGAATTTTTAAAGTATAATTATGTGTACTATATAACCTTTATATGTTTTAAATGCATATTATAAAGTAAATAATTTGTATTTCGGTAAATTTCTGTTATTGTAATTTATTTTTATTTTTCTACAAATTACAAACCAAAATGAATTTACTTCTATGTAAACTAATATAAAAACTTCTTTTTTTTTAAATGTTGTTAATACCTTGTCCCATAGTACCCGGTTATACACGAACCCGATCATATCCTACTCAAGTACACATGGTATGATTTTTCTCCTCGATACCAGTACTGAACCCTACTCGGTTTATCTGATATTTCTATAATCGTTCGTACGCAAACCGGGTTCCATACCTCGAACCAGGTATTAGAAGAACCCGACATATGCACATGTACCTTTAACTAACTAATTGGACATAAGCCTTATGGACTTTTATCTTATAATTAATAAACGGAATTGATCAATGGGTTATGGACTTATGCGCTTCTATTTCTTTATGGTGGATTAATAATAAAACTTGGAGAGTGGGCCGGTAACGTTATTATACTTTCAGGGATAACGTAATACAAAAAACGTAAAAAAATAAAACAAAATTGCACTACGCCGGTAAGGTTGAGGGGTAGCGGGTGCTACCCCTAGTTACAATATATGTCCGCCCCTACTCTCAGTCTCAAGTCTTATCCATCACTTCCTATATCACTCCACACAAAGGTGGGGCAACCAATCGAGAATTTAAATGACCACATTTAATCTAATCTGGTTTATAAATCACATCCCTTGGCAGAGCCGGCTATGAGGGTGAGTCGGGTGGTCACCGGCTCCGGACCCGATCCTTAAATGGGCCTGTACATTTTTTTAAAATATGCGTATATATATTAAATTCTATATTTAGGATATATATTTGTGTTTTATACATTAAAGTCTTGTTAGTGGAGTTGGAAAAACCATGTTAATTTAATGTAGAGGTCTCAAGTTCAATCCTTGGCTCTAGAACTATACTCAATTTTTTTTTTTATAATTCATTCATCTTTACAAAATTTTGGGCCCAAATTCTTTTTCGCCCAAGGCCCAATTTTTTTTTGACATTTTCGAAGACGGCCCTGTCCCTTGGATTATAAGTTATAACAATTTCACTATCATTTCGTTTGCATGTAAATAAGTAAAGTCAACTATAACTATTTAGAATTGTTCCACTCCTTTGCTTGTCATAGTAAATAACTAAATATGATCACATTGTAACAACTCCTTACAAATTAATCCTCAATTCCCTTTTTAATTCATTGTATCTACATCAAAACAGAACACAAACTTAGACCAAATCTATGGATAAGCCATCACAACACCTATATATATTGATCAATAACCCATAATCAATAGTTAAACACTTCATTAGATCTTGTCTTTCGATTACTAACAAAAAATAAAGCTTTGTTTTCATGGAGACTTCTCTCTCACATACCACTACTTTCTTTTCTTCGACCACCCGCGGTCCCAACATTGCCACTGCCACCACCACCTCTCGTGCATTCTCTTACTTCAAACCGACAAAAACCATACCCAGTAAATCATTCTCAATGATCACATGCTCCCTTAACAAAACCTACATTCCTCACCATATCCAAGACCCTAACCGCATTCGCATCTTTGACACTACTCTACGCGACGGTGAACAAGCACCGGGGGCCGCCATGACCCCAAAGCAAAAACTCACTATTGCACACCAACTCGCAAAGCTAGGCGTCGACATAATCGAAGCAGGGTTTCCTGCTTCCAACAAAGCCGATCTAGAAACGGTTAAGTTGATTGCACAAGAGGTCGGTAACTCAATGACCGATGATGGCGGTCGCATACCCGTCATTTCGGCCCTTGCTAGATGCAACCAGAACGATATTGACAAAGCATGGGAGGCTGTGAAGCATGCCAAATACCCTAGAATACACATATTTATAGCTACTAGTGAGATTCACATGAAGCATAAGCTAAAGATGTCTAAACAACAAGTTGTTGAAAAAGCTAGGACCATGGTTGCATATGCTCGGAGTTTGGGTTGTGATGATGTTCAATTTAGTCCCGAAGATGCTGGAAGGTAAATTATTTTACGGTGTCATCATGTTTCAGTATTTAAATATCTATCAACTCGCAGTGTCGCAGCTTGAACAAAAATACAGAGGGGGCCGAAAGTCACATGACCAAATTCCGAGGTTTACATATAAATTTGACGAAATACACATAAATTTACTCTACTACGCAAGGGTACCACTGACCCTTTATATCCTTCGCCCATGTTAACTCGGTTTACTTATTTCTCAAGGTTCGGATAGGTCATGTCACCGAAATTAAGTTGATAAATGATATAATGAAAAAACAATATCAACTATGTTCTATGACTTTTCATTGTTTGGAAACAGCAAATACTTTCTTCTAATGTCACATTTGAACTCTCTCAAAACATATATTTTTTTTGTTTGCAATATGCACAAACCACATTTGTCAAAACCACTAGCATATGCATTTCAAAGAAATTGCATGCAAATATCGTGTAGCTTGGTAGTGAAAGGCGCTAAGAACTGGTCGTGTCGCCCTAGGCACATAATTTGGTGTATCATGCAAGGCGCAAAAAAGTTGTGTATGTTTGACAATGTATCCAGGCTCCGTTTAAAAAAAAAAACCAAGTGGTAATATATATATTTTATATCATAAAGGATTCTTATTTCTAAAGAAATCTTTTTTTTTCAAACTCTTATGTTAATCAATTGAGTAATATGCATGAATCCGTCAACTTTAATTTTTGATCATATTGTGTATCGTTTTGGCGGCATGGCCGAGTGGTAAGGCGGGGGACTGCAAATCCTTTTTCAAAAGGTGCTGAGTTGGAATCACATTCTAATCTAAGTAAGGATTCTTGTGGTTCCGGATGATCCAGCTACAGGAGAACCAGGAACGGAGAGCTTTCCCCTCGCTGACTCTTTGGCCTTAAGAACGCTTGTTCTGAGTGAGGATAGCATTTCTCTCCAGCATGTCCATGGATTTTTCATGATAAAAGATTTTTTTTTATATTTTTATTTTAGACACATAAAATTAAAACTACTCTCCAACATAATAAACAACTTGATATACTTTACGACTAAAATCAGTTTTTTAAAGACGTCCAAATCACCCGGTTAAGAAATCTGATAGTTGCATACTATATATATTAATTTCGCCAAATAAACAATGACCGTGTTAATAATAAAAGACCAAACTAAAAGAAAGTCTATACTCGGGGGAAAATGGGCAAATAAAAGAATAAATAAGCTCAAATCTTACTTTATCTTATCTGCTAATCAACATATATAATATGACTAGCTTATACCCCGGGAGCGTCCCGGGTTGAAAAATCTAAGTAAAGTGAATAAAATTAGAAGTATCTAAACTATAAAAATGGCATCTATCTATCAACTTACATTAGATGCTTTTAAAAAAAATATATACCAAAAGATCCATTTCACCTTACAACATCAACACCTAAAACAGAATATTAAGATCCCAAGCACTTCAAAGGGACAAACATTGTTTAGCACCAATACATTCAGTAAAGGTCTTTAACTGCATACAATAAGATTTGAGCTATTTCAGAACATGGTAGAAAAAAAACATAGCAATTACCTGTTGGAGAGCGTTCCGGGTTGAAATATCTAATATGACATAATAAAATATCTAATATGACAACATAATTAATGACTTACCAATATTTGATTAATGAATATTATTATTATTATTACTATTATTATTATTATTATTATTATTATTATTATTATTTTAAACAAATCTCTCCCATAAGTTATCATATTTTAATATAAAAAAGGGTAATTGGGTCGGGTATTTTTATATAGCACTATGGTACTCGTTGGAAAGATAATAAAACGCTCGTTAATTTGGTGTAATTTTTTTCTTTAAAAAATCTCGTATATAGAAGATATTAACGTTTAAAAGTTATGGGAGAAAACATTAGAGATAAAAATCTAATTTTGTTTTTAAATTTTAAATTATTATTTTCCTAAAATAAAGCCCTTGCCACATGGGATGACACATGACACACTCAATGAAGAGAATACCCTCTTTGAGTGCCATGTCATTAAAATGGCTTTGGTTTATTATATGTATAGATAGATATAGATAGATTAACCTCTTTGAACAAGTCTTTTTAATTGAGAGGCATGCATATATATTCAAAAGTATTTTTTATAATGAAGTTTTAACTATAAACAGTTTGAAACAACTATAATTATCTTCTCCAACACTACCTCTAGCTCAATCATCTAACCCAAAATCGGTAAAGTGGGTTGTAGGAAATATATATGTATGATTTCCTTATATAAAGACTAGTGGGAATCCCCGCGTGTTGCCATGGACACTTATGTCTTTTTGGCGTACGTCGTGTGACGGATTTCATATAATTTATTTTTAATATCAACTTGCTAAGACAATTAAAATATCAATTCACAAAGAGCAAGAGAGTATAAAGCAAAAAAAAAAAAAAAATCGGCATTTAAAACAACAATATAAAATATGGTAGACAAAATTATGGACAAATCGACCCAAACATAAACTATATTGACCTGCATTGCAGGTTGCCACCTCAAACAAAACCCATATCTCAAGTACAACAAATGTTTACAACCCAATTTTAAGAAGATTGCCTAAGTAATATATCTAACTCGCATAATCAGAAAGAAAGAAAGAACATAATAGATGACACATGAAGTCATATATATACATACTAAAGTGGAATTGGATCTTTATAAAACCTTATGAAACAGATTCTCGAAAAATAAGATCAATATAGCTCATTTGCAACAAAGATGACACATGATCATAGGTACACAAGTAGCACTTTGCATAATCACTATGTACGATTCATGTATTTATGAATAGGTTATCGTAATTTTTAAACATATTATTCGGTATGAAAAAAAACATGTATGAACAAATAATGAATTAAACAAAAATATTTAAACAACATGAACGGTTGATTGAAAACTATTTTATGTTGAATGAGAAGAGCATTATGGGAAATTATTTTATCTTGAAGATGAATTTGAATCAAGACCGTTCATGTCACATCTTAGTTTTGTGTAAAACTACTATACTATCAATCTAGTTTACTTAACAATGTATTATAAGTTATAGATAGTATCTTTATTTTTGTGAAAGAAAATCAAAATTTGACATCATTTATAAACTATATAACACATAGTACAAAGTATTAATATTAATTAAACAAATTAAAGGAAACTAAAAGTAGTAGAATTCAAGTGGTTGCAACACTAAACCAACAATCAGGGGCGAAGTATATATGGGGCCACCCCTGTTTTTTTGCGCAGTAGTGGAAACTTGCAATTTTGAAAGGTAAATTGAGTTCGGGTTGAGTCCGGCCCCCGCCAATTTTCCACTACCAATAAAAAAAAATTGAGTTTGGCCCCCGCCGATTCCGAAACCAAGCTTCGCCACTGCCAACAATAACATCGTGTGGTGATTGGTGACTAAGGATTCATATTAGATATGAGTCCCTTAAAACAAATTTTCCTCACTCACGAAAACGCTTCCATGGTAAGACAACCAGAGCAATAATTGTACTGTCATAGAATGACTACACATCCAAGATAACATCGGGTTTTAATGTGTTTGACATATGTAGAAAAAAAGAATGTAGTAGATCATGAAACGATTTTACAAAAGTACTATCATTTTTTTCCCCTACAATAGAAAACATCTCCTGTTCATGTTATATCGACACAGAAAGAAACCAACATGCATACTTAAATTTTGTATAGTTGCATTAATATAGATTTATGGGACAATCAAAACGATCATCTTATTTCATAACAAACATTGTAGACTTTATTTTTATTTTTTGAACGGCTAATTTCCACCTAACTCACACCTTGCCCATGATTTGATACTGAGTCTCCCCTCAAACTTTGCCTCAACCTAAGCGGCCATTGTCAACTCTTTTACTTGTAAAGTTTAGATTTCATTTTTTTTTTGTTTCTTTTATTTTACTTTCTCACCACGCTTCTTAATAGGTGTCACATCTAAAATTATGATGTGTCATTCATATAAGATACATATGTAACATCAAAATAAAGTTTATTTGCTTACTATTTGTGCTATATTTTTATACGCATAGATCAGAGAGGGAATTTTTATATGAGGTCCTCAGCGAGGCCATAAAAGCAGGTGCAACGACTCTTTGCATTCCTGATACTGTTGGTTATAATTGGCCTCGTGAGTTTGGGCAACTGATTGCGGACATAAAAGCCAACACTCCTGGTGTTAAGCACGTTGTCGTTTCTACCCATTGTCATAATGATTTAGGACTTGCTACTGCAAACACTTTAGAGGGGGCTTATTCCGGTGCAAGACAATTAGAAGTAACAATAAATGGAATTGGAGAAAGAGCTGGTAATGCTTCGTTGGAAGAGGTGTGTAATTTTTAATGTTCTTCAATCATAGTTCAACCAAACCAATGTTTCATGCGCTCAAATCCTCATTCGCGTTCAATCCTACAAGTTTTGAAACTTAAAAGTTGGTTACATCTTGTGTAGGTGGTAATGGCTATAAAAATCAAAGGAGAATTATTGGGTGGTCTTTACACCGGCATCGATACAAGTCACATTTCCATGACTTGTAAGATGGTATGTTTTGAAACCTTCTAATAATAAAGTTCAACACTTAGCTCTTTAGGAAGCCTTCTGGCTTTGTGGTGATTTGTTGGTAAATTCTTTACCCATGTCATGTCTCCTAAACTTACATGTGTTATTTAATTAGGTGGAAGACTATAGTGGAATGAGGGTTCAACAACACAAGCCCATTGTTGGTGCTAATGCTTTTGCCCATGAAAGTGGAATCCATCAGGTTGTTGTTGGATTAAATATATACATCCTTAATAAGTCATGTATTGATTTGTAAAACATATTGACAAGTTGCTTGTTCTAATCCTTGTTGATTATTATTTAGGATGGGATGCTAAAGTACGAAAACACATATGAAATCATATCTCCTGAAGATATTGGCATTCATAGATCTAGCGAAGCTGGACTTACACTTGGAAAACTTAGGTATGTTTATTTGTATATGCAAAGTTGCTTTACGTATTATATAGTTGGTCTATTGTGTATATGTTAAGTTATTTTGAATATTTCATATAACGAAAAGCTATTAGAAATTTAGGATTTGCTGAATTGGTGGTATATCCACAATTTTTGTTACATTTGGTGTGTGTCAGGATGAACTTTTGGTTTTGGTGGTTCCCAAACCTGAGGTTGCGAAACTGGCTTAAGTGGACACGAGCTTGTACACAAAGAATCGATGATGGATTCTTATGTAGGAATCATGCAAAGGTGGACTGGTGTGTTGGATGACGAAAAACATAGGGAGATGCCACGTGTAGGAGTTCTGCAATCTCAGGTTACGAAATGCTATTGTGTGTCATAGATCCATAATTTCATATTGCAGATCTGGTCACCTCATCACCCAATCGTCTCCACGTCAGCCAGTTACGCAACCTCAGGTTGCGGAACCACCTAAAACCAAATTCACTTTCTGACACCTACCAATTCGACAAAAAATCATAAATTTAGTGTTATATTTGTTTGAAGTAACGTTTGTAGGGTTCTAACCCTGGATTAATGAAACCTTTGACATGTTAGTTAATATGGGCTTCCTAACCCTTGTAGATGCTAACCTTTACTTAATTCAATTTTGGGTTTAGAAAGCTCAAATTGATCAGTCAAAAGTTACAATGATCTAGGTTTGGATTTTAAAGAAAACATATATATGTTCCGAGTACTGATGATTGATTTTCAAATAACGTTATACAGTGGACGTCATGCATTGAAAGCCAAACTTTCTGAGGTATAGCAAAATTCTAAACACACCGATTTGCAAATAAGAGAATCTAACACCTTAATTGTCCGTTATTAACAAAATTATCATGTTTTCTCTTCAGATTGGTTTCAGCTTTGATGGAAATGATCTTAACAAACTCTTTTGGAATTTTAAATCTCTAGCTGAAACTAAAAAGGTACTTATTTAAAATTATTTTTCATTTGTGATCCCTATGGTAGAGGTGCTGGTAATTCGTTGTTGAAGTCTTTACCAACACCCTTTTTACCCACGGGCCTTCACAGACGGATTGTCCTCGCTTCTTTCACCGAGGGACCACTGATGGTGTACACACGTCGTAGGAGATCCTTTGATTTGTAATGTACATACATCCGTGATTCTGTGAAAGAGTTATGACTAACAACTTCCTTTATGTCCCAGATAATCACTGATGAGGATCTAAGAGCATTGGTATTACATTTTCAAGGCACAAATAGTTTGTAATCAAGGTTGTAATTGAGATTCGTTGGTTTAATCAGAAATTTCAATTGGTATATTTTATATAAAACACTACTAGGATTATTTTGTGTATTTAATAATGAGTATGTTTGACACGTTTAATGTAACTATTTTTGTACCAGAAGAAGCAAGTTTGTAGGCAGTGGTGGATCCATAATTTTTTTGGCAGGGGACACAAATTAGTCGGATTAAAAGAAAGGGAGTTAAAATGGGTCAGTAAAACCAATTTATACTTATCCACTTATATATAGTTGATAAAATTTGATTCGGGTAAGAACGTGTCAGTTAGTCGGGTCGGAATGGGTTATCAATTTAAATTTCTTCTCGTCTTATTTTTCTCTTTCATCATAAATGTTGGTATTTGACATATTTTACATGTTAAAACGCTAAAAAGGATATATGGCAAATAATTAAATAACAAAGTGAAAATGAAATTAAATAAATTGATAATAACTTAATAAATGATAGTATGATAAATTGAATAAATAGAAAAATATATATTAGAACAAAACGTGTGGTTATGGAGCAACACTGGCGTTCAAATAAATCAGTACATTATCATTTTTATTGGTAAAATTTGCATTCACAATATTGCACCTATCTTTTTTAAACATCATCTTCTCCCGTCTATACTAGATCCCAACAAAACTAATATAGAGCAGTTTATCATTTACACTTCGTGGGCTCCAAAAACTGGCACGTATCATTATATACATGATGTAGTGGGCTGGAGTTTGGACAGTGGGCGCATGCCCATCGTAGCTAAAGAGTACATCTGCCACCGTTTGTAGATATGTAAATAAGTAAACTTGTGTCTCTATTTTTGTGTTAATGATAAAATATATATAAAACTAACATATAAAAACTAAAGTTACATTACAAGAAGGGGATTATGTATCCAGGCCACCCAACTAACATTTAACTTTCTATTCCTATTAGCATACCATCAATAAAAATCTATTTCTTCTGATAAAAGAGTAGCTAGGGGGACACTTGTCCCCATACTAGAGCTCCTTAATATTATAGTACACATGTCAACCAACCAATCTACTATTCAAACCCATCTTATAACCCGGATTCGCACCCTGACCCAGTGACCCGCATCCGAACGTTAAATTTAGAATTTAGTGCAATAATAGGTTTGACTTTCTAATAATAATTTTTTAGTGAAGGTAATATGCAATCAATGTGTTTGACTACTAGAAAACTACTACTCCTAAATGCAATAAAATATATTCAATGACTGTGTTTGACCGCAGGATAAATACTACTCGAAAAATAGACCCTTCTTTAATTAAAAAAGGGAAGGGGCGATTTTATTTGAAGGTAATATTCGTTCAATCATTTGCAAAAGTGAAGGAGATATACACCACTCCAAAATTCATTAAAATATGCAATAAATGTGTTTTACCACTAGATAAAATCGCTCCTCACTATGTTCAGTTTCCATGTTTTGACTATCAATACATAGCACCGAGTTTTACGACATTCTACATTATTTGATACATTTCAATAAAAAAAATCGTAAATTAGGCCATTAGTAGAATCACTCATGGTAACGATCTCTAACCCTGAGGTATAGCAAAATTCTAAACACACCGATTTGCAAATAAGAGAATCTAACACCTTAATTGTCCGTTATTAACAAAATTATCATGTTTTCTCTTCAGATTGGTTTCAGCTTTGATGGAAATGATCTTAACAAACTCTTTTGGAATTTTAAATCTCTAGCTGAAACTAAAAAGGTACTTATTTAAAATTATTTTTCATTTGTGATCCCTATGGTAGAGGTGCTGGTAATTCGTTGTTGAAGTCTTTACCAACACCCTTTTTACCCACGGGCCTTCACAGACGGATTGTCCTCGCTTCTTTCACCGAGGGACCACTGATGGTGTACACACGTCGTAGGAGATCCTTTGATTTGTAATGTACATACATCCGTGATTCTGTGAAAGAGTTATGACTAACAACTTCCTTTATGTCCCAGATAATCACTGATGAGGATCTAAGAGCATTGGTATTACATTTTCAAGGCACAAATAGTTTGTAATCAAGGTTGTAATTGAGATTCGTTGGTTTAATCAGAAATTTCAATTGGTATATTTTATATAAAACACTACTAGGATTATTTTGTGTATTTAATAATGAGTATGTTTGACACGTTTAATGTAACTATTTTTGTACCAGAAGAAGCAAGTTTGTAGGCAGTGGTGGATCCATAATTTTTTTGGCAGGGGACACAAATTAGTCGGATTAAAAGAAAGGGAGTTAAAATGGGTCAGTAAAACCAATTTATACTTATCCACTTATATATAGTTGATAAAATTTGATTCGGGTAAGAACGTGTCAGTTGGTCGGGTCGGAATGGGTTATCAATTTAAATTTCTTCTCGTCTTATTTTTCTCTTTCATCATAAATGTTGGTATTTGACATATTTTACATGTTAAAACGCTAAAAAGGATATATGGCAAATAATTAAATAACAAAGTGAAAATGAAATTAAATAAATTGATAATAACTTAATAAATGATAGTATGATAAATTGAATAAATAGAAAAATATATATTAGAACAAAACGTGTGGTTATGGAGCAACACTGGCGTTCAAATAAATCAGTACATTATCATTTTTATTGGTAAAATTTGCATTCACAATATTGCACCTATCTTTTTTAAACATCATCTTCTCCCGTCTATACTAGATCCCAACAAAACTAATATAGAGCAGTTTATCATTTACACTTCGTGGGCTCCAAAAACTGGCACGTATCATTATATACATGATGTAGTGGGCTGGAGTTTGGACAGTGGGCGCATGCCCATCGTAGCTAAAGAGTACATCTGCCACCGTTTGTAGATATGTAAATAAGTAAACTTGTGTCTCTATTTTTGTGTTGAATGATAAAATATATATAAAACTAACATATAAAAACTAAAGTTACATTACAAGAAGGGGATTATGTATCCAGGCCACCCAACTAACATTTAACTTTCTATTCCTATTAGCATACCATCAATAAAAATCTATTTCTTCTGATAAAAGAGTAGCTAGGGGGACACTTGTCCCCATACTAGAGCTCCTTAATATTATAGTACACATGTCAACCAACCAATCTACTATTCAAACCCATCTTATAACCCGGATTCGCACCCTGACCCAGTGACCCGCATCCGAACGTTAAATTTAGAATTTAGTGCAATAATAGGTTTGACTTTCTAATAATAATTTTTTAGTGAAGGTAATATGCAATCAATGTGTTTGACTACTAGAAAACTACTACTCCTAAATGCAATAAAATATATTCAATGACTGTGTTTGACCGCAGGATAAATACTACTCGAAAAATAGACCCTTCTTTAATTAAAAAAGGGAAGGGGCGATTTTATTTGAAGGTAATATTCGTTCAATCATTTGCAAAAGTGAAGGAGATATACACCACTCCAAAATTCATTAAAATATGCAATAAATGTGTTTTACCACTAGATAAAATCGCTCCTCACTATGTTCAGTTTCCATGTTTTGACTATCAATACATAGCACCGAGTTTTACGACATTCTACATTATTTGATACATTTCAATAAAAAAAATCGTAAATTAGGCCATTAGTAGAATCACTCATGGTAACGATCTCTAACCCTTGTTGTTACTGTTTTAAGTTCTATTGTATTCATTAAATTTACACGTATTGAAAGAAAATTGTTATTGTGCTGTAATAATCACATGTTAAAACGATCCAAACCGTTATGTATTGGGATATATTGGTTGTTGATTTTGCACCTTTAAGTTGGTTTTTTTTTTATTTGGTTCAACTCTAAATGTATGTCAATTGTTAGATATTAAACACTAATTTATGATGGTTGTCTAATTTTTGAATGTACATGTTGATTACAGAAGGAATTAAGTACCATAAAATTGTATCAATAAACACTAATTTTGTAAAAAAATATTTTTAGTAAATCACTTCACAGAAGAAATTGATATAGAGAGAGAGAGGACGGTGAGAGATGGGAGATGATGGTGCAGTGCTTTCGATTCCAAACAGTGGCGATGATGACGATGGAGATGGCTTTTACCCCGTTTGCGGAGGTGGTGTTCGAACACGAACCAGCGGCGGCGCTAAGGTTTTCTCAGTGATCAACGGTAGTGGTTTCAAGGCTGTGGTGGTTGCTATTTGGTGGTCGTGAAAGGGTCGCTTGCGTCTTCCGACGGCTAGGGTTCCGACATGAAATAGTGGCATCGGAGGCGTGTTATGCTCTACGGTACCGGCAACCGATTTTCTTCTTCTCGGGTAACTATAAATTGGTGGTTTTGGCGTTTTTACAGGAGTTTGGCCGTGCTTCTTCTTTGCCTATTATCAGGTAATGTAATTTTGATTATTTGATTCAACAATTCAATAAGAGTGTCTTTTTTGTGCTTTTAATTTTTGGTTTATCATTTAGGCATTCTCTACTCGATAATGACATTCGATCTTTAATCAGATGGTCCAGGTCCAAGATTTAGTCTTGACGAAGCGAATGGATGTTATTCAGATGCTCATTGATGGCGGGACAAATAGATGGAGGGATTAGTATGCTTTTAACAAACAAGAAGCTTTGGTAAATCAATGTCTGTTTGTTTGTTTGTTTTTTTTTCACATTTTGTAACTTAACTAGGCATTTTATGGTTATGTAATTATAAGTGCACTGCAAGCGTCTTTTGGTATTGTAATTAAAAGGGTACCGCAGCGTATCTGCGATTGTTTTATTTCAATAAAGCTTCTTGAACTACTCACATGATGCTAACATTATATAATATGCAGATGCGTTTACACACTCTGTGTAACATCCCGTGATTTTTACTTTTGCATATATTTTAAACTCTATATTTAACAAATTCCAAATTCGCCTTTACTCGCTTCTTTTATGTTACTCGTACCAATTCTTGACGAGTCGTCATTATAATTTATCCTAATCAATTTAGAAACTCTTTTAGTTAAAATCTTAATATATATTTATTTTAAATAAAATATATATATATATGTATATATATATTATAATAATACTTAAGTTTGAAAAAAAAAAAAAAAGAAAAGAACCAAACGTGATGGTGACTTTTGTCATTTAAATGACAACATAAACAATATGTTAGACAACATAAATGATCGATATGTTCGTCATTTTTTTTAATATGTCAACAGTACACAACAGCTTACAACCATCACCAAAACAATTAAACTCAACCCCCATTTAATCTCCTCCTAACCACCCCATTGAGAGAGGATCATATAAAAACCTATTTTCCTCTAAAAACCATGAGAACCATTCATTTAGTGACATGTGGCTTTCATCAAAATAATGAATAAGGGTATTATTGTCTTTCTATAACCCCTTTTAAGAAAAATCCATTAATTACATCATATTTTTCGATTGAAAATTCCTAATCATATCCTACAATCATTCAATTTAAATTTTAAAATAATTATATTAAATCCAGTTCTTCTATTAGACTGGTTTTCACCAGGAAATTACCTTTCTATTTATTAATATATTATGTAATCAACAATGGAGCCAAAATTGCCCACGACAACGGAATCAACAGAAGTAATTTCTCATCACTGATTTTGATAAGATCTTGATTGTGTTGGTGTTTTCGAAAATTCTGTTATATCCATCACCAAAAATTCCCGTATAGGATCTTAACTCATCCCGCAAATTATATAATAAACACTTGCACAATCCGAACGAACACACGAATTGGAACAACACTAGCACAATCGGAATAACGCTAACACAATCTGAAACACAGCCCTTTAAACCTTTAGAAACTACCGATCAAAATTGAAATTAATAGACACTAGCACCATCTGGAACAAACAAACACAAATAGGATAAAACAACACAAATATGAACAACACTAGCACATTCGGAGCAACACTAGCACAATCGAAACAAATAACACAAATCCGAAAATATAAATTTGTTAAAAACAGCAAAAATCGAAACAACATGATGAAGGGTTTGCATTCAAACACAAACACAATGATGAAGAACATGATCGGAACGACTACACGATCAGAACACCCCTATTAAGGGGTTAACATTCCAAAAACAAACACTCCAATTAAAACTTCGATCGGAACAACAGAATGAAACAAATCCGATTACTATTAGCACACTTTAATTTCATGCAATTCTTTTTTACAAAAAAAAAAAAAAAAGTTAACATTACTAATCTCTGAAATGTTTTTTATTGTGCAGGTTGGGAGTGGGTTGTTTTAAAAGGAGAAGATAAAGTTGAAAATGGGGTGTTGACTTGCGGTAGTTTTTTTTTGTTTATTTAAATTTGGGACAATATTGATTTTTTAATTAAAAATAGCACTTTTACCAAATTGCCCTTAACATTACTATTGGAAACTACTGATTTTGAAGGCTTAATATGTAACTAACATAAACCATTGATTCAATTTTTTAATGGCCTAGATTGGTTCCTATGGTTTTTACACTAATAAGAGTTTTTATAGGATCTTAACTCACTCTATTTAATATCCAACTAACTTACCCCATCTATAAATACAACCCCTCCCCACTCCTTATTCCTTTGTTCACCTCTAAAACTCTCTCTAAAACTCTCTAATCTTCAAGTTTTCAAGTCAAACTTCCTGTTTTGCATCAGTAAGTTTCTTGGCTTAAAACTTCAACTTTCATTCTATTTTTCTTCTTCTTTTTCATCTAAAACTCCTTGGAGAGACCTCTAGGATCTTCCCCATATTTATCCACATAAGTGGGATAAGGGTAGAGCACCTAAAAGGGGCCCCAAAGGTGTTTGTTTGCTGAATTGTTTTTTTTTTTTTTATATATCCTAAGCATATACTTACAAGTTTCTATCTTACTAGTTTATTATTAATCTTTGGAAGGTTTGTGGTTACACCCTACCTTACCAACTCTCTTGACCCTTCTTGTGCCACGGATTTATCCACACTAGAAAGGGGAAATCCCGTGTCCAAAACCCACGTTTATTCCATAAGCGAAGTGGTTATGACATGAACCTATCAAATGGATTCACATTCCTAACTTTATACCATCCGAATCATCTATGATGGTTTTGTGCTTGGTCTAACTTAATCTCATGACCATCCGGATTGCCCTAGAGGCAATTTGTGCTTGGTTTGCCTAAAAGGCTTGCATGACTCTCGTGAATTTATAATCTAAACTCGAACCTAAGACCCTTTATTCTTTAATTCTAGATAACCAAGGCTAAAACTAAACCTTCCAAGACTTACTTTTTTGGAACTCTATCAAATGCACCCAAAGGTGAGTTCATACTTGTCCCCTTTTTACTCTTTATCACTTTTGGGGTGTAAACATGTATTATATGCAAAACACGCTAATGCTTTCATAAACACACATGCTCAATCTATTAAACATACTTATATGCTACTTGTCATGCTTATGATTCTTAGATACTTAAACATAATTCATTAACTATTATTAGCCCACTTAACATGTATAGCGCTATAGGACTAGCACACCGCCCCCTTTATGGGTCATTGTTAAGATTTAAACGGCCTAACATGAATATGTTAGGTATACGCTGTGGTACTCGCGGGTTTGAGTTATGTCTTTTGTATGATAGGTATGTGCAATGCTATAGTATGAGATTTGAGTAAACCATTCTAAAATACTACGTATGTAAACCAAAACTAGTATGCTCACCAATGCTTTATGTGTTGACGGATATTTTATACATGTTGCAGGAAATATTTATTGCAGGACATTCAAGAAAACTACTTAGGATTGGACATAGAAACTCACTCTAGTTCAAGTTATCATATTCTTGTTGTTGTATTTTTCGTTATATGAACTACTTGTATTTCTATTTTTAGACAATAAATGAAATTCTATCTTTAAACTATATTGTCACAAAATCTAGTGTCATGAAGTCTTTGAACAATCTACACTAAGTCTCACCTCGATGATTCCGCCACCGGTTGGGGTGTGACACTCTGAGCCTACTCTGTATGATTTTGTGAATGTTGATGACATGTTTACGCTAAGATTGGCACAACAAGTGTATCCAAATTGAGGGAAAAAGGAATGATCAAGATATCAACCTTGGCCAGGTATGTTGTAGCAACACTCTAGATGAACATGATTATGCCATATATGCCCTCAAAACAATTATGTCAGAAGGGTGAGAGTTAAGGGTATGCATGAGTGGGATTAAAGGTTCGTTTATGTCTCCTTTGAGAATCACATGAATTAGAAGCATCACAAGTGCCAAAATAGGTAAGTTGCTGATATGTTTCTGCTCATTTTTTTTTTTTTTGTACATATACATAATACATACTTATTTTTTAGCTTTATGTTGAAAACCATAGAGTGGTTACATGTGTAGTTCTTGATGGAATACAATAATAACTATAAAAATTATTGCATATGATTCTTAGTGAAATTCTAAATGGGGCTTCATATATTCTTATATTTTTCTTTTAGCTGAAATAATAATGCTTATATTTTTCTACTCCCTTTGTTTTCATGTTATTCGATTTGATATATAATTATACACAAGTTGTTATTGGAGATATTAATTGGGGTATTCCTAAATTGTTTTCTGGACTATTTAATGCTTATATTTTTCATGCATACTGGGTTTCAATTAAATGCCATTGATGTATATTTACATGCTTTTTTTCTTAAAAAATATTATATTTTATTGTTTATATTTCTAGGAGCATTACAAGATGTAGTTTTGACTGTTTGTTCCGTTTCGTTTTTAGCAAAATGTTTAAGTTATCCATTGAACCTATTTTCTAGGCTGAGCAGTTGCATATGATTTTGAAGCGTTGTGGCTCACCATTTGACAGCAGCAATAAGAACCCCACAAAGTAGCCTAACCAGGTACATACTAAACCAAGTATATTGATGATCATGATTTTGGTATTCCAATTGTTTCCTTAAAGATTTGATGTTTATGATATTATTAAAAGAATGAATGGGTCATTATGGGTTATTTTTAATATATATTTATCTAAAAGGTTATGTTAGTAGGTCTAAATAAAAAAAATAGCTTTGTAGAACAAAAGGGTAGAATGGGTCAAAAGTGACTAAAGTGTGTTTTAATACATAATACCTATGAGATAATTTTTTAAGATTTCAATAATATGAATTTTGTTATCATACAGGGTTTGAGTCAACCCAAGCTGCCCATTTTGTCATCTCTATTCTTTAATTTGTCGGTTTTTCTTGGTTATAACTTGGCTAAAAAATCACTGTTAAAAGAGAGAAATGTTAAGAAAGAAAATCATATATAGTTAATGGTATCGAATAATGGTTTTGTTCTAATTGTACCCCATGTATAATGATTTTGTTTATTAGTATAGAAAATCAGATGAACGCATTTTCTAACCAACTATTGGGTCTTTATTTTAATTTAAAATCATTATTTTCAATGTCCTTATTGATTAACACTTTTATATTTACCAGGTTCTCAGGATCTTGAATGGTAACAAACTGGAATGGCAAGTGCCAAAGGAGCTTTACTCAAATGGTTACCATGGTCAACTATCGAGTACGTCATAAATTATAAATCATATTTTTTTGTTGCATCTTTCCATTATTTGATTATCAATTGTGATATTTTAGAAACTTTTGTTAAATATGATTAAAAATATTTTGCAATAATAACTTAAATTTTTAAATGAAGTGATTTGTTAAGTTATATGTTTAACAGTACTTTTTAGCTACAATAAACCATTTCTTCTTAACTATTTTTTTATATGATTTAACAATACCTTTACTATTATCATTTATTATTTGGAACAAAAACTATCGAATGGCTTCTTCCATGTTTACCTGTATATTTTTCTGGATTTAATAAAAATATTATCATTTAATATTTGAAACAATACATGTCATATGCTCAATTGCCATTTTTTTTAAATGTTACCCATTAAAGCTTTTAATAGACGTGTTTTCTTCTTCACGTGTCATTGCATGAATGGATGACACTTCTTATACTTTTAGTTTTAGGAGCAAGGACAAAAATGAAAGAAAGCAGCTGCTATATGATGCATAATCTTCCTATGATCATTCTGTTGCATTCTCCTTGTATGAAATTGCCTCAATGTTTTCTTTGGCATATTACAAAAGATACTAAGGCATGTGAACCAAGAAATTGCTCATATCAAAGTTGTCGTGTTAAAGTATTTTTTTTTATTTGGCACTTACAAAAGAAGATAGTCCTTAAGTATTCATTTTGACTTGGTGAGAATTATGCAAATTTCTCTACCCTGTCGCAATGCATGTCTAATGTCTTATGTTCACACTCATGACACCTCATTTTCATAGCTCGCATACCCTAAATTAGTTATATTGTTTTGAATTAGAGTTGTAGAAGGACATAACACCCTAATGTAAGGTAAATTGATGATTCCGGTCCGGAACGTAATCATGAATTTACAGGTACGTTAAGGTAGTGTGAAATTCTATTAGGATTTTTTTTGGTAGACGTCCAGTACATTTTCAAGGTATCAAAGGTGTGGTGGGTTAGCTGCGGTACACCCTATATATAAACACAAATGATGTATTAAAAGTGAGACTGGAAGTTAGATCAGGAACTAACCCCAATTCTCTTGGTAGTTCAAAACGTCGATTCATAGTCTAACTTATTCCTTCAAACCACCCTAACCTTTATCTTCAAGGCCTAGTACTTTGGGCCTTGACCACTGGTAATAATCCTTAGATATATTTAATCCAATTATATCTGATATTCGAGTCCATTCAAGTCAGGTTATCACGCTAGCCAAAGCTCTCTTTCTCATTAAACTTGACCATACTCACTATAACAATTTCTCGAGTATCCAGAACCATGTTTATACGTCTACTTGAAGGAATTTCGGGACGAAATTTCTAAAAGTAGGGGATGCTGTGACATCCGTCACCTTTCACGATCATGAGCGTACAACTTTAGTCCTTTTTCTTGTATTTACATTCTCAGCCCTTGTATTTCGAAACTACTATTCGATAATTAGAGTTTGCGAATTTATTTCTTACGTCTATTGCTTTCGGCTCGAACCTTTATCGTAACTAAAAAGTCCTTTTTATAATAATAATAATAATAATAATAATAATAATAATAATAATAATAATAATACAAATTGATATATTGTTATATTCAAAAAATGAGTTTTTCTTTTTTTTTTAAATAAAAAAATATTTTAAAAAATACATGCTTTGAATAAGGTTTGAACTCATGTCCCAAGTCTTAGCAACCAAACAACCAACCACTACACCACTTAAATGTTTAGTGTTGTCTATTGAAACTTTTTCTACATAAACAAACCCATCTAGTTACCTCAGTCAACAAAAATAAGTCAAAACCCAATACATTCAAGACTTTTAATCAAGAATTAATGCGCCTTTGATCTGAATTTGGAAACTATTTGATTGATTCACGACCGAAACAACATTCCTGACCATAATTAACTCATAATCGAATTAATTAGACGCGTTAATTACCATTAATTTGATTGATTATCGATTTTTATAACTTTCCTAAAACCCAAGCATCGAATTCGTATTTATAAACATTGTTACTTCGATTAAACTCGCACAACTCAGAACATAGCGAATAACAAAACCCCTCTGCAACCACTCTCGCTCAATCTCTAAAACTCCCGGATTCGAAGCTTCTTGTATCGCGACTTTGTGCTCGTTATTCAACATCAATCGGTACACGTTAAACCCAATTCTTATGTCCATTAGAGTCGATTTATTGTGGGTATTAAAACCCCTATGATGTTCGTTTTTATCTGTGTTGAATTGTTAGTTGATTTGAAGAATAAAGGATTAGGGTTCATAAGGATTTGATTTGGGTATTTTGTTTATATCAGATTCTGTTTAAATATCTAACTGATCCATCAAAAACCACAATTGAATGCCCAGATCAACTGGTGTAGGCGTGGGATTATGCACGACTGGTCCCGAGTTCGAGACCTGTTACATGCAGTTTTCCTTGTTTTTGTTTGATTTGTCTTAATTTGATATCTCAGGAAGTGTTTAAGTATTTTACTAATCCATCTTAAATAACAAACAACCAGCAGATCAACTGGTCTGTGTGTAATACTTGTGCAGAGCAGGTCCCGGGTTCGAGTCCCCTATACGACGAAACTGTTTTGTGTTTTTTTTTTAATTTCTTTATTCAGTTTTTTTTATAACTATTATAAATCAGTTTTAATTATTAAAAATAGTAAATCTAATCCAAAATTTCTATAAAAATTATCCCATCTTGTTAAAACCCTCAGGTTTATATTCTTAGTTGTATTTTCTAGAAAAACATTTATTTATTATTTTTAATATATTTATTTATTTTAAATCATAATTTATTCATTAAAAATTCATTTTTCATCATTTTAATACCAAGATTTTTGTGAAATTATTTCTAACCATGTGACATTTTCTAGTAATTCTATTTTCTGTAAAAAGATTATTTTTCTCTATTTTAACTATTTAATTCCATTTAATAATTAATTATCTTCACTTAATTCTATTTTAAATAAAAAAAATTACTTCCCACTAATACAAATGTGTTAGCCTCTGTTTTTATAGGAAAATAATATTTTACATTTTAATTCTAATTAAATCCTAATTATTTCTTGTTAATAAATCAATCTAAAGATATCAAAATTATAAGTTCTACAGACTCTAAAATTATTTCTAATATCTTAACGATTGACTTGATTATTTACTTTTCCCATTTATTTCCACTTTTATTTCATAAAATCGTATTATTTAAATTCTAGTCATTCTATTGTTTGCACTTTTAATTATATTACATGTCTTATTAAGTTTCTTATAGCCAAGTTTTGTTCAAATCAAAAACCATAAAATCCTCAAATTTTAGTCTAGAAACCCTAAGCGTCTAATCCTAGATAACATAGACGCTAAGTTCGTTCCCTTACAAATTATTTATTTCTTTAGGTTAATCCTCTGTGATAATCCTAATTCATATCACGTTGTTCGGTAGAGTTTCAAGTTATTATGCGAATTGTGAGTATTTCCTATCCCCTTTTGCTTTTATTCACTTTTGGGGTGTTACATGTACACTTATACAAATTTCACATACAAGTTCACATTTTTACAATACAATTCTAGTACTATGTGCATTTGCTTACAAACGTGCTTTATGCTTAGTGATGTGCTCAAAGTGGTTTAGTAAAAACTAACTAAATTAACCTAAACTAGACACTCTAAGTTTTAAATTTATAACCTAAGACTCTCTAAACCTAAACCACACAACCGGCAAGTGTACCGGTCAGTGCAGTACAGCTAAAGTAAGTCCGAGTATCGAACCCACGAGACTCTACTAGAAAACGTAAACTAGACTCGATAACTTATCTACAAACTAACTTAAATTGTTTTGTTGCTTAAGGGGGGTTTTCTAAACGACTAATGCAAATAAATAAAATAATAAAACTAAAATAACTAAATACACAAACTGGAGACTGTAACTGAGGTCAGATGGATGGGAAGGCACTACCTAGGCTAGAATCCTACACATGAATGATAAGCTTCTAATGGCTATGGAACTGGTGTGGAACCGGGATCTTAAAATACTAAACATCAAGAATAAACTAGACACCCTAGACCCTTCTCAAGGGGAAACCCTAGAATATTGTTGTGCTGTTAAACCACCGGTTGAGAGGTTACCCTCACAGGCTTACCTACTCGAATCTTAAAGTACCCGCTAGACAGTCTACCTCACAGCGCGAAAGTCACAATACACCCTAAAGTGCAAGGGGTAACTACAATATTTCTGATAAGACTTGGCCTACAAGGAATGCTAGGGAAACTAGGAAGATCTTCTCACAAAGCCTCTAGAACTAGCAATTTAACACCCTAGACAGACCAACAATCTCGCACCTCACAACTATTGAGAATTGGTAGAATACTTAGAATCATCTAACTAACAATTACAACTCCTATGGATAACCTGCAGAAATTAACCACAAACTAGTTGCTAACACCCAGTCCGCAACCTAACCCGCATTCATACATGAAAGACATTCACAAAAACGCAAGTGGAGTTTATAAAAATTAATTAAACAAAACTAAATATGCATACACATCAAACCAGAAAATAAAAAGTTCTTTACTTTAAAATTCAACCCACAACCAAAAGTTCCAAGACCAAAAGAAAATAAATCAAACAAGCGTATTCATCATCGCCTAGGTAGCGTCAAGGTTTAGCCAATAAAAGTCATGATAAAATCAAAACAATAAAAACTAAACATATTAATGGTGTTCATACCGGGTTTGAATAAAATAAATAAATAAGATAGAACCAACCCGTGCTGGCACCTATACCTCAACCCTTGACCTGCCTCCAAATAATATTTATGTTCTCTTGTGCGCAGCTTCTGTCTCTTCGATATCCCTTCATGTGCCGCCTCAATGTCAATAGTTGTTCCCTTAGCTTCATAAGCTTGAGGCGGGATTAGGAGGAACTGTGGCTTCCTTCGAGTGAGACCCTAGATAGACTAATCAACATGAACTTAACATAAATAAAAAGGGGCTTGGAAACCGGTATGGGTTTAAGAGGATCAATATACCTGCAATCGCAATCAACACGTTAGTAGATTATTAATTAAGTAACCTATGTTTTGAAACTGGATGTAAACCTAACTGTGATTCCATAGCATAATTCTTTTTCAGGGACGAAAAAAAGATAAGTGTGGGGATATTTGATGTATTGTAAAATACATCTATTTCCTGTGTAAAGTTTGTACAATTTTCGAGTCATTTAGATGTACTTTTATTAGTTTTAGGCTTGTATCGGTCTATTTTATTTAGTTTAGGTTTTTATAGATTTTTATTAGTTTTGCGTCGTTTTTAGTACTTATTTATTTTGCATTTTGTAGGTGTTCATAGACGTTGGAGCGTAAACGAGCAACTTTGATCAAGTCAAGAACACCCGAATCAAGAGCACGGAGTTATAATACTATCTAATAATAATAACAATAATAACTGAAAAGTTGTTTTACTAATTTCATAGTCTTGATACTTTTAACAATCGGATCGGCGCTAACAAGCCGACCTTAACATTGGATAGCGCTATTGGATTGACAACCCGCCTAGGTTGATTCTCCCCCTTTTTCATCGGAGAATCTGTGGTCATTGTTAAGTTATTATCCATTTATTGGATAAGTACACCGCCGTTCATTTAGTACATTTATACAGTGACAGGATTGATTTCGCACATTTGTATGATACATAGTTTACATAAATGCACTGTAGCTTTGCACTTGAATTGTATAACATTTTCCAACTTACTATATGTATTAAATCTATGAATGCTCACCAACATTTCATATGTTGACAAAAATTATTTTGTACATGTTTCAGGTGCAGTTTGATCTTAGTACTATAGTATTGGATTTTAGTGCTTGCTTTTAATAAGTTATTTCAAATTTCATGTTTCGTTTAGACTTTTGTATTTTTCCCATTTCATCTATGTAAGACAATTTAAATTATTCAATAATATATTTACATTTTAGTACCATGTGCTTTTGAACAATCGTCACTACGTGACACCTCGATGATTCCGCCATCGGTTGGGGTGTTAAAGTCGAAGGGATATGTTGCGGAATAAATTCAATCAGTTCAGTTGCATTCTTGGTGAAACCCTTGAAAATCAAATTGAGAGATTCGTATCTCTAGTAACTGAAATGAAGACTGCAAGCATAACTTTGAACAATTATGAGGTAAATAAGAAGTTATTAAATGCTTTTCCAAAGAATTAGGATACGAATGTTGCCGTGATCAAGAAGACGGAGGATCTTCAACTCTTGTCTCTGTCAGGACTCATCTCCATCATCAAAGCTTGTGATTCAGACGACAAGTAAAAGGCGCAAAATCATAATGCTGCAGCTCAGCCACGTTGCACACCTGCTACAGTTTCGACATCCGCTCCTGTTGTTCCAGTACCTGTTGAGTATCAGGTTCCTGTGCTGGTACGATATATCAAACATGCTTCACATGAGGTATTTTCTGATCTATGCTCTAATGCTTGTGCTGAAAAGGCAAAATATTACGTAGGATATAACTCTAAGTTAGTAAGAGAAAATGATGAGCTAAAAGGAAAGATTTCTTGTCTTAATAGCCGAACCTCTGCCTATAAACTTAGAGTAGAATCCTTAGAAAATGATATCATTCAATACAATAATGATTTAAGCAATAAAACTTGCCTTGTGCATTAGAAGAAAGTTATTGATGAACTTAGTGCTGAGCTAGATTCTTTGAAATCAAAATTTGAAAATGCCGATTTCCATTTTAGAAAATTTGATTGTTCTAGTGAGTGTGTTGAGAAAATGATAAGTTCAAAACTCAAGTTTAGGTAAAAACAAGGAGCTGGTATAGGTTTTGTAGAAATTGCACCTCCCTACAATCACAACTACACCGGATTGCCTCTTTCGTATTAAGAAATAGAAAATGAGAAAAATATGGAATATGGGAAGGGGTTGCTGGTTGAACCCGCAAAGAGTGTTCCCATAAAGATAACAGAACCAAAGGGGTTAGTCGTAGAGCCGGTTAAGTCTGTGCCAATTAAGATTGCTGAACCAGAAGGGCACATAAAACAATCTATGCATGTTGCTCCACTTAGTGATGTTCCTATTGCTAAGTTTGTTAAACCAGAAAGCAATGAAATGAGCAACCATGTTAAATCTGAAAATAACAACTCTGACAATGCCAATGATGACACATCTTCAATAAATTTTATTTTTCAATTGGATCAATTGAATCGATGTTGTTTAAAAGTATTTCAAAATCTATCAATTTTGACAGTTGCTCAAGATCCTCTAGTAAGTCAGAAACTTCAGATGAATCTGACTCAGAAAATGTTGTTGATTCAAAGACTGTTGGCACAGGTGTGGTAAAGCCAACAGTCCCTGATTTTAAATGTGTGAATGTTACTGATGCTTCTACCTCATGTGCAGATGAAGTTAAGGTAGAGGTTAAGGTTGAGGGGGTGATGTTGTTTGCACTAATAGTGCAGATGTTTGTGTGAAACAATCTAATTTATCTGCAGATGCTGAACCATATGTGAAAAAGACTGTTTCTAAGCTATCTGTTAATGGCACGACTGATAAATACGTGCCACCACATAGAAAAACTACTTGTGCTAACTCTCATGAATAGGTTCCCGAAGTCAAACAGAAAGCTCAAAGACAGTCAACATCGCAAAGACAATCTTGTTCACACAGGTGTTCAAGATCTTCTAAGCAGAGCAGGAAAAGTAAGAAGCCTGCAAACAAATCATCAAACGAATCTCATCACTCACATTCTTCAGTGGGATCTAACAGACCGGGACTTGCTCCTTATGCAAAGAAGCAGACATGCTATAACTGTGGAAGACCCGGTCACATTGCAAGAAACTGCGCACATCGTCCTTATGTGCCCTATTACAGACAATATCAGAAGGTTATGCCTAGGGAAAACTTCTACTCCAAGCCAATTAAGGTGTAAAACCTAAGGCAAGGAAGAATGCGAATCCCAAAGTCAAACCGTCTGATGGAGACTGGAATGCTGCTAAGAGCAAACGGAAGGTTGTTCAACCACAAAAGTCTAAGCAACCTAAGAAACCGAAAGTTGCTACTCCGAAAGTACCAAAACCGGTTCTTAAGCCTAAGCAAGTTTGGAAAGCAAAGGCGGCAGCAGCAACTGATCCAAATGAGAATAAGGACATGTGCTTGAGGGAAGTGTCTTACATAGATGCTTCAGGAGTGCCCAGGACCGCGATGGCCTGGGTACCAATGTTTAACTAATCTCCTTATTCATGCAGGGACAACCAAGGAGGATTATCAATAACCACTGGTGTGTTGGTAGTGGTTGTTCCAAGCATATGTTAGGTGACATCTCTTTGTTACATACCTCTACATCTTTTAACACAGAGTATGTTTCCTTCAAAGGAGATAAGGGAGGTAAGGTCAGTGTTGGGTCTGCTGACCTGGAGAAGAACAGATGATTAGAAAGCCAAAACATGCTATCAGTTTGATCCTTGAATAAACAGTCTTTACAACTTACTTCTCCCAAAAGACTGCTGACCCTAACTACTGTTCTATCCAAACAACTGCTCAACAACTGCTGATACAAAGAACTGGTGAGTAAACAACTGATGAAGAACAACTGCTGACCAAAGGTCTGATGAAGAACAACTGCTGATACAAGTACTGAAGACCAAAGCACTGCTGGAACCAACAGCACTTAGGCTCCAGCAGTGGATACAAGACCATCAGAGTTTATCTTCAACAGCTGTTTAATATCAGTGCTTTCAATGTAACAGTAGTTTGTAATAGGCAGATGTTTATGTTTGTTATTCTGTTAGAGGTCACTGTCTTAGGTGACGTCAGCCTAGGTCATCAGTGCTTTGAGTCTGTCTATAAATAGAACAGTGCTTGTACTGTTCTATTGCATCACACACACAAATATTCTCTCAGACAAACACTGTGTGATCAGGCTGAGGGGGAGTATTTGTACGATTGTAATCTTTTGGATTAATGAAAGCTTTCGATCTGAAAACATTTACTCTCTTGTTTTGATTAACAGTTTATTATTCCGCTGCACTTTCATTCTATATTCATTTCACATCTATCATATTTAGTTAAACATAATCAAAACAAACAAACTCAGATCCTAACAGTCAGCTTGGCAGGTAATTTTAAATTTGATGCGCAAATTTTAAAAGTGATTGATTGGTAGTTATTTGAGAATAGTTATAGAAAAGAACAAAAAGATTTTTCTTATTTTTAGGTAAATTTTATACATAAATTTGTCTTTTCCTTTTATTTATGAACAAAATTTAGAGGGAGAAGGGAGATATTTAAGGAAAATACAAAAATAGTGTTTTATTTTATTTATGTACAAAATTTAGGGGGAGATAGGAGAGAATGAGAAAAATGAAAAAACATGTGAAAAAGAGAAAACTACAAAAAGAGTTTTTGTTGTATCACTTGTGAAAAAGGCTGACACACGTAAGACCAGCATTGAAATGGTTAGGCTCTAGGGTGATGTGTCGGTAGGCTTGATCCTGACGACTGGAAAATTGACTGATCTTGTGACACACTTAATGATAACGTATGGCCTCAGTAGGAAACGTCACTTGGAATTGGTACATTTTTTATTTGAATGCTTGTGTGACGTCCTGATACACACTGTGTTCTAGGTCTGAAACCTTTTCTGAAAAACTCATGTATCTTCCTTGTTTTGTGTAAGCAAAGACCTGGGGATGCTAAGCAATGTCAGTTTCTGCTGCATCTAGATATATGCTGACCTAGCTGTACATTGTCGCGTTATAGATCAAAAACACCAAAAGAGGCCAATGCGCCCAAAAAGATTCCAATGAGCACATCAAAAGAGGCCATCTAGAGCCCAAAACACCAAAACCTATATCATTTGAGAAATCAAATTGATTTGTATATTATACCATTCTATCTCTAAATGATCTATTCTCTTCTCGTCTCAACCAAGTCCCAGTCAAGGTTTCAGAATTCTAGAACAGACACCGTGAAAATATGTGGTAGGGAAACTGCTTGCATGATAGAGTGTACCGCATATAATTCTAGGATTTGATTGTGACTTACTTGAGTGTCCATAATCAATTCACCAAAACATGATAAATTAATCACGGACAGTCAAATAAAAAGGTCTAAGGCAATAAGTTTAAGTGGATGAATATACTGGCAATTGCCCAGATCGACTGGAGTAGATCTGTGTTGATAAGTGTCCCTGAGTCTAAATCACAGTGATTTAATACCCCGAAAAAAGTGTAGTTGTTTTTATTTCAATTTCTTTTTCATTTATTTTGATTCTTATTGTTTTGCTTTTGAGTTTATTTTTATTTTAGTTTTAGTTATATAAAATCAACCATTCTTGAAGATTTGACCGATCATCCACAGTGAAAGAAATCCGAATTTTTTGAATTTGTGTGAAAGTACTCGGAAGTACTAGGTGTTCATGCGTATACTGGATTCTCTGTTATATTTAAATGTTTGCGTACAAAATTCTGAGAATGTGCAGAATTCGATTTGAAAAAGAAAACAGGTGTTGATGAAGAATGGTTTCCAGTTGCTGACAAGCATGAAGCATCTTGATAAGAAGATGTACCTGAGTCAGAAGAACTTGATATGATGCAATCCTTTGACAATGAAAGTACACATGAAGAAGTACCTGTGATCCTGCTTGAAAGACAAAGATTGAAAAAGAAAGGAGATATGAGAATCCTCCTCTCACATCTTCTTTAGCAAATGATCAAGCGAATGTTGATGATGATTCAAGTGTGGATCTTACTCCCATAGAAGAAGAAAAGGCCCGCGTTTGAGAGTACATAAAAGAAGCCTTTCAACAAAACAACACCAACAACCCAGCAACAATCTAGGGGGGAGATCACAATGTTGTATTCATGTTATGAAGACCATTTGATAGCATCAGTCTAGGGGGAGATTGTTGGGTCTATAATAATGAGACTGACGCTATCAAATAAATATTGGTGATCCATATTGGTGTTTAGGACCGAGAACACTTGGGTTCTCAGTTATTTAAGGTGTTTAGGCCGAGAACTAATTAGTTCTCAGTTATTAGTTCTTAGTTAGTATGTTGGGCTTTATTCTTGTGGGTTGGGCTCTGGGTCTGTTAAGGCTATGTGAGCCCAAGTCCTACGTATAAAAGGTGTTTTATTGGTTCATTTGCAACTAGCGGTTTATAATATTATTTTGAAACTCTCTCTAGTATCGGACGATTCTTTGCAATCGTATGCTATTGAGTATTATTAATCAATCGTTCTTCTTTGTTCTTGAATTATCATAATCATGATTCCGCCTTTGATTGTGATTACTTGATATCGGGTGATATTCAGGACTTACAATTTTTTTTTTGTCAAATGAAGAGATAATCTCCTCTATAAATACATAAATGAAAATACATAAAATAAGAAAATAGCTAATCTTGGGCATGAGGAAAGCTTGGAAGACTTTGACTAAATTATTACTTTGACTAGTCTTGAGATGCAAATCAAGGTGCTAGTCTTTGGGGCATAATGCATGGAGGAAAGCATGGAAGAGACAATGGTGGAGAGAAACATGGAAAATATTTTATCTTCGATACTCCCCCTCAAGTTGGAGCGTGTATGTCAATAACGCCCAACTTGCCAAGTAATATGTCATCCTTTTCGAATACTCCCCCTCAAGTTGGAGTGTTTGTTTTTCTTGCGGACTCATAGATTTAGACCCGACTTTTCTTCTTGCGAGTTCAAGGAACCCGGTTTTTCTTCTTGCGAGTTCAAGGAACCCGACTTTTCTTCTTTTTGCGGTTTCAAAGAACCCGATTTTTTTTGCGGGCTTAACAAACCCGACGTTTCTTCTCGCGAGTTCAAAAGAACCCGACTTTTCTTTCTTGCGAGTTCAAAGAACTCGACTTTTCTTCTCGCGAGTTAAAAAAGTCAACTTTTTTTTCTTGCGAGTTCAAAGAACTCGACTTTTTTTTCTTGCGAGCTCAAGGAACCCGACTTTTCTTTTCTTGTGAGTTCAAAGAACCCGACTTTTTTTTTTGCGGGTTTAAAGAAACCCGACTTTGCTTTGTTGCGAGTTTAAAAAAAAAAAAAAAACTCAACTTTTCTTTTGCGGGCTCAAGGAACCCGACTTTCTTCTTGCGAGCTTAAAGAGCCCAACTTATCTTTCTCGCGAGCTCAAGGAGCCCGACTTTTCTTCTCGCGGGCTCAAGGAGCCTGACTTTTTTTTTTTGCGAGCTTAAGGAGCCCGACTTTTTTTGCGGACTCAAAGAACCCGACTTTTCTTTTCTCGCGGGCTCAAAGAACCCGTCTCTTCTTCTCGCGGGCTCAAACCACCCGACTTTTTTTTTTGTCTTCATTTTTCTCTATCTTGCTTTAGCCCGTCACATCCTTCCAATTCACCTCCTTTCAAAAAGTAATTTTTTTCATAACCCAAGACTTAACTCTCTTTTTTTTAATCCACCCACTAAAATCAATACCACTAACTTGCAACCCTTTGGTTGTTAAACACCTGTTGACCTTAAACCTTTGTTAACCATCCATCCTAATACCCAATCATCGTAACTTTTAAGTAGACTTTTCCCTTTGTTTAGGATTTCGAATATTTTTATATTTATTTATTTTTTTAAATTTGATCCATTGCTTTCAAAATTCCTGATCTTGCTTCCTCTCCAACCCTTTGAACTCCTCTGTTTCAAAAGTCAACCTACGGATCTCCCTCGGAAAGTCAACATCTTCTTCAAAAAGTGAAATCTTTGAACATTTTGAAGATAATCTTTGACGGGTTTTCTCAAGTTCCATTCTTTCTTTCTCTATCAATTTGTTGTATGTTTCGACAGTCGACCTGGAGCTGAAGAAGGGACAAAAGAGTAAGAAGAGGTTGACGATGACAACGGTGTTGGTAGGGTGGCATGGTGGCGGTGGCGGCGTCAACTAGGGTTTTGGTTGTGGCTGAACAAGTTTGGATTGTAGCTGGTGTGTGGTGGACCGTTGCTGGTTTTTTTTTTTTTTTTTTTGGTTCTTCTGAGCAGGATAGTAACCCACTCCGATACCAAAGGGAGATATTTAAGGAAAATACAAAAATAGTGTTTTATTTTATTTATGTACAAAATTTAGGGGGAGATAGGAGAGAAAATGAGAAAAATGAAAAAACATGTGAAAAAGAGAAAACTACAAAAAGAGTTTTTGTTGTATCACTTGTGAAAAAGGCTGACACACGTAAGACCAGCATTGAAATGGTTAGGCTCTAGGGTGATGTGTCGGTAGGCTTGGTCCTGACGACTGGAAAATTGGCTGATCTTGTGACACACTTAATGATAACGTATGGCCTCAGAGCGAATGTTGATGATGATTCAAGTGTGGATCTTACTCCCATAGAAGAAGAAAATGCCCGAGTTTGAGAGTACATAAAAGAAGACTTTCAACAAAACAACACCAACAACCCAGCAACAATCTAGGGGGAGATCACAATGTTGCATTCATGTTATGAAGACCATTTGATAGCATCAGTCTAGGGGGAGATTGTTGGGTCTATAATAATGAGACTGGCGCTATCAAATAAATATTGGTGATCCATATTGGTGTTTTACTATTTAGGACTGAGAACACTTGGGTTCTCAGTTATTTAAGGTGTTTAGGTCGAGAACTGATTAGTTCTCAGTTATTAGTTCTTAGTTAGTATGTTGGGCTTTATTCTTATGGGTTGGGCTGTGGGACTGTAAAGGCTATGTGAGCCCAAGTCCTACGTATAAAAGGTGTTTTATTGGTTCATTTGCAACTAGCGGTTTATAATATTATTTTGAAACTCTCTCTAGTATCAGACGATTCTTTGCAATCGTATGCTATTGAGTATTATTAATCAATCGTTCTTCTTTGTTCTTGAATTATCATAATCATTGTTTCCGCCTTTGATTGTGATTACTTGATATCGGGTGTTATTCGGGACTTACACTATCACCTCACCTCCATCAACAGATTCATCCTATGTATCACCTCTATCACCAATCGTATCAACGATTCATCCTCTCCATCAACAGATTCATCAGCCGTAACCGTCACCGTCGTGTCCTATGTACATCGTAACCATCACCATCATATTCTCCATCTCCATTTATCAACAGAGAAAATCTTTGAATATTTTATGTGTATTAGTGATTTGACTGAGGGAGAGAGAAAAATCAGGTGTTACCGTGTGTTAACTAGAACCTAAAAATGGTCCACTATCAGCATCACTGGCGGCGGTGTTACCATACTGGTAGTGGGGTACCCGTAACCAAATCTGGTAGCGCCCCGTCCCCTAAAACATTGTATCATTTGAACCAAACAATGTATTGATTAATTCTTTATAGATAAATTTGTGTCCATTGTTTAGAAACCTGAAGGGATATGGTATCAAAACACCATAAATACCATATCATCGCCTAACTAAAACATGCATCGTCTAGCGTCCATCCGCCCGTTTTACGTCGGCGATATACCTGGCGTCTATCGGACGCCAGACGCAAACTCACCCGCCCGTTTTACGTCGGCGATATACCTGGCGTCCAACCGACGCCAGACGCAGACTCACCCGCCCGTTTTACGTCGGGGGACCCAGTACGCTTCAAACTCTTTGGTTTTATCCTTAGACCCACACGTCTTTTATAAACACACCTCTTTATAAAATACAGTAGAATCACTACCAGGATTAGCGTCTATACGATAATCCAGGATTCGTGTTTCTTCAAAACCTATTATAAAACACATAATAGTTTTCGATTTATGAGTTATTTGATTGAGATTTTGAATAACTCATCAAATACTTTAACGTGAAAGTGATATCACGATTAAGAAAGACTCCATCTACATACGAGTGGTAGGTTTTGTATGATAATTCAAATCAATGTTTCAATTTTTTTTTTATAAATAACTAGGTTATGTGTCTGTGTAACAAATAAAAGTTATATAAAGCTTAAAAGTATTAATAATAGCGAAAGACTGGGGCGGATCTAGAGAAGGAGCAGGGGTAACGTCCGTTACTCCTCAACTTTTTTGGCGTAGTGTAATTTTAGTGTATTTTTAATTTTTTACGTGTTTTGTATTACGTTACCCGTGAAAATTATGCAATGTTACCTCTGAAATCTTGGTCTAGATCCACCAATGGCTAAAGATCGTTTGTTATATAAATCAAGTGAAACACATCTCCAATTAACCAAAATATCAAAAATCTCTACTACATGAGGGATGGGCAAACTTGTCCAAGTTGGTAAACTTAAGATGGCATATGAAAAGCCATGTGCTTTAACCCTCAAATGTCATATAAATCTTCCCTAATTTACCCTTCAATGCATTAAGATACTTGTACCATGTAACCCAAAGAAATCATTTCATCCCTCTTTAATTTCATCCCTCTTTATTATAATTTCTTCCCTCTTTATCTATATCCTATATCTATATCTATACTACATTATAAAGGGGAAGCCATGGGTAAAAAGGTCCAAAATGTCAAAGTTAAGATGACAACTTAAAAGTCACAAGTGTAATTCTCTAAACTTTACCATTTTTCTTCCTTTTATGCCCCTTGTGTACAACCTTTTTATGGCAATAGTACAAAATACTAATCCAATGCATCTCAACTTGTGTTTTTGAAACCGTCTCTTACCTTTAAGTTACTATTGAATGCTATAACCGTCATACATGAGAAAGGTTTCATTACATTGTTATTTATTTTATTCTTTTTTTATATTTACATGACGAATAAATTTAGTCGTCAAGAGTTGCATATTATTATTTTAGATTAGGTAATTTCACAAATTAGAAGTTCTCATATTATAATACTAAATATAATATTGAGATACAAAGAATTTTACAGATTTTAAAATTTATAAATAAATAATCAAATATTCACAACAGATAATTTGATAATGTAAAAGTTTAACAAATTGTATAGAAACCATCGTTTTGCATTCAAAGACAATTTCATATACATCGTTTTGCATTCAAAGACAATGAAAGGAAAACAATACATTTTTACACTTTTCCCACAACTTGGTGGGCTAACATGGCTAGGTTTGTGCATTGTTCAAAAAAATATATTTATCTTAATCGTCCCGCAACAACGCGCGGGTTTCCCACTAGTTAAAACTGATAGATAAAAACTAAGACGTTATAACCAACAATTTTGGCACCTGTGATGCGAGTGAACACTGAAAACAACTATGAGATCTTCAAGTAGTGCAAGACTTGAGCGATACAAAAGTACTGTTAAAAAGATAAATGTTTCATCTAATTCAATTACTAAACACGTTACATAAGTTGTTTTGGACTTGTTGTAATTGTTTTGGACTGGACTAATACGTTTGTTGAGTGTGTAGGTTGGTCTGGGCTTATCTGGTTGTGGAAAGGATATTGGGCCTGTTTACTACTGGGCTTATTGTGGTTGTTAAGTCAGGCTTTTATTGTGATCGTTGGATTAAATCCAACGACTGAGATTGTGTACGTGTGAGATAATGTTGACGAATGTTCTGGATCCTCATATATAAGGGCAGCTCCTTCATTCTCAGCCATTCACTCTTGATATTTTTCTTATTTGTCTCTGTATTCTCTCTCGTCTGTTCATCAAGAGTCTGTATAGGTCTGTACGTCTGTAAGTCTTTGTTATTGTTTACGTCTTGTTATTCTAACTGATCTAAGTGATCAGTTAACTCTGAGATATTATATCTCCTTTAAGGATTCAGCTGATTTGGCTGGATTCTAGGGTTTGGGGGGTGTTTTCTGGTTTGGGTAATAATAAGATTTTCGTCACGTTTTTGTCGCTATTTGTTTGTTGTGGTTGTGTTGTTTGATTAGATTCTTTAGATCTGTTTTGTATTAAGTTTTTTCTACAAGTACTTATTTTGGCCTAAATCCATTTTGACATGTTACTAATCGTCTAAATCTTTCATTTTGTCAGCTATATCACTAAGAAAGGATCTCATACATGTTAGAGTTCCACACCATGCTATAATCCCTCCTTATATGTATTTATACAAGTATTTTTCATATAAAAATATTCTTAATATATATAATAAATATTTAAGAATACTGCTCACATATAGGACATGTAACTTTGTATATACAAGAATATGTGACAAAACTCACCCAATTCCCTTAAAAATAAAGGGGTGAGACTTGAGAGCACCTTCACCTCAATGGGATACCATCTACAGGACACCATGGGTGGCGTGCTGCTCCCCGCAAGGCCACCGGTCCACATCAGCCTGGGGCGGGATGCGGTGACAGGTTGTATAGAGTGGCCTTAGGGTCCATCATGTTGTCACCTTATGCGATTCCTTCCTTTTTCAAATGGAATTAGTTGTTGAAGAATTTATTACATATACCACTACCATTTATGGTATTAGATGTTACTTGTTACTGTTTGAGATGCCACGACATTTGATTCATCTTTTTGCAAATATCATTAATTACCAAATTTGAAGAATTATTTTTTTTTATTTACCAAAATTCCAATCATATTATGGGTTGACGAAGGAATTTCTAATCTATGTAAAATAAAAATAAAAACTTATCAACTCTTGATTGGAGTCTAGTGTAGCAATGAAAACATCTTTACCATTGGCACGACCTTTCGTAAGCTTGGAAGGTCTAAAATGGTGGAATCTAGTAAGCACATCGGTCCTCTCTTGAATTCTATACATGAAATATATGTACCTACCATATGATAAAAGTTTGATTAATATAAAAAAGAAAATGCTCTCAAATACGCTAGCAAAAACACCACGAGACCATTACAAAATAAAATTACACCAATCTATCCATCCATGAGAGACTATAATAAAATGATCTATTATTAATCGAAATCAAACACAAAGATTTAATATCCAAAGTTTTACCATAGTTGCCCTAAGCAGCTTGTAAGGCTAGTGGGTGTGGAGACACCCAAAATGGGATGTCTCCTTGCCACATAGGATAGGACTCTGCTTTTGGTTTAATGTGGTATCGATAGCAATAGCTGTTTTTCCAGTTTGTCAGTCCCCGATTATAAGTTCTCGTTGACCACGGCCTATAGGAACCAGGCTATCTACCGCGTTTAACCCAGTTTGCACTCTCTTTTTTAGGACAAAGCAAGGGTGTGGAGACAACCATCCCCCATTTATTATTAATAATATTAAATGCAATAATAATACTAAAAGTAAACAAAAGTAATAATACTAAATGCATGATTGGCCATCTTTCATGTCTCAAATTAGACATTTGAGACGGAGACATGGAAAGGGATAGTGTTTGGGATGGGGAGAGGGGTGAGACGATCGAGACGAGCTACCACACCCCCCATAAGCCTAAGTTACAATTAAATATTTAAAACCTAAGATTTCACTATTCTAAAATTGACGTTTTGGTAAGGTATTTAGGAACCATACACCCCTCAATTAGGAATCATACACCCTGGTTCACATCATACATCAATAGGAAGCTGCCACATACCCAGAATATGATGTCACATACCCCAAAATGTGACGTCACAGGATGTATGAAACCTATAACCCTTTGGTAAAGCTATATGAGGGTGGATTCATTTATTATATTCTTTAAATTATGCTTTTTTTAGTGGCTTTAATTGGGTTTTTTTTCATGTTATTCTTAAAGTTTTTATGTATTTTTTTAATACACTATATTGTGTAATATGTCTATCAAGTATAATGTACTATCTCATATTCGATATTACAATTACTGTTGCTACAACAAGGAAAATGACCGGTATTAGGTTAGGAGATGCTTAGGATTATAGGTTAAGGGTATATTACGTTAAGGTTTAGGTTTTAAGATTGGATTTAGTTAAGGTTTAGGTTTTGGTTCTGAGAATGGGGGTCTTCAAGCTCCTGGAAGGGACCTGCACAAAGGTAGCAGACACCGTTAGCCTTAACGCAGGAGGGAGCCTCCTGCGTTTGGACTCCGGCGTGAGAATAAGTACATATTCATTTGGAGTTGGGAATTAATGAAGTAGAGAGTATAAGAGTAGAGAGAAGAAGTAAGAAGTGTGTGTGGAATGTCTACCCAAGGGTCTCCTTATATAGGCAGTCGAATTCTGCCCAGGAGCTCCCTCAGGGTAGCTTCCTTATCATACCTGGATGTATTTTGACCCTCTTTTAGTTCCCAGCAGTGAGACTTTTCCCTTTTGGGATATTTTCAGCTTTTATCTTTTCCAACACAAGGTATGGAGCTGTGTGATGTTTTGTCCCTTGCAAAGATAATAAGCCAAAATCCCTTTTTACATTTCCAAGACATTTTACTGTTGGCTTTCTGCCCTGAGGCTCCTATGCGGCAGGTCAGCTGCCTTATATCAGCTCCACTAAGTCAGGCAACCTCTTAATCAAACTTATTTTGCTTATCTTTTTGACGAGAGGTCTAGACGTTGTCGTTTTAGGACACACGTCATCAGCCCCCCAGTCATAAGCATTTGTAAAGAAGTTAGAAGTGCTTGTGACTTGTTCATTGTCTTATTTCCTGGTGGTAACGCTGCTCAAGCTGAGGTTAGCACCGGGTAATTTTTACAAACCCCTGGCTCCCTTATGGGCCCGTTGGTGTGTTATTTTTTCCTTCATCAAATTTCGTGCAAGCTTTTGGCCTTGCATTTGTCATGATGGTCTGATTTTTTAATTTAATATGGCTATCACCATTACTCCCTAGGGAGCAGGCGAGTGTCCCATCAGCCGTCCCAGGCGACTGTTGACATGACAAGGGTCTAGGCTGACGTCATCCCCTAGGACAGCTGAATGATGGTTTCCCTTGATAACCGTTTAATGCCATTAAATTCAAATTTTAAATCTCTTATAAAGAGATAAACCCTCTTTCTTCTCCATTTCATTCCTAAACTAGAAAACCGTCATATTCTCTCCCACGATTATTCAACCGGTGATCCTCTTTTCTTCCCTATAAATCTGGTAAGTAACTTCTCTCTTTTGTCATACCTTGCCTTTCATTATGTCGAAAACTGATCTCGCAAATCAATTTACTCGGCTATCTAAGTCCGATGTTGAGCGATTCTGTACTGAGATCGGTATTCCTTTGTCTTTTAATCCTACTGTTCCAAAGGGAAAAACCCCTGTGACCTCCGTTCCTACTGGCAAGGTGGCGGTGTATACCCGTCAGTTTGATCAGGGTAACCTTAGGTACCCCTTTTCCACCTTTTTCCTTAATGTTTTAGAATATCATCAACTCTCCCTTGATCAGTTGTGTCCGTCCGGAGTTGCAAGAATTTTGCACTTCGAGATAGTGTGTCGCTGCCTTGGTCATAAGCCTTCCTTGGCCATGTACCGGCGGTTTTTCAGATTGGCTAAAAATGGGAACTGGTTTACCATTGAGAAGACTCAATGTGAACCGGCTCTTATTTCTAGTGTCATCGGGATTGTTTCCTCCTGGAAAGACAAATTCTTTTTCTTAAATTCTGACTTCCTACCTTTTAAAACTCCTCGGAGATCTTCGGATGCTCCCCTGAATGAGAAGGAGCCTGAACCTGGTACTCTCGACCAAGTGTTGTTGGAGAAGCTGCGTGGCTTCCCTACTCGTCTTCGTACCTTTCCTGAGGATTTTCTGGTGATGGTGGGTTTGAGTGCCAACTGGCATGATCTTGGGACTGACCCGGTGATATATCATGGTGGGAAGGGTAGGTGTCTCCCTGTCTCCTCTTTGGTACCCTTATCCTTGTTATGTTGTCTAACCCTTTTGTCTTTTTTGCAGAGATGAGCACTTTGGATTTTCTGGCTTTGGATGATATTGCTGACGTGAAATTCAAGGTTCGGAGTGTTGCTGAGGGTCAGAATGTTGTTGTGAAGACTGAGCATGTTCGTTTCAAGGGAGTGTACACAAGTGTGATCACATCGTCTGCTGCTGCTACAGAGCCTTCTGTGGAGAGGTCTGTTACTGCCCGTCGCTCCAGCAAGCGACTTCAAACTGCTTCTTCGGGTCAGGGGGCTTCTTCTGTTGTGCCCTTGGTCTTAGGAGATGAAGATGAAGATTCTTCTCTGATTTCTTCAGCGTTGGGGTATACCCCCGCCCCTGGGAAGGGCAAGCTGACATTATCCTCCCCGAAGAAAGACGATGTTGTTTTCAAGAAGCCAAAGGATGTTGCTGCACCAAGTCCAAGTTCAAAGTTATTGTCAGTTGAAGGTGGTGAAAGTTCCAAAGCTGTCGTTGAAGATGTTTCTGATGCTCCTGCCCAGCAGGAGCCTGTTGAAGGAGTGTTTGTGCCAGATTGGGATATCAAGTCTACTGATTTGTTGAAGAAAGCTTCCGTGTGCCGTGATCTGATAGACCATTGTGTTCCAGATGCTGAGAGAGAGCTCCACAAGGAATGGACAGACAGGGACGTGATGAAGAAGATGTATTACCACTTCGGGCAATTCCTATCTTTGTTCCCGGATGGTATGGCCAGATGGGGTGAGTTGATGGCAAGGAGGGAACAAGTGGAAGAGTTTTTTGAAGAGCATGAGGCTGAGTTGGTGAAGGCGAGGGAGGAGTTGACCAAGCTTGCTGCTCGGGAGAAAGACTTGGTTCAAGAGTTGGCTGTGTCGAAGACTCAGCTTGGTTTAGAGAAGGAAAAATTTGAGAAGATGTTCAAGGGTCTTCATGATGAGAAGGCTAAAGTTGCAGAGGAGAGGGAGGGGTTGGCTCGGGCACGTCAGGCAGTTAAGCAGGAGTTGGCCTCGGTGGAGAGGGTGGGAACAGAGCTTCGAGTCCAGGTGGACCGTTTGACCGAAGAGAAAGAGTGGTTGGTCTCCAAGGGGGTAGCTCGCTTTGTCACCAACCTCCTGCACTCCTAAGAATTTAATGCTCCCCTGGCTGACATTTATGCAAAGGCCATAGCTTTCGGTCGCCATGGAGGGATTCAAGCCGGCTTTAAAGCGGCTCGGGAGGGTCAGGATCTTGAAGAGCTGCCATCCTTTAAGCCTTCTTCCGGTGATGAGTTTGTGAATGCTGTGAAGGCAATGGAGCTTGCAACTTACCCCTATATCTCTGCTATTGCCAAGGCTTCTGAGCAGCCTCTCTCCTTCCTTCAAGACTTGGAGCCGGAAGGCCTTAAAAAGGATGTGGCCGACCAAGTGTTTGGCTCTTATGTGTCAAAAAGGCCTCTTATGATCATGCTGGAGGGAGCCGACGGTGGGGAGGGCAGTTCCAAACGTATAAAACCTGCTAGTTCTTCTAAGGTTCCAAATTTAGAGCAGGTATTTGAGAGTCCTTCCCCCCTACAAGCTCTGGAGGTTGAGTCTCTCCCTCCTTCTAGCGAAGATGATCCCTTTGCCGGTCTTGACACAGAGGGCCTTTATGATGATGTTGGTAACCGAGCCTTGGCTCCCCCTGGTGAGGATGCTGCCACCCATGAAGCCGAAGACCCAGCTACCCCGTGACTTGCCTTAGTTATGTTTTCAAGTTTTTAGCATGTCTTTTGTAACCGAACTATGCTGTACTCAGCCCTTGGGGCTTTTAATTATTGTCTTTTAATGGAATGCTCCCCCCTTTAGGGGTGATGCTTTATCTATGTTTATTGCTTCGTTGTTTTGACTCTGTTACTTGTCGTTCATAGTGTTTGCAATGTCTTTAACTTTTCTCCCAAAGGTGGATGCTGCAGTCATCCAACTTAGGATACTTAGCTAAGGAACCGATGCAATGCTCATCCTATCAGCTTTTTTCGTTTATGTTTTAGACTTTTTTCAAACGGTTTCTTAGTGTTATGTTCGTTTTATATTAAGTGTGAACATGTGGGAGCTGTCTTGGTGTGAGGAGCTCACCCTCTTTCATGGGTTTAGGTATTCCTTCTAAGGACTTGTCCCATGGAGTCGTGGATTGTATTAGGGACTCACCCTGTATACAGGAAGGTTACTTAGCCTTGTTACCTGTTGAGCAGTTGTGGCCTGGGAGCTCATCCCCGTTTCATGGGTAGGTATAGCGCCGGATCCCATGGAGCCTGGTTTGGAGGGGCTCACCCTTTGATAAGATAAGCGACAAGTTAATATTTTGAAACATAATTCATTCATTCATCATAACTTTGATGGTACAAAAGAGACGTTTACAACTTTCAAACATAGAAACGTTTTAAATGCTTGTCACTCCAATGCCTTGGAATCATGTTGCCATTAGGATCAGCTAGCTTATAGGATCCCCCTTTATGGGCTTCTTTTACGACATAGGGACCCTCCCATCGGGGACCCAATTTCCCTACATTCTGCTGCTTGCTGGCTTCATTGCATCTCAACACGAGGTCCCCTGGCCTGAAGGCCTCTTTCTTCACCCTTGTGTTGTAGTATGCTTCGAGTTTCTTTTTGTACCTTGCTTCCCTGATGGAGGCTTGGTCTCTTGATTCTTCGAGTAGGTCCAGATTGAGCAGGACCTCCCTTTGATTGTGGTGACCATCTTGGCGAGTACTTCTTCTTGAGCTTACCCCTATCTCGGCTGGTATGACAGCTTCGCTTCCAAAGACGAGGCTATATGGGGTCCTTTGATGGCTTGTCTTTTCCATGGTCCTTATGGCCCACAGGACGCTGGGGAGCTCATCAATCCATTTCTTGCCATATCTCCCTAGTCTCGTTTTAATTCCTTCAACGATGCTTCTGTTCATCCGCTCAACTTGTCCATTGGACTGGGGGTAAGCTACTGAGCTGAAGACCTGCTTGATGCCTAGCTCGGAGCACCAGCTGCTGAAAGGTTTGTTGGCAAATTGCTTCCCATTGTCTGTCACCATCTCCCCTGGTAGGCCGTATCTGCAGACTATTTGCTCCCATACGAAGGTTATCACATGTTTTCCTGAGATGGTAGCCAATGGTTTAACCTCTGGCCATTTGGTAAAGTAGTCTACTGCCACGAGAAGGAACTTCAATTTTCCTGCGGCCTGCGGGAAGGGACCCACAATGTCCATCCCCCATTTGTAGAAGGGCCATGCTGAGATAATGGGGACAAGGTCATGCTTGGGGTTGGTCTTGATCGGTGTTTGTAGCTGACAGGCTTCACATCTTCGGATTGTTTCGGAGGCATCCTTGTGCATGGTGGGCCAGTAGTAGCCCAAGTTCATGAGCTTTGATACCACGGACCGTGGCCCAGAATGCATGCCACATATGCCCTCGTGTACCTCCCTGATGAGGTAGTTACTCTGGTTGGGGCCCACGCATCTTAGTAGGGGTGCCAAGTACCCTTTCTTGTAGAGCTTGTCATCTTCGATTACATATTGCCTCGCCTTTATGACCAACCGCTTAGCTTCCAGCTCATCTTCTGGCAGCTTCCCTTCCTTCAAGTAGGACATTATGGGTGTCATCCATGTGGAGTCTGTTTCGGTGACCACATCTTGTACCTCTCTGTCATCAATGGATGGTTCTTTCAGCACCTCAACTAGGACCTTCTTGGTAAGGTGAGCGAAAGTCAAGGAAGCCAGCTTGCTGAGGGCATCTGCCTGCTTATTCTTAGTCCTTGACACTTGCTCCAATGAGAACTCTTTGAATTCTTTGATGAGTTCTTTGACCTTGTCCTTGTACCTAATCATTGAGGGTTCTTTGGCTGTGTATCCTCCATTCACCTGCTTGACCACAAGATTTGAATCAACAAAGACTTTTAGCTCTTGTACCTTCATTGTTTTTGCCAATCGCAACCCGGCCAGTAGGGCCTCGTATTCAGCAGCGTTGTTGGTGCAGGGGAAGTCCAGACGGAGGGCATAAGTGTATTCGGTTCCGTGAGGGTCCCTGATGACAAGACCAGCCCCGGAACCTTCTACACTTGAGGCTCCATCAGTGAAAAGGCACCATTTCCCCTGAAGATCAGGTTGCTCCTCAATCTCGTTCATTTCTTCATCTGCCTGCAGGTGGGGTAACTCGGCAAGGAAATCAGCAAACACTTGTCCCTTGTAAGCCCTTCTCGATAGGTACTCTATCTTGTGTTCTCCTAGGCCAATGGCCCATTTGGCTAACCTCCCCGAGTCTTCTGGTTTTTCTAAGATGGCTCGTATGGGCTGATCTGTGATGACCTTCATGGGATGGGCCTGGAAGTACCGTCTGAGCCTCTTGGCGGTGTGCACAAGTGCCAATACAAGCTTCTCTATGGGAGTGTAGTTAATTTCAGAATCTTTGAGGGCTCTGCTGACAAAGTATACTGGGACTTGTTCCTTTCCTCGGTCAACCAAGAGGACTGAGCTCACAGCCTCCGCTCCTGCAGACAAATAAACTGTTATTACTTCCCCTACCTCAGGGGCTGCCACTTCAGGCAGGGAAGCTATGTGTTTTTTGAGTTCCAAGAAGGCAGCCTCTGCCTCAGCTGTCCACCGGAAATCCTTTTTATCGACACAGTTTTTTAGTGTTTTAAAGAAAGGTAAGGATCTTTCCGCGGACTTGGGCAAGAAACGTTTTAAGTCAGCAATTTTACCGTTGAGGCTCTGCACTTCTTTCTTTGTGGTAGGAGATTTCATGTCAAGGACTGCTTGGACCTTGCTTGGGTTTGCTTTGATGCTTTGCTTTCCAACAATGTGGCCTAGAAATTTCCCCTCCTCGAACCTAAAGGAGCACTTGACAGGGTTGAGCTTCATGTTTATTCTTCGAAGGTTGTCAAACGTTTCTCGGATGTCTTGGATCATGGCCTCCCCAGATTTGCTCTTGATGACAAGGTCATCCACATAAGCTTCCATATTCCTTCCAATTTGTTTCGAGAAAGCTTGGTCCACCAACCGTTGGTAGGTGGCTCCCGCATTCTTTAGGCCGAAGGGCATCTTCTTATAGCAAAAGATCCCCTTGTCGGTATGGAAGGCTGTCTTTTCTTCATCTTCTTGCTTCATCTGAATTTGGTGGTATCCCTTGTAAGCATCCAAGAAGCACTTGTATCGGAAGCCGGCGAGAGAATCCACCTTCCAATCAATTTCGGGCAAGGGATAGCAATCCTTAGGGCAGGCCTTGTTGAGATCCTTGAAATCGACACACATCCTCCAAGATCCGTCTTGCTTGGCAACCATGACCGGATTTTCCACCCACGAATGATATTGAACCTCCCTTAGGATGCCTGCTTCTACCAGTTTTTCCACCTCCTGACAGGCAGCTTGGCTCCTTGCTGGGGCCAGGCTCCTTTTCTTTTGGACAACTGGTTTATATGAGGGAGCTATGTTGAGAGAGTGTTCAGCCATATCTCTGGGGACACCTGTCATGTCTCCGGGGCACCAAGCGAACACGTCTTGACTATCCTGCAAAAGGTTAATTAGTTCACTCATAACCTTATCGGGAAGCAGGTTGTTTACTTTGATGGTCTGCTCCTGACAGGCAGCATTAATGCTAACCTCCCGGATGGGACCACCGCTTGGTGTTTCCGGACTCTTGGAACCTCTGTTCTCTTCCACGGAGGCTATCAAAAGAGCCTCTGCCGTTGGCTTCAGGGTTGCAATTCCATTAGGAGTGGGGAGCTTCATTAAGCCATGAGTTGTTGACACGACCGCACCGAAAGTGGCGATTCCCATTCTTCCAATGAGAACGTTATAGCTTGAAGGGTACCTGATAACAGAGAAAGTCAACTCTTCTGTCCTTGACAGTGAAAAGATGACAATGTTATTTGAAGGGTACCTGATAACGGAGAATGTTAGCTCCTCAGTCCTTGATAAGTCTCCGTCACGGAAACAGACGCTAAGTGTGAGTTTCCCTAGGGGATGTACTCGTTCCCCTGAGAAACCCACCAGTGAGGCGTCGGATGGTTTGAGCTTGGACTTGATCTCCGGGCTCAAGGATTCAAAGCATCGTTCATACATCACCTCTGATGAGGCTCCACAGTCCATGTATACCCTGTCCACAGGGAGGCCATCAAGTTCGGCTTCCACTATCACGGGTGTGACTATCAGTTCATCGGGAGCCGGAGGGAGGCAGATGTATTGTTTGTTCCAGGGCTCGGTTCGAGCCTTCTTGACCTGTTGGTTTCCTTCAAGACTGACCATATTGACCTCTTTATCTTTCTTCCCTTCATCTCTCCTCCCCTTGATGTCTTTGATCAGGTGAGCGAGTTCCCCGGACTTAACAGCTTCTTCTATCCGTTTCTTCAACTGGTAGCAATCGTTTGTGTGATGCCCCGTATCATTGTGGAAGGCACAATGTTTACTGGCATCCCTCTTGCTAGCTGGCTTAGACAGAGGTCTGGGGGGTCGGAAGGTGTACTTTACTTCCTCTGTGGAGAGTATCTCTTGAGGAGTCTTAGTGAGGACAGTGAAAACCTGTTTTTCTTTGTCATGGTACCTTCCTGATCTTGGGGACCGTCGTCTTTCTTCTCCCCTTTGGTTGTCATAGGATCTCCCTGATCATCTTTCATTGTAGGGTTGAAAGTGAGGCCTCCGGGAGCTCGTTGAGCTGTCTCTCCAGCTCCCTCGATCCCTTTTCCTGGTGTCCTGTCGAGTTAATGCTTCCTCTCCCCTGAGGAAGGCTTCTGCTCTTTCGAAAGCCTCCTCCATGGTTTGGGGAACATCTTCATGAAACCTTCTTAGTAACTTCTTGGGACGAATGGCTCCCATGAATCCCGACACCCGGATCTTCTCGGTGGCACCACTATACTGCAGACCTTCCCTCTTGTACCTCTCAATGAAACTACGGAGGTTTTCGTGCTCCCCTTGTTGGATTTGATGCAATATGGCGGCATCTTTGGTACACTTCCTGAGGGGGTTAAAGTTTGAGGTGAAACCTCTCCTTAAATCATCAAACGAGGAAATGCTCCGAGACGGTAGGCCACTGAACCACAGGCGAGCCGGTCCTACCAGGGTCTGCATGAACATGTGACAGCACTCGGCATCATTCCATTTTTCTACAGTGGCTGCCCCAGAGAAGACGTTCAAGTGGTCATCCGGGTCTTCTGTGCCGTCGTATGTTTTCACATTAGCTGGCATCTTGATCTTGTTGGGGAAATCGAAATGAGCAATGTGTTCAGCAAAGCATTCCAACGACTTGGGTCGGTACGGCTTAGAAGGTGTAGTTTCTGCTCTAACTTCAGCTACAGGAGTTTGAATCAAAGGTTGGGAGGTCATGGGACCTTGCCCTCCCGCAGGGGGAGTTACTGATACTTGGTTCAAAGGCGAAGGATACTGCCAAGGATATCCTCCCGGCCATATGGGGAAGTATTGAGACTGTGAGTAATTAGGATACATAGCTCCTGGAGGAACGACGAATCCTCCAGCAAGACTCCCTGCTCCCGCAAGGGAGGTGGCTACGGCACTGCTGGCCAACGGTAACGATCTTAAAGCTTCTTCATAGGAAAGTGGTAATGAGGTCCCCGGAGAGAGCACAGAGCTGCTAGGACCTCCTCCTCCTGAGTAAATGTCCCCTCGGCTGTTCAAGTAGGGGTGATGGTTAGTGTAGCCACGCTGGGTTGCTGGTGAGGTGGTGGTTCCCAGTAACGGAGGGCTAGGTGAGAGGGTGACAACAGGCTCTTCGTCATAAGACAACCTGACCCTGACTCCTCTGGACCTCTCCTCTCGCACATAACCATTCAGGAGGTCTCGGAGTTGCAAGAAATTTCTTCGTACTCCCTCCGGGGTGATATCCATTCGTTCAACTGGAAACAACAAGTCGTCTCTAGGAGACGAGTTAACAGCCCTTGAGTATGGCGGCGTTTGGAAGTTGAGCATGTCCCCTAGAGACGGTTCGACTTGTTGTCCGTCCGTTCCAGGCGTTTCATGGCCAGAGGCATCACCTGAGGTGTGGCTAGCGGCCGGTGTTTCTGGAAGACCCCCTCCTAGGCGGTTATCTCCACCAGTCATCACAAAAGGAGGTTACTTAGGAACAAATGGGACTGTAGAGACTCTCAACAGTTTGTTCAAAGTAGCGACAGCCCCACGGTGGGCGCCACTTGTTGCTACAACAAGGAAAATGACCGGTATTAGGTTAGGAGATGCTTAGGATTATAGGTTAAGGGTATATTACGTTAAGGTTTAGGTTTTAAGATTGGATTTAGTTAAGGTTTAGGTTTTGGTTCTGAGAATGGGGGTCTTCAAGCTCCTGGAAGGGACCTGCACAAAGGTAGCAGACACCGTTAGCCTTAACGCAGGAGGGAGCCTCCTGCGTTTGGACTCCGGCGTGAGAATAAGTACATATTCATTTGGAGTTGGGAATTAATGAAGTAGAGAGTATAAGAGTAGAGAGAAGAAGTAAGAAGTGTGTGTGGAATGTCTACCCAAGGGTCTCCTTATATAGGCAGTCGAATTCTGCCCAGGAGCTCCCTCAGGGTAGCTTCCTTATCATACCTGGATGTATTTTGACCCTCTTTTAGTTCCCAGCAGTGAGACTTTTCCCTTTTGGGATATTTTCAGCTTTTATCTTTTCCAACACAAGGTATGGAGCTGTGTGATGTTTTGTCCCTTGCAAAGATAATAAGCCAAAATCCCTTTTTACATTTCCAAGACATTTTACTGTTGGCTTTCTGCCCTGAGGCTCCTATGCGGCAGGTCAGCTGCCTTATATCAGCACCACTAAGTCAGGCAACCTCTTAATCAAACTTATTTTGCTTATCTTTTTGACGAGAGGTCTAGACGTTGTCGTTTTAGGACACACGTCATCAATTACAATTAAGCATAATGTATAGGATCGTTGTGACGAACATATAAAAAAACGCCACTGAATAAAATATTAACTTTTAAAAGGCAGTATTGTGGTGAGGTGGGAGATGAAAAAATGTTGCTAAAGGTGTTACGTTTGTAGTGCCCGGTTTCATCATATGCAAAGCATTATTGGTGTTTTTTGCACAAGATGACAATCTAGATGAACAATCAGATGTATTATGCATACATATTTAAAAAATATATATAAGAAATTATATCGGGTATCTAATCGGGTAAACGGGTATATTTTATCAGGTAATCGGGTTGGGTAAACGGGTATATCATCAAATCCCAAACCAGCGAAAAAAATAATCTCATACCCAGACTGATACCCGATTATCCGACCTCAAACTCATCCCAAATGTGTCAGGTTTCGGGTTTATCCATCGAATTCGGGTTTGATTGTCATCCCTACATAAGATAATACGCATGCATCATCTGTCTTGACATGTGTTACTCAACATTGGACCCTAGAAATCACTATCATAATACATCTCTCATCCAAGAATTTCCTACGGGGAAAAAATCATTGTACTAGTGACCAAAGTAATCTTTGATGTTGATTTATTATTTGTTTTTCTTTCCTAAACACGGACCAATTACATTTAGACAAGTGATAAAACACCGGCAAGTTCTCACCAAACTCACGTACAAGACCAATCTCGTCTGGATGCATATGTGATAGCCGCGCTAAGTTCACATCTAAAATATGACATACAAGGTTCAATGACAGGTTGCCTCTGACATCTTATTTTCTTTTATTTTTTATTGAAAGGCTAATTTCTTTTAAATCCTGTGGTCTGTGAGACTTGAACCCAAGACCTTCCACAAACTAGGTGTTTTAAAGGTTTTGCCTTCGTCAATGGACCACCACCCCATTGGTTTTTCTTTTATTTTTTATCTTAAATCTTAAATAACATTTACATAACTTGTAGTTTTTTATTTATAAAAACTAAATCACAAAATCGAACATTCTTTATCTCTAATTTAAATGTAATTAATTCATCATTACGAAAAAAATATAAAAGTCAAAGATTATTATATTATTTTAAATTGGTCAAATGGGATACTCAAGTGATTTTTCATTTTTCCTTTTCCCTAAACTCTCGATCTTTTTTCTCCACCATAATCACTTTTAATATTTATATTATTAAATCACAAAAATGTATGTAACTTTTCCTATCAAATAAAGAGATATAAAAAATTATTACATAATAAAATTTAGTTTTTTTTTCTTTTTCATATTGTATAATTAAATTCAGCCCCTCATATCATATAAATAAATTTAATATTCATACCATATAAGTAAATTTAACTTTTTATTCTGTGTTTTCGCTTGTCTATATTTGCATTTATAGGACATCCACGGACTTTTATGGTTTGTGAGGCGTGCATTGCAGGTTTCCTACTTCTAAAATAGGTGTAGATTAGAAGCCGTTAACAAAAGTTATCCTCAAATGCAAATCGAAATTAAATTCTAAAACTCTTTTACTTGTGTTAGTAATAATATGAATAAATGTTGTCGAGTTAAAAGTTCACATCTTTAAGCATTTCAACATCCATTAATCTCATATATTAGCCTTCGTGGGCTGTCGATTCGCATGGATCCAGGTATGACATTTTTTTTTGAACAGAGACTTTCATTAAAAACAAACGGCTAACCCTCCAAGACGAAGGAAGCCACAACTAATTACACATATACAAAGGGTCTTTTGCCCATTCTTTCCAATCGATACAATGAAACTTCGACCTATGTTTCAACCAAAAAAACGAAATAGATTTGACCTCTGCTACAATCTCTCTAACTTGTTTTGCTATTTGTTGAAAGACTTTAGCATTCCGGGCTTTCCATATAGTCCAAACCGTCACCATAATAATACCTCTAACTATTTTCTTTCTCCACTTTCCACCATGAACATTCCGATGAAGATTCAACAAATCATCGAAATCATAAGCAAAAAACGGATCAACCTTGCACCACTTACAAATGAAACTCCACACTCCATATGCAAAACCACATCCTGCAAAAAGGTGATTGACATCTTCATCTATAACCTCGCATAAAGGACAAGTCTTATCCAAAATCTGAATGCATCGTTTAGTAAGAGCTCCTCTAGTCGGAAGTCTGTCGAACTCTGCTCTCCAGGAAACCACGTTTACCTTGATCGGAATCCATCCCTCCCATCTCATACTATGAACCCGGTTGACATCCCTATTGTTGCGTAAAACAGCTTTAAGACTGGAAACAGAAAATAAACCACTCGAGTCAGCCTCCCACACCCACTTATCAACCGTGTTTGAACCCGAGAAGTCCTGCATCATATTCCCCAAATCTTGAAACTCGGAAATCTCTTCCACTGTTGACAAACCTCTACGCCATTTGGCAAAAAATGTCCATCCATTAGCTGTTTTCCTAATTCGATCAGCAACCGAAGCAGTTTTGTTCTTCTCCAGTTTATAGAGACCCGACCACCTAGATTTTAACTCGATCGTGCCCCACCATATATCAAACCAAAATCTGACTTTCTCGCCTGTTCCCACCTTGCAATGTATAAGATCTCTAAGTTTTTTGTCATGAAATTTATACCCTTCCAACCACGTAGCAATGGACTTCCAACATCCGGTATTGCTCTTCTTTATCGGAAGAAATGTCCATAATCCCCTACCCCCATGAATCATAATCATCACCCTTCTCCAAAGAGATTCCAGTTCTACAAGAAATCGCCAACCCCATTTCGCAATCAAAGAAACATTTACATCACTCAATTTAGCAATTCCCAAGCCTCCATTCTTTTTAGATGTAGTCACTATCTCCCAAGAAACCCAATGAATCTTCTTAATATCTTCCGAACCACTCCACAGAAAGTTCTTCATCAACCTTTCTAAAGTCTCTATCACTTTAACCGGAGCTTTGTAAAGCGACAAATAATAAATAGGCAAGCTAGATAACACCGATTTAATAAGTGTTAATCTACCCCCTATAGATAATGTTTTTGCCTTCCATAACGATAATCTATCTTTAACCGTCTCCACCACCGGACTCCAGTGTGAAATCCTATTCATATTTGCTCCAACCCGAATTCCCAAATAATCAAACGGAATATCCCCTACTCGACATCCCAATAAACCCGCCATATCTTGAACCGCTTGATCATCAACACCAATGCCAAATAAGTGAGACTTGTGTAAGTTAATTTTCAATCCCGGGCATATATGAAAAATGCGGAGAATTCTAGCAATCTTTTCAATATTAGCACTAGACCAAACCCCCATAAGTAAGGCATCATCCGCGTAAAAGAGATGAGACAAGGATCTCTCACCACTACCCAGACGCAAACCATCAAATTCTCCCAAGTCAACCGCTTTTTCTATCATACAATGAAGAGCCTCCATAACAATAAGAAAAAGAAACGGAGATAACGGATCCCCTTGCCGTACCCCTTTCTCACACTGAAACTCAAAGGTAGGGGACCCATTAACTAGAACTGCCGATCTAGCCGATTCGAGAACTCCTTTCACCCACATACACCATCTCGTAGGAAACCCCATTTGATTTAAGATAGACAGTAAGAAAACCCAGTTAACATTGTCATATGCTTTCTTGAAATCAATCTTAAGCATAAAAACCTGTCTCCCCGTCGTCTTAGCCCACCCAATCATTTCATTGATCATGAGAGGACCATCAAGAATGAAACGGCCTTTAAGAAAAGCCGTCTGAGTCTCCGAAATAACCTGTCCCATCACCTCCTTAATTCTCAAAGCTAAAACTTTAGAAATTACCTTGCTAATAACTCCAATCAAATTAATAGGTCTATAATCTTTTAGCCCGACTGGAGTTTTAGACTTTGGAATCAAAGTAATAAAAGACGAACTGCACCCATTGCTTATAGCACCCGAGTCATAAAAGTGATGCAGAACATTAATAAAATCCCCCTCCAAGGCATCCCAAAAGTGTTTGATGAACCGGAAATTAAAACCATCCGGCCCCGGGGCTCTGTCAGACCCGCAATCAAAAACCGCCTCCCGAATTTCTTCCTTGGAGAACCTTTGAATCAACATCTCTGTACTACTCTGCTGAAGCGTCCTTATGTTATCGCAAATAAGCCCAGGCCGACTTTTAACTGCATCAGCAAAGTGTCTACGAAAGAAACTCAATACCTCCTTTTTGACAAGAGAAGGTTTAGAAACCCAATTATTATCAATAAGCAAACCGGGAATGTTGTTCGACGCCTTCCTCCCATTTATAACCCCATGGAAGTAAGCTGAATTTTCATCTCCTTCAATAGCCCATCGAACTCTAGATTTTTGTTGTATATCTCTACTACGGTTAAAATTCATATTATCCACTTCCTTTTGACATTCTTCCAAAACCCAAACCTCTTCCTCTTCAAGATCTCTCACTTCCAAGGCCTGTTCAATTTTTTCTATCTCCTCTTTTAATCTGCCAAACTCCTCCCCTTCCTTCTTTAAAACCTCCTTCCACCAGTTTTTTAGCACTTCCTTAATATGTCTAAGTTTGGCCAAAAGAATCAAGTCTGGATTACCTTCAAATTCGCACTCTTGGATAGCCTTAATAACCATCCCTTCACAATCCCCCTGTTCAACCATGAATTAAACCACCTAAAAGGCTTGGGGACCAAAGTTAACATCCACAATCGTCAGTAAAAGAGGGCAATGATCCGACCATTCTCTCGGCAGTGCCCTAAGGCACACTGTAGGCCATTTATTGAAAAAGTTTTGGCATACTAACACGCGATCAATTTTGCTAAGTTTATGCCCCTTCCCCTTACCGGCCAAATAAGTGAATTTAAAACCCCGCATATAATACTCTTGAAGCCCCAAAACATCAATAAACGAATTAAAATCATCAGCCACACCTGCATTATAGACTGAGTTTCTCCGTTCTTCTGCACTTCTAACCGCGTTGAAGTCACCAATAATCATAAACATGCCCAAGGAGCCTTGAATGATCCCAGTAATCTCGTCCCATAACCTCTTTTTTGCACCTGCTCTTTGGGGAGCATATACATTTATAACCGACATCAAAGCCCCATCCGCCACCAAATTCCCCGACACCATCAGAAAATTCTGATTATGAACAACAGACACTTTTTTAAAAACCTTAGGGTTCCAAATACTTAATAAACCACCTGACCTCCCACAAGGATTCACAGCATCAAACTCGAAACCTCCGTCCCCCCAAATGTTAATCAACTCATTTCTAGTCAAACCATTAGTTTTAGTCTCCTGAAACACAATAAAATCCACCCCAAATTTTTGTCGTAACCGTCGTATCCAACCCCTTTTGCCAACAGATCCCATCCCTCTTATATTGAAAGAAAGACAATTCATTTGATACCAACCTGTACCCCTTCTGTGACCACCGTTTGTTGCACCAACTCACGATGTTCGGACAATTGAGCCCCAAACGACCTCCCAGATGAATCGTGACTTCCACCTCTTTATTAATTTTATCTGCGACCGGTACCCCGCTGATAATGGTGTTGTCATCGTGCTTCTCCACGGCAGGTGTGCCCTGGTTCTCCCCTTGAGTTTCTGAGCCATGTTGTTCCCTGTTTCAAATAACATTCTTGGGCCTTGTACAAAACCTTCCTCCTCGTCATCACTGGATTGTATCTCACCTTCAACAAAGTTCACAGGTTGGGCTTTATATTTTTTACCCTCTTTACATTTCTCTAGGCTGCTTGAATATTGGATGTTGGGCCGGCCCATAACTACATTCGGTTGCTTCTTTTTTCTTTTATTAACATTCTTAAAAACCTCTTCACCCAAAGTGGTCCCCTCCAATACTTTATCAAAATCAAAGTCAACAGCTGCAATAAACTCCTCATCATTACCTCCCAAATTAACTCCCATATTATTGGAAACTGTCACCGACTCATTAACTTCCACCCCACCATCTTCGGACGTAATAACTTCTACCGGAATATTATTTCCGGCCAAATTTTCCGTCGCCGGAATATCTTCAACAATCATCACCACTTCTTCCTCTTCCGGTTCTTCCTCCGTATCCATCTCCCTATCTTCATCAGACCGATCCGATGCATTACCATTACCATTATGGCCCTCCTTCTGTCGAGTAGCATCTAGCATTTCCGGAACCCAATCCCCGTTCTCCTCCGTGACCCACACTACAAATCTTCTATCACGCCATTGTACCAAAACTTCTTCCGAGACTCTCTGCCCTTTGTTAACCATCACACCAACATAATCATAAGATAAATCACTATCTTTGGCCGTCCGAGGAGCTTTGTGAATCACCTTCCCCACCATACCACCAACCAAAGAGATCACATCATCATTTAATAATTGTAATGGAATGCCTTGTATCTTCACCCAAGCCAAACGTTCAAATAACAAGGATTGCCCTTCCCATATGTCGACCGAAGAAAACCTTCCCAGAACCTCTTTAACCGCTTGAATAACAATCTGCGTAACCTCCTTATTCTCAAAAGAGACCAAAACCGATAAACCCCCAAGATATTGAACGGTGTAATCAAACTGACAAATGTCATTCATGATGAAGTTGATATGATTGAGAGCATCAAGGTCAATCATACGTGCAATTATAGCTCTACCATGAAGCTCCTCATACATGCTAATCCGATCATCCACCCTAACCATCCTACGAGTGTCTTCCTTCCTTCCCGTCAAGATCTCCTTGAATGGTCTTCCTCCAACATTGAACATATTGTTAAAATTTCCTTGAAAACCCCCATTATCATCCTTCTTAGTAGGCTGATCCTTCTTCTTGGCTGCATTAGGGTTTTGGTTTATCTCACCGTCTTCCAATGTGAACATGGCTATATTCGCCTTCAGTCTATAGTCTCCCATCTTGATACTGCTCAGCGTCTTCACCATCTCCGATCTATCTTTGACATCCAACAAGGAAACAAAACCAAATCTATTACCATCCTTATCTCTCTTTCGTGCAACATACTAATCATAAATATCACCGTGACTTCGAATTTGTTCCGCGAGATCCAAACCGCTACATCTATCGGGCAGATTTGTAACAAAGAACTTTGTGATACGACCTTGGAGTTTGGCCGGAATCGGCACTCTCCGGTTAGACATTTAGAGAGCGTTTTCGGGACTTTATAGGTTTTGAAATTGTAAGGACTATTACCTCATCCAGGTATGACATTGGATCACTTATATGAAAGTTTTCGTTAAAAAAAAATATTAAAATGTTAACAAAATTCAACCTGAAATACTATTAATACCATATTCAATTAGTGCCAAATCTAAAAAGGTAAGCACATATGCTTAAAGAATAAAAAAGAAATAGCATAAAAACATAAAAAGGTAACATTACCAAATTATGTGTCCCCAATCTCTGCAGCTCTATACTACCAATGGCAGGCAAACACTCCTAAACACTTTTGGACTCATTTACAGCCATTCTTTAACTTTATAACTTTATTATTATTATTATTTTATATATTTTTTTTAACAGCCAACTAAGACTGCTTGGTGTGGGTTGGGAGAGTGAGCTCGGGGAGCTGATGTGGCCTTTTCCCTCAAGGGGAACACCGCCCCCCTAAAGATTTTCGGTGAGTTGGGGGAATTTTCCCCTTTCTCCCCTTGCATCCTGATTGGCCTATTTTTATTTTTTTATTTTTAATTAAAGTTTATATAATAAAAAAATGAAGGGGGGTTGAGGGAATTGGGGGAATACCATTTCCAAACTTTGAGGGAGAAAATGGAGGAAATGATGTGACGCTGATGTGACACTTGGGGGGAGTTGGGGGAATTATGCACCACGCCAAATAGTCTAACTATCACCTAAACTGCTAGTGAGTTAACACTGAACAAATGACTGCCCAATGGGAAGCCCAAGTTCGCCAAGTCACCAATTCAGGTAAAAACCCACCACCCGGAGGCCAACTACGGTAGAATCCCTCTAGATCAAAATCGAACTTGAGAACAAATGATCTCAAGCTATTATCTTCATTTTCTCGTACCACTCCAATATGGTTATATTATTACTACTGCTACTACTACTACCTATTATTATTATTATTAAATACTCTCTTGTTTTCAACACTCTCATTCTTGATTCATCCTCCTATATTTAACCATCAAAATCATTGAAGTTGACTTACCACTTTCCAACAAAGCAATCATATTTTTTTTCATTCTTCATTTTCCAAACCTACCCACTTAAAAAAGATCCCAAATTTAAATTGTTTGTTATAAATTCTCATTTGGGTTTGTGTAATTCTTGAAAAAGATTTATAACCCAAGTGCAAGTTTCAATTTTTAAGTGTCTTATTTAGTTTTCTTGAATTGGGTATTCATATTCTCATCTGGGTTTGCATAATTCTTGAAAAAGATTCATAAACCAAGTGCAAGTTTGGATTTTTATGTGTTTTGTTTAGGTTTCTTGATTTGGGTATTCATATTCTCATATGGGTTTGAGTAATTCTTGAAGAACATTTAATAAAGAAGTGTAATTTTGGGTTTTCTTGAAAAAATCGATTTTTTTTATATATATAAACATAATTATGGTTAGTGTGAAGGAGATTGTGGCAAACAAGACAGTTATTGGTCTTGTGTTGGGACAAATTCTTTCACTTCTTATCACATCTACTGGATTTTCATCATCTGAGCTTGCAAGAAGAGGTTTGTGTTATTATTATCATCATCATCATCATCATCATCATTATTATTATTATTATTATTATTATTATTATTATTATTATTATTATTATTATTGTTGTTGTTGTTGTTGTTGTTGTAATTGTTATTATTGTTATTATTGTTATTATTATTATTATTATTATTATAATTATTATTATTATTATTATTATTATTATTATTATTATTATTATTATTATTATTATTATCTGGGCTCCATTTGATTTGTTTTTTTTTTTTCCAAAATAGACTAATTTGAGGTTTGTTTGAAGCTACCTGATTGGTTTATTTTATAAAAAGTAATAGTATTGAATTATGCAAAAAGTGGTTTTTTGTTGTGTGATAAAATTATATAAATATCATCTTTAGTGGTTTTAAGTGAGTGCAATAATGTGTTTTTATCTTTATTCTGTTATTATGTGAAAGGTGAAGGTATTTGATGCTGCAAGTTGTGATTTACTAATTTACACTGAGTTGTGCTTTGGTGTTTGATTGACTTTTGACAAGCAACTTTTTAAGCATCATACTTGGCTTTTCACAACAGATTAACATTTTTTGTTATGAAAAATGCCCCCCCCCCCAAAAAAAAAAAAAAAAAAAAAAAAACACTATAATGTGGAAATAGCTATTGTGGACAAATTGCATTTGTTTGTGTTTTTACATGGAATCTTTGTGTATATATGCATAGAGGGTCGTTCAGTGCTGACTAATTTTAAGTAGAGAACTGTAAGAATTGCATAAACGAATGTATCTATTGCTTTAACCATGATACATATGACGGTTACGTAACCTCATAACCACTTTTCTCTCTCCCACCATATCAACCGACACTATGCACACATGATGATGTGGTTTCTGCGGTTCTCCACTTAAAATTTGTTCCCTCTGTTGAACGCCTTCTCCCTACCATATTGTTTTTAGTAAAATGCTTTGCGTATGATGATATACATTCTAAAATAACTTTTATTTGTAACTTAGGGATCAATGCACCTACATCACAGTCTTTAGCTAACTATGTGATGTTGGCAATTGTTTATGGAGGAATATTATTATACAGAGGAAGTGGGCTGAAGGTTAGTTATTTAAACTTGCAAGGGCCTGCAGGTACCTTGTTATCTGTGTGTGTGTGTGGGGGGGGGGGGGGGGTCACTGTTTAAATATTTATTTGTTACGATTTGACGAGTTTTTGTTCCATTTCATGTAAACATTTGCAGGCCAGATGGTATTATTATTTACTCCTTGGACTTGTAGACGTCGAGGCAAATTATCTTGGTAAGAATTCTGTAAAAATAATGGTTTTTTTCCCTGTTCTTGTGATTGCATTTTCTAGACGTAGCGAAGTGGGTCTGCGGCTGCAGGTTCGGTAACAGGTTCCAGCCAGAACATGTGATTTTTAATGGGAAAGTATGCAAATTGGTTTGACGTTTATTTCTTTTGATTAACAGTTGTGAAGGCGTATCAGTACACATCAATAACGAGTATAATGCTGCTCGATTGTTGGTCAATCCCCTCGGTCATAGTGCTGACATGGCTCTTTCTAAAGACAAAATACAGGTACAAGAAAATTGCCGGTGTTTCCATCTGTATCGCTGGTCTTGTGCTCGTTATTTTCTCAGATGTTCATGCAGATGATCGCTCACGTGAGTATATTGTCGTATACCATATGCTTTTGATTTTGTACAACTGGCACGCTACTGCCAAAATGCGTAACCAGTAATACAGTTAAATGATATTTTCCTGATTTTGATGTATTATCCTCTCAGAAAGCGGAAGCAACCCTATTAAAGGGGACTTTTTGGTCGTTGCGGGGGCCACACTTTATGCTGTTAGCAATGTTAGCGAGGTAAGCGTTTTGTTTTTGGTCAAAGTAATACCTTGCTTTCTCGATTTTCGGTTGACTTGTATGATATGCTGATTTGAAACATACATATATTGACTAAAGACAACTTTATAAAAAAGACTAATATTATGAGCACTAATTGCGCAGGAGTTCTTTGTGAAAACCGCTGACAGGATTGAACTTATGGCAATGTTGGGACTCTTCGGTGCTATCTTCAGTGGTATTCAAATGTATCCTAGCATGCATCATTATGCCATTTATCATAATAATTTCAAAATATAGTTTCGCTTCATGTTTGTCGTCTTTAACAATGTCAATAGAAGCATACTTGAGCGCGAGGAACTCAAATCCATTCATTGGTCTTCAGGATCAGTAATCTCTCCGTCTCTCCCTATGCACACACAAATGTTTACATATGCACATATTTGTAAAACTTCCATTTTTCGCCATTTTAAATGACAAAACTAACCTTGAGTAATGTGCATTTAGACTTTATAATAGAACAAATGTTTACTCTATCAAGTTCTAACCTTTGATGTCTATTTGCTTAACTTTTTAGTTGCTTCCTTACACGGGATTTGCAGCAGCAATGTTTCTATTTTACTCGGGCGTTCCTGTTTTGTTGAAGGTATTGGCTCAAAGAATTTTGTCGTTCCATCCTATGTTGTCAAAAGCCCCTCAGGCACGCGCCTAGGCGCTCGGGCGCAGAGAGGCACACCTATAGCGCCTGGTGGTGGCTTAGGCGCAAATCTGGGCTTTTTTTTGTGAAAAACGGTGCCTAGGCGCGCCTGAAACTAGGCGCAGGCGATAAAAAACGAGAGCTTAAACTCATCTGGCTTATTTTCCGGCCAAATTGAAGCTAAGAGTTGCCTAAACCTCTAAAACATCCTAAATTATCCCTAAACAAGCCTAAAACATCTCTAAAATCCCTAAAAATGTATTTTATACTATGCGCCTAATTATAAAATGCCCTCGTTTTTTATGCACCTTGCGCCTAGGCTCCAGGCTCGGCCTATGCGCCTTGAGTGCGCCTAGGCGCTTTGACAACTATGGACGTCCATCCATGACATGAAAATTGCAACGTTTACAATTTTCGAAAGTTTTTAAGTTCATTCTTCTTGTTTCAATTGTAGATGAGTGGATCTACAATGCTAAACTTGTCTTTGCTGACATCTGACATGTGGTCGGTCTTGATACGTATCTTTGCTTACCATGAAAAGGTTTGTAAAAATATCGCAATAAAACAACTATGCGAAGAAAATAATATGCTGACATTGACTTTTACTATCAGGTTGATTGGATGTATTTCGTAGCCTTTGTTGCCGTTGCTATCGGGCTCATTGTTTATTCAGGGTACGCATTCATTCCTTGAGGCGTGCTTATTAGAACGTTGACTATTAGTCAACTGTCCAAAGCACCTCTCAATGATTAAAAAAGTAAAAAACTTTGTGTTTCTATATCAATCATTCTTATGATATTTATAAAATTAAGGTGTAAAAAGTGAAAACTGCTAAAAAACAAATACGGTGATACAAGCGAACGCACTTTATACCGTAAAAATTACAATGTTTGACTTTTTTTTTGCAACGTTTGACTTTCTGCAGGTTCGATAAAGAAAACCATAGAGACGAAGCGGCTGATCTAAGCAAGTATTTAGATGAAGAAGCCGCAGTCCCGAGTTCAAATAAATCACATTTAGCAGCTAGTAGTAGCAGCAATAGCAAAGGAGATGATACATTGATCAAGAAAATTTGATCTGCAAGTTCCTTTTTAGAGTATTTTGATGATGAACAATACTAATTGCTTCATCTTTTTATTTTATTTTATTTTATTTTCTTTTTATCAATGAACTTAAGGTATGATAGTTAAAATACAAATAAGTAGTTGTTTAAAAGATGATTTAATTGCATTTCTATTAGTTATTACTTATTCAAGTAAACCTAACATAAAGCTTGATCCGTGGTTAAAAACCAGACCATGAACACCCCTAGTCTGTCACTAGTTACGTCATAAGAAAATAAATTTCTAGTAACCATTTATGTGCTATATATGGTTGCTTGCACACCATGATAAAAATAACAATGTGTCACAATAATTTTTTTTACACAATAATTTTTTTATATTTGTTTTCCGCATACAATGAATCAACGATATAGTTAACACGACATGTTACCTAATGAAATTTCTCTCGCTGTTTATATCTTGCTGAAAATTAGTAACAAGCTAATTAAATACATTTAAATGTAAAAATATATATTTCTGTTCTCTTAACTTTATTGACTGGAGTTGGATTCTCCCTGTAAGAAGTCTGTCTGTCTTTTGGATTTAAGTATAGTTTGCCTACATTGTTGGTAAAATTATACTGGTATACTTGTATACTTGGTATATATACTCACATATCTTCTTGTGAACTTGACTTTCGCTATAAAGTTAATCTATTAATCTAAGAAAAATATATTATTAGGAAAAGAAAAGGAAAAAACCATAGAAACAAACTTAGGGCATTGGAGCCAATAAAAAGTTGTCACGTCTCTGTGAGCGCAGGTGTCACAATACGTCAGTAATGTGGATTAATCAGTACGTGACACGTCACCCGCTAGGATCATAGCCTCATATACATTCTCTTGAGCAAAATCCACACACATCACACAAAGTAGATACTTGATGAAGAGGTCTATAGAGGTTCAATTTGTTGTGACATGATTGTTGTACAATAAACCATTTTTGTAATATTTTTATATTTGATTGAAATTTGTTACCAACTTTACTACCTATATATTTAGTTATGAATCCGTAGAAAAAGTTCCTGGTTCCGCCATTGTACCTGAATGTCATAAAGTGATAGAGAAATATATTTATTGGCTTCAACAATCAATAAGACACAAAAACTGTTCTATGAGGCAACCTGAGTTTGGTTATGTCCTCTTCATATACAAACTTCACAATACCTACAAGATCAAAACCATATGAATATTATTACATGATACAATCAAACAAAAAGATTGCATCTTTCCATCGTAAATCTTCCGACCGGTTTAAAAGATCATTCATGCTCTCGGATAGCGTAAAATTACTCTTTTTTTCTTCAAGTTATCTGTAACCACCGTAAGGCTGTTGACCATAACCACCGCCATGACCCATCATCGGATTGTAAGTTCCAGGTGGTATGTACCCTGCTGGTCGCGGTTGCATTTGAAACTGGCCCATTGGCTGGTTCATGCCTCCATAGCCCGGTGCAGCCATACTGGGACCCATCATGGGGTTCGGTTGGGGTCTGAGTGCACCTGCGCCAGCACGTCCAATTCCAGAACCAGATCCCATGGCCTTACCCATGGATGTAGTTGATGTAACCGCGCTTGCACTTGGTTTCTCCATTCTTTTATCCTTCCTATTCAAGGCTTCGAAGTCTACTCCGATATCAGACAGCGGGTTTGTTTTAGCTGTTCATACAAGAAAAAAAAATCATTATTAGCACAAATTCGACGTAAAATGGGCGAGTCGGGTAACAGGTCTTGACCCGTTAATATTATCCAATTTTTTTAAAGTTATTATTTATTGCTAAAACTGCATATGTGGCCAACCCGATCCATGACCCGTATAAATTCAGAATGAAGCAACTCACATCCAGCTATATTCAGGTTAACGAGCCCGCGGTTCAACGTATCAGCCCAAACAGTGGATTTAGTCTCGAATTTGGCTGGTTCTTGAGGGGCTATAACAAGAGCACGGTTGAAGCATTGAGGGCAGACCCAGACTGAACCTGTGGCTGTTGATAGAAACTTGAAGTGGCGGTAACTTGAGCCACAGATGGAACCGGAGCCGATGAACCATGCGGGTCAAAACCCCCATATAAATTACTCTGAGGAGCAGGTTGACCATTGGAACCCGGATAACCAGAGCCCATTTGAGATGGAAAACCACCAGCACCTGTTGTTTGACTTTGACCATGAGGTGGAAAACCAGGCTGTGACATAAATTGACCACCTTGAGGAGGAAAGCCTGATATGGCGGAGGTTGATTATCTTGGGTCGGTGTAGGTTGACTCCCTTGAAATGAAGGTTGACCGGGTTGACCTTGGAAACCAGACTGAAACGAGGTCTGGTTAGGCTGACTTGAATAACCAGTGTCAGAAGGAAGCCGGCTTGTGATGGAAGTTGACCAGGTGGAGCTTGAAAACCTGCTTGTGAAGGTCCGGAGGGTGGCAGGAGATCCGCTAGAATGTCGATGTTTTGGTCAAACCCGCCCCCATATCCAAAGTTATTGGCGGAGCTTGGTATCGGAGCAGCTGGTTGCGGTGGTTCAGCATGTAAACTGGCGGCAGATGTTGACTGGGGTGGGCTGAAAATCCATCTGTCGCAGAGACGGCTTTAAACGGACCATCACCAAATGGATTATCATACGGCTGCATACAGAAAAATATTTAAAAAAATGGATTTTAGTAGAGCCCTTTAAGTAATAGTCAAACATTCATAGACAAAAAGGGTATTTTAGGTATTTTGAGTTTGTAAACACACCTGATTAGGGCCACTGGCGGAAGATGAAGCCACAAAGGTTTGACCAGGCGGGGTTGCGTTTGTGAAAGCATCAGCTTCAGAAGCGGATTTGTAGCAGGAACTAGAGCCAATGAATTCAAAGAGAAAGGGTCCGATGAGGTACCAAACAGATCTGTTTCAGTACCACTCGATGATGGTGTTGCTGATGTCGGTGGGGCCTCTGTTATATACATAAATTCAGGTATGAAGAATCACTAAAAATAAATGAAAATGGTAAAATGCGAACGGACAAAATAGTTTGTTTCTAACCAGGAAATGAACCGAATGAACCACGCGGATCAAATTCATCAAACCCATTAGTTTCATTATTCGGGTGACTGCAGGCGGAGGTGTAGCGGCTACTGGCGATGCAGCAACAGCAGGAGCCACCAGTGGGGTGCTAGAAACAGTGGTTTCATGACTGATGGTTACAGGCGGCGGGGATACAGATTTCGTCTCTCCATCCCTTCAAATAGTATAAAAAAAAAAGTCAGACTAGAGGGTGTGTGTGTGTGTGTGGGGGGGGGGGGGGGGGGGGGGGGGGATCAAAGCTGGATCAACCCAAAACGCTTTTTTGGACGAGTACCCAGCACATATGATATACCAAAACTTTAGTGTTTTACTCTCAACGGGACTATGACCACCAACAACAGCATCTTCATAACTAGGAGGTACGCCGAGATTTTGTTCAGGAGATTTTTGCCCAAACTGCCTACCCCAAACAGAAAAATAAAAGAACAAGGTATTAAGGTTATATTTAAAAAAGTTGTTGTGGTTACGTGTCTGTGATATACAAGTCTTAAAAATAGACGTAATTTGAAGTACTGTTAATAAAAGAAGCGTATGTGGTGGATAACTAGATTACCTTCCATCATGTGATTGATCCTCACCTTTCCATTGCTTTCTCTGCAATCATTTATGAAAGTTAATAGTTTTCGACAAAAACCTGTTTTAACCCGTACCAAAAAGTACTTGCTTTTTTTACCAGAACAAGTAACGTTACCCACCGATGACCCGATCCACTTTCTTGTCATGCATTATAGGACTATAGCTAGTTTAATGCATTTACCTAGATGAATATGGTCCATCGTCTTCATAAGCTCGTTCTCTGTCCCTATCAGAGCTTCTACTTCTTCGGCTATAACTGTCACCATCAACACTTCTTCTACCTCTATATTCATAATCCTGATCTCGTCCATAACGTTCTTCACCATAACGATATCCACCATCACTTTCTCTCCCATACCATTCCTGTCTTCATTACTTCCATATCTATCGTCATAACCTCCGGGGCCCGGATAAGATCCGGGCCTGTTCCCACCTCCTGATGTGTTGTGAAACCTGATTTGAATGTTACAGTCATGTCTCATAGAAATACATATATAAAACATACAAGTAATCTATGTTGTCAAATACGCAAGGCGCATAGGCCTCGCCCGGAGCCTAGGCGCAAAAAAAAGCGCGAGCCCGAATAAAAAAAAGCGCACATGGATAAAAAAATTAAAAAATATATATATATGTATATAAGAATAGCCATCGAAACTTTTTACATTAATACAATTCTACAAATATAATAAAAAAAATTGATACACATATAAATCTTATAAGAAAAATAAGTTCAAAACAGGTGAAAATTTTAAAGTTAATAATAGAATTTCATTTCATATAGAAACAGTTTAACAATGATAGGTTTTAAAAGCTTATTTGAAGATTTTAGAGTAAAAACAACGCTGCAAGAAGAATGTTAGCAAAAAAAAAATGAAGCGTGAAATGTGAAGAAATAAGCGTACAACAAGACAAAAGTTGGCAGACGGTGATTGTTACTGCCTAAAAGCTTTGGCATTGTCACTTGTTCTTCATCTTTAGCGCTGATTATATAAACCCTCGTTTTTTATCGCCTGCGTCGGGTTCCAAGCGCACGCCTAGGCACCGTTTTCACAAAAAAGCCCAGATTTGCGCCTAAGCCGTCACCGGGCGCTATAGGCCCGCCTCGCTGCGCCCGAGTGGCTTTTGACAACATAGCAAGTAAAAATAAAAGTAACTTTTGATCCATGCGCAGATTTTAGTATTGAATCAACTCACTAAAAGTGCTCATGATATTATTATTGTGAATGAATAAAACAATACAATGGGGTCCCTTTATATAGGGAATGAACCCTAGCACTATACATGGAAAGGAATCATAACATAATTATAATAAAAGCATAGTCTGATACCACTGGTTTCTGAATATCATGAGAGCATAGTCTGAGACCACTGGTTTCTGAATATAATCTTAGTTTATTCGGTGTTTTCTCTTTCATTCAAGCAAGTGTTGATAGTGATTTTTTTTCTATTGAGCTTGGTTTGTCAAGTTGTTGCAATATTTTGTTGGCTGTTTGAGTGGCTTTTGTTGGAAAAAAGCATAGTCTGAGACTTTTGGTTCAGACTCGTTTGTTAAAAGCAAATTCTGGCTCGACTCATCCGGTTGTTGAAAAGTAGCGTACCCAAGTTCTTTATTCTCTCTTTGTGACAAAAGATTAGCTTTTGCCGAATCCTACGAAGTGGCCCACTAGACCCAATGTTTGAGTGGCAAAGTTTTTGATATTGGGTCTGGTGGGCCACTTCGTAGGATTCGACAGAAAGCCAATCTTTTGTCACAAAGAGAGAAGAACTTGGGTACGCTACTTTTCAACAACCGGATGACTCGAGCCAGAATTTGCTTTTAACAAACGAGTTTGAACCAAAAGTCTCAGACTATGCTTCTGTTCCAACAAAAGCCACTCAAACAGTGGGTGGTGGTGGTGGTGGACCGGTGTAGGAATGGGACGAGTAAAGGTGAAACCGGGCGGTGTTGTATCGTCCAGAAAGCGATACGAGGCTGTTGGGGTTGGAATAGTGTAAGGGAACACGGTTTCATCAAAGGTCACATGTCGGGAGATGGATACCTTACACGTGGTGGGGTCGAAGCATCGGTACCCACGAAAGTCAAGTGGGTATCCGAGAAATATGCAGCGTGTGGAACGGGTGTGAAGTTTGTGTGGTTGAGTGGCCGAGGTATTTAGATAGCAGGCGCATCCGAAAACACGAAGGTTTGTCAAGTTGTTGCAATATTTTGTTGGCTGTTTGAGGGGCTTTTGTTGGAACAAAAGCATAGTCTGAGACTTTTGGTTCAGACTCATTTGTTAAAAGCAAATTCTAGCTCGAATCATCTGGTTGTTGAAAAGTAGCGTACCCAAGTTCTTTCTTCTCTCTTTGTGACAAAAAATTAGCTTTCTGCCGAATCCTACGAAGTGGCCCACCAGACCCAATGTTTGAGTGGCAAAGTTTTTGATATTGGGTCTGGTGGGCCACTTCGTAGGATTCGGCAAAAAGCCAATCTTTTGTCACAAAGAGAGAAGAAAGAACTTGGGTACGCTACTTTTCAACAACCGGATGATTCGAGCCAGAATTTGCTTTTAACAAACGAGTTTGAACCAAAAGTCTCAGACTATGCTTCTGTTCCAACAAAAGCCACTCAAACAGCCAACAAAATATTGCAACAACTTGACAAACCTTCGTGTTTTCGGGTGTAGGAATGGGACGTGTAAAGGTGAAACCGGTGGTGGTGTATCGTCAAAAAAGCGATACGAGGCTGTTGGGGTTGGAATGGTGTAAGGGAACACGGTTTCATCAAAGGTCACATGTCAGGAGCAAGGTTTAAAAAAGGCTGAAACGGGCCTCGAGGCTTTGTCCGTTAGCCTCACAAGGCGTAAGCCTTGAGGCGGACCGAGGCGTAAGCCTCAAAACATTATTAAAAATAGCAAAAAATATATATGTATCATAAAAATATAATATAATATAAAACAAACATCATGAATATTATAAAATCTAATTTAGTAATGAAACAAACATCATAAAATAGTTTTAATAGCATTTTAATCTTTAACTTAAGTTTGGAGACCAAATGTAAACTAGTGAACATTGAGGGGGTTAAATGTAAAAATACCAAAAGTTAATAAAAACCTTAATGCCACCTCCTTTTATATACGATTTTTCTCTCCTCTCCCTCTGTTCTAATCCAACCAATTGAATCGAACAATTCATCATTTTGTGGTTGTAATCACGACATAGCCTCGCCTGCCACCCTATAGACACTGGCGCAGCATAGCAAGGGCGGGAGGGGCGGCCGACCCCCCCCCCCGGATTTTCGCGCAGAAGTTCCGATTATATAGTATTCGTATAGAAAATTTTGAAAATATAGGGTTTCGACCCCCCGAAACGGGTTTTCGACCCCCCGAAACTAGTGACTTCCGACCCTCGAACCTTCGGGTCAAGCTTCGCCACTGCCTATAGATGTCATCAATTGAGTCTAATTCGAATCAAAGTAGAGGGGTAGGTGTGTTTTGGTTGGATTTTGAGGTGGGAACTCGTTCCAGGTACAATTTTTGACCCAACTTGAACCAATTTTCACCACCTAGACCCAATTTTGACTTAGGTGGTGAGGCTTAAGCCTCAACGCCTCGCCTCAACGCCTCGCCTCACAGCCTCACCGCCTCGGCAAGCCTCGGAAAGCCTTGGATAGGCCGAGGCTTAGGTTTCAGTTGACCCCCATGAGGCTAAGCCTCTAAGGCGTTTTTTCATAGCCTCAGCCGAGGCGTAAGCCTCAAGGCGAGCCTCAGACAGCCTATTTAAACTCGAGAAATGGATACCTTACCCGTGGTGGGGTCGAAGCATCGGTACCCACGAAAGTCAGGTGGGTATCCGAGAAATATGCAGCGGGTGGAACGGGTGTGAATTTTGTGTGGTTGAGTAGCCGAGGTATTTGGATAGCAGGCGCATCCGAAAACACGAAGGTTTGTCAAGTTGTTGCAATATTTTGTTGGCTGTTTGAATGGCTTTTGTTGGAACAGAAGCATAGTCTGAGACTTTTGGTTCAGACTCGTTTGTTAAAAGCAAATTCTGGCTCGAATCATCCGGTTGTTGAAAAGTAGCGTACCCAAGTTCTTTCTTCTCTCTTTGTGACAAAAGATTGGCTTTCTGCCGAATCCTACGAAGTGGCCCACCAAACTGGATGATTCGAGCCAGAATTTGCTTTTAACAAACGAGTTTGAACCAAAAGTCTCAGACTATGCTTCTGTTCCAACAAAAGCCACTTAAACAGCCAACAAAATATTGCAACAACTTGACAAACCTTCGTGTTTTCGGCTGTAGGAATGGGACGAGTAAAGGTGAAACCGGGTGGTGGTGTATCGTCCAGAAAGCGATACGAGGCTGTTGGGGTTGGAATGGTGTAAGGGAACACGGTTTCATCAAAGGTCACATGTCAGAAGATGGATACCTTACCCGTGGTGGGGTCGAAGCATCGGTACCCATGAAAGTCGGGTGGGTATCCGAGAAATATGCAGCGGGTGGAACGGGTGTGAAGTTTGTGTGGTTGAGTGGCCGAGGTATTTGGATAGCAGGCGCAACCGAAAACACGAAGGTTTGTCAAGTTGTTGCAATATTTTGTTGGCTGTTTAAGTGGCTTTTGTTGGAACAGAAGCATCTTTTGGTTCAGACTCGTTTGTTAATAGCAAATTCTGGCTCGAATCATTCGGTTGTTGAAAAGTAGCGTACCCAAGTACTTTCTTCTCTCTTTGTGACAAAAGATTGGTTTTCTGCCGAATCCTACAAAGTGGCCCACCAGACCCAATGTTTGAGTGGCAAGGTTTTTGATATTGGGTCTGGTGGGCCACTTCGTAGGATTCGGCAGAAAGCCAATCTTTTGTCACAAAGAGAGAAGAAAGAACTTCAGTACGCTACTTTTCAAAAACCGGATGATTCGAGCCAGAATTTGATTTTAACAAACGAGTTTGAACCAAAAGTCTCAGACTATGCTTCTGTTCCAACAAAAGCCACTCAAACAACCGGATGATTCGAGACAGAATTTGATTTTAACAAACGTGTGTGAAGTTTGTGTGGTTGAGTGGCCGAGGTATTTGGATAGCAGGCGCATCCGAAAACACGAAGGTGATCATAGTTGGGTGTCTTAGGTATAGGGCAAAAGTGGGAGTGAAGAAGTTGAGCTGTTTGGTAGGTAAAATATTGTGAAGGTAAGCTGCAGTATGAAGTGCTTCGACCCAAAAACTGGGCGGGAGATGGGAGTGTACTAGGAGAGCTCGAATGATGTCGTTCAGGCGACGAATCATTCGCTCAGCACAACGATTATGGGAAGAAGTTTGGGGGCACGAAAAACAAAAAAGAAGCCCATGCTAAGTGGCAAAGTTTTGAAGGCGGTGTTATCAAATTCACCTCCTAAGTCACATTGGAAAGTTTTGATGTTTCACAAACAAAAGCCCATGCTAATATTGCTGATATTGCTGGTGCGCTATTAAAAAGAAGGAAGATCAGAACCGAGTCTGACTGATAAGTTATGGTGCGCTAATAATATTAGCGCATCTAATGATGAATTAGCGCTGCTGTGAAAAGGATCGAAATCTGGCAGTATTATTGGAGATTTGGAGTATTATCTGACAGAAAAAATTAGCGCAGCTGGAAATAAAAAAGACAGAAGTAGGGCTGGAAAAAAAAGGGTAGCGCAGCTGCTGATAAGCCTACTGCAGAAAAAAAATTAGCTGGGAGAAGTAGCGCAACTGCAGCCGAAGCTTGCAGGACAAGGAACAAGGAACGAAAAGAAGAAAAATAGGTAATTAGAACAGAACCGAGGCTCTGATACCATAAAAGTGTATTGTGAATGAATAAAACAATAAAATGGGGTCCCTTTATATAGGGAATGAACCCTAGCACTATACATGGAAAGGAATCATAACATAATTATAATAAAATCTCTAAAATATAGAATGTCTATCTCTATCACATAAATCTCGGCTAATACTCACTTGTCCCAGTTGGCAGCAGCCTTCTGCCTAACTTCCTGTATTTTTTCTTTATCATTCACAAGAGCCACAAGACTTTGAGACTTTCTCCGTACATTGTTCCCCTGATCCCTACCGTGATGATCAAGATACTGAAAATCTGACAGTGACTGCCATATAAAAGAAAATTATATTAATTTTAAATTAAAAAAAATGATAAATAATATTACAAGGTAATATTAAGTTTCAAAACTATACCGTTATCTGGTAAGAATGTTCCCTAATCTCATCTATGACACGCTCTGACCCGTTTGCTACAAGGTATTCAAGAACAGTCAAACCCTGGTGAACAAGAAAGACAGTCAAACCCTGGTTACATCTTCTGATGAAGATCGGACGTGAATATGAAGAAAATTCACTAAAGGTAGCGATTTCGACCCGTTTACGTATGAAATGGGTCGATTCGGCTTATGTATGATCCCTAACAGCCAAACATGTAAAATAGAAATAAAGGAACAGGTGAAACACGGCGAATGGGTCATTTGAATCAAAAGTCACCCAGAGTGTATTTTTAACGCATAAAACCTCCAATTCAACTAATATTAACATAATAATATCAAACACTAGTTATTTATAAGAAAAATAATTTTGGACAAAATATAAATTTTTGGCTATAAATTGTTTTAGAAATGATTTTACATAAGAACGGTCCAAACCTTGTACACGTGGCGCCAATTTTTCCCGGTATCATTCATACGCTTCCAAATAATTGACATGATCATTTGGTATTCATGACTGCATATGCATAAACCGTTAAATGAATTTTTAAAGCAAAAAATAAATATTTAGTTCCTAATTTGTAATGAAAAGAAGTAGATCATACTAGTTTCTTGAAGCCAAGGCAATATCAGCAAGAAGCGATCCATGGGGGCCCCACAGCTCATTACTGGTAGCATCAAGAACCTGAAAAAATGGAAATCGGATATATTAACAAAATTAACAAAAAAAATGTAAATTTAAAGGGAGAAAGAAAGAGCTTCACCTTCTGTTCTATTGAAGGAACTTTAAGAACTTTCTTGTTAACCCCTCTCTTGCTGCATGAAAAAATTATATAGATATAAAATCAAACGTAATGAGGTTAAAGATTTATTTATACTTATTGGAAAACGCATTGAACGTACATGTCCCTGACAGTTTGATCGAAGGCCTTCTTCATTGTCCCGAAGAAGGATGCAAACGGTCTCTAAACTGAGACACAACATAAAATTATTCAGATTCAGGGGAAGTCAAGAAACTAGTGAAAAATATACATTAGTGACACACACACACACATGTATGAAGTGCCATAGTTGTCAAAAGCGCGCCTAGAACAGGGCTGTTTTCAGGCTGATTTCCGGCCAAATTCAGGCTAAAAGTTGCATAAACCTCTAAAACATCCTAAATGAGTCATGAACAAGTCCTAAACAACCCTAAAACATCCTAAAGTAGCCCTAAACAAGCCTAAAACATCTCTAAAATCCCTAAAAAACGTATTTTATACTATGCGCATAATTATAAAAAGCCCTCGTTTTTTATGTGCCTAGGCTTCGGGCTCGGCCTATGCGCGCCACCTCAAAGCCCTGAGGCGTCTTTCCGATCGCCTCACACCCTTTACGCCTAATTGGCGTCTTCTAAAACCAAGTGTCATAATGAAACCAATGTCCCCTGTATGTTCTCCTAAAACCCTATGGTTGGTCTCAAGGTTATATAGGGGTTACTCAAAAGTTAAGTAGCTTCAAATACAAGCAATCTATCATAATATCATAATTCTTTTTAACATTGAAACCAATCAAGTACATACACATACATCATAACAATTGATCAAACTCTCCCACACTCACTCTCACACTCAACTAATCAATCATTGTCAAAAAAAAAAAAAAAAAAAAAAAAAAAAAAAACTAAGGATGAACAAGATAATGTCTAATAATCCATACATCACAAATATTCAACTTTCGATAACAATTCAACTAACAAAACAATATCTTGAACAACTAACAGATAAAAAACAACAAAAACAGAACAAACCCAGATCAAAACAAGCAAGATTTAACCAAACCTGGTCAGGGAAGATCTGATAAAAGCCTAAAGATGAACGAACAAACAATATTAGTCAAAAGGGGGTGGGATTTGGGCACTTGTGGAGCGGAATTTGGATGAGAAATATGAACACAGGTAATAAAGATTCAGTCTTGATTGTGCTTTAATGGCCTCGGTGTAATCAGTGCAGCAATTTAGGGGAGATGGAGAGAGAAAGATTGGAAATTTTACAGAGGTTTTTACTGGGGTTTTATGTATTTGGTTCGACAAATTGGTTTCTTTATGTAAAAATAAAAAGGGACGAGGAGCACAAAACTTACAAAAATAATTTGTGTAATTTTAAACGTTATTAACTTTTATGTATGATATTTTTTTTGAAAAAAAAAAATTACACCAAATTAACGATCGCTTTATTATCTTTCCAACAAGCACCATATATAGTGCTATACAAAAACAAAAAAAAAAATGTTTTTTTAGTGAGTTTTTATTCATGCAGAAAAAAAACACAATGTATTTAGGTAATTTCTTAATCATATATATGCAAGTCACTAATCATATTATGATAGTATATATGTTTTCAAACCTACTATTACATATATGAATTGTCCATGTTCATGTGCTATAACGATATGCTTAGCATTAAAAGAGGTTGGGATTTTTTAATCTGCTGGGAACGTAACATGAGAACCCCTTTTGATAGTATAAACATTAGAACAACTTTCTTTAACATTAAAAGAGGTCGAGACTCTTTACTTCTTTTATCCTTTTTTATTAAGTAATATTAGATTTTTTAACCCCGAGACACTCCCGGGATAATTAGCTAGTACAATATATTTATAACACTAGTTTTTATCCCGGTAGCGTCCCGGGTTGAAATATCTAATATAACATAATAAAATATATTATTATTATTATTTTAAACAAATCTCTGCCATAAGTTATCATATTCAAATATAAAAAAAACGAATCTATGCGTCGAGGTATAATCTAGTGCCATTACATGAATCGCTTTAATTGTCACTAATTTATTATTTATTGGTGATTGGTGATTTGAATCTCCAACTTTTGAGGCTATAAAGTTCTTAGCGGGGCGGGGTGCTACCAGAATTGGTCACGGGTACCTCACTACCAGCATGGTAACACCGCCGCCACCCATGCTAATAGTGGTCCCGTGAACCAAATTCGGGTTCTAGTTACCGTGCTGGTTCACGGATGTAACACAAACTTTCACACAATTTTATTTTATTTTATGTTTTAGTCTCTCAATTTTATTTTATTTTATGTTTTAGTCTCTCTCTCTCTCTCTCTCTCTCTCTCTCTCTCTCTCTCTCTCTCTCTCTCTCTCTCTCTCTCTCTCTCTCTCTCTCTCTCTCTCTCTCTCTCTCTCTCTCTCTCTCTCTCTCTCTCTCTCTCTCTCTCTCTCTCTCTCTCTCTCTCTCTCTCTCTCTCTCTCTCTCTCTCTCTCTCTCTCTCTCTCTCTCTCTCTCTCTCTCTCTCTCTCTCTCTCTCTCTCTCTCTCGTTGCAAGGGGTTTTTTTTACTCTGTTAAAAGCTTAAGATGAAGATAGTGATATATATATTGTGTATGTATAGATATGTGTATTGTGTGTGTGAAGTATATAGAGAGAGAAAAAAAGATTAAAATATTTCTATATTTATGGAAAAGCTATTGACATAATATTTGCATGATATAATGATATGTGGCGTGTTACAGAATGAAATATCTTTTCATATTAAATATGGAAATATCTTTTTTAATATGAATATGTCAAATATTTTTTTTTTGTAAAGTATGTCAAATATATTTAGAAAAAAAAATGGGACTAGATATGTTTAATAATGTTTATTTAAAAAAAATATTTCAGTGAAGTGCTGCCTATAAAAAACTGTTTTAGTAAAGGAAATCAGTGAAGTGATGTGTCAGTGTAGGATTGGTTGAAACCAGTGAAGTTTTCGGCTTGTAATGTGGAGTATAGAGTGTGGGAGACGACAGGGAGATGGTGTCGTTTTGATCCTATATATGCTTTTCATGTTCGAGTAATATTGGAGATATGGCAGTAGGGGGTAAAGTTGGGAAAAAGATTGTGCGTGGGGTGGTTATTGTGACGCTTTGGTGTATTTGGAAAGCTAGAAACGATAAAAGATTCAATAGAAAGGAGATCAAGGTTGGAGACATTGTGGCGAACGTGAAGTCCTTTTCTTATACGTGGTTTAAAAATAGAATTAGTTGTCAAAAATCTAAGTTGGAAAGATTGGTGTAAATATCCTCTTTATATGTCGTAAGGTGTGTCTTTGCCTTCGGTGTGTTTTTTTAAGATCGGCAGGTGTTTGAATGAAAGTTAAGCTAAAAAAAGCTGAAAACAAACACATTTTACGAAGCGTATGACATGAGAACTTAGAGAATTTATTACAAATTCAATATTAAAAGTAGGAAAAATTACAAAAATCGTCCTTTGTGTTTACAACGTTTTCCAACGGTTGTTCTTTAGATTCAAAATTGTTGCAAATTGTCCTTTATGTTGTAAAATCTTGCATGTCTTATCCTTTAGGCTTAACTTGATCAGTTTTGTGGTTAAATTTGGTCATGTTGACCCACATGAGGGCAAAATGACAGTTATGTCACCATCTCTATCATCTTTATCACACCACCACTTACATTCTTCAATAACCACAACCACCTCCACCACCAGGCTACACTACCACCTCTACGACCACCACCACAACCTGCCACGAACAGCCCCCCAGCATCACAACCTGCAATCAACAACCCTACACCACTGTTGGTTCACTAACCTCCTCTTTCTCACTACTTAAAACCCGCGTGTTTTTTCATTCAATTCGTACGCTTCGCACGAAAAAAAGCTATTTGTACGTGAACTTAAAGTAATTTATTCCAAACTTCTTGTTTGATTATTTCAAAGTATTGGACTCGGATAAGATGTTTTTACAACAGCAATAGAAACAATAATTTACAAGTGAACTTTAAATTATACATTTTCTCTATATACTAGACTTCATCTTCCTCTACTAGTATCAACTCTCTCACCAATTGGTACAAACATGAAAATGCTAAGAAATAATGAATTGCTCTTTGTAAGAAATTTATGATTCTAAACTTATTTTGGGTCAACCCAACCGATGTTAGACACACTCATTTTGCCACATCTAATTTCAATAATTGACAAGAAGTCGAGAGACGGCCCATTGTGTTTAACGTTTGAGTAATTTATAGTTTTCTTATCCAGAAATATGTTAATCTATATGAACGAAATGTCAAGAGCGGGAGTTTCTATTTGCCGTCAAAAGTTCACCGCTCCAAGGAATGTCTAGTGACGGTTTATCAAGCGAAAGATCATCTGGGAGACAATACAGGTTAAAATTACCAAAACGCCTTTATAATGTTATTACGGTTAAATTTCCATATTCCCTAATGCAAACCTTTACGTGACAATGGGTCACTTTAGGTTGTGTTTTATCTCTAACAGGTTAAACTCAACATGTAACTAACAAACGGGTGTAAAGTTATCTGAAATGTATTCAAATACATAAAAAAAAGCTCTTAACTCGCTTTAGGTTTAATTATATTTATAATAACATAAAAATCGTAATAATACTTTGCGAATTAAGTACTCAAATAATTTAAAAGAAAGTGAACGAACAAGTGCATATGAGCCGGTTAACCCAATTCGACCTGTTTCAACCAACACCGTAACCGCTTTTGGCCAAAGCTTTTCCAAGCGAGCAATAACACTTTTCCACTCACCATACATATATAATGTGAGCTTTTCTTTATATGATTTTTTTCTTTAGTTAGGTATGCACATCACATGATTGCATAAAGAACATATGTCCAAGTGATTTAAATGCCACAATCCAGAAAAAGGTAAAGTAACACCATTCCTAAAAGGTATGCAATCATGCATCTGAAGCCTAAACAACATGATGATCAATAACACTCATCATGTAAAGCACCAATGAGAGTTGGCAAAAAGTAATATATATCATGCGGTCAACATCACATAAGAAAGAGTCAAACAAAAACACATTGCAAAATCAATACATTGTTCACAAAGAAACTAGAATTAAATCATTAATAATCCAGAACTTGTGATGTTAAAAATTCTAAACTTACTTTGAAGTTCCTGAAAGTATGCTTGAACGAACGCCTAGTATTCTGGAACCCATAACGATAAAATTTGCGAGAATCTTGGTGAACAAACAAGTTCATGATGCATAAGGTTTCCAAACTTCAAAGATGTCTTATGGGATGTCTTGCGAAGGGCTGGGATCTTAGCTAAGAAATAAGCCCTATATAACTTTCTGACAGACCCGCTAGACGTACGGTCCACCTTACGGCCAACAAATGTCCTCGTGTTCGGATGGGCGCAAGGCAAACATGCGAGTGTCGACCTCACTGGCGTGTCTCCTCTGGTGGGACTTCGGGATTCGGGATTCGTGGCAGGACAAAGAGTCTTGAAAGCAGAACCCACAAAAGTTGCTAAACATGGAACCGTCTGCCTAGAGAACCAACACGTCTTTGTGCCTTTTGCATTTGATACATTTGGCCCTAAGCAATCCGTTTCTTAGTCCGGGTGCAAAAAGTGACGCATAGTAACTTTCCGTCAGCCAGGCACCAAGGCTTTATTTTTAATAGAGTAGGTTTTTATTAAATGACAAGATAAATATGGTAAATTGTATAGTCAAAACTATAGTCAATTGTATAGTTATTTGTCTTTATTACTATCCTAATATTCTGTAGTCAAACCTCTCAATCAAAGGAGGTATTATTGTAATTGTTTTATATAAATAAGAGCTCCTCCTCAATCACATTATTGAGGTTGATTATCTTGTCTTATATGGTATCAGCCTTTTTCAAAACCTCTCTCCATTTCCTCGTTCCTGTGACTTTCTTCTCCAACAAAACATGGCTGCCGACCTCCCTGTTTCTGCCGAGCTATCTGCGCACACTAACCCATCTATTCCTCATCTTTCTCCAATAAAATTATCATCCTCAAATTACCTTGTGTGGCGAAATCAAATGTGCCTCCTTATTGGCCTTCATAACCTTGCTGAGCACATCGATGGTGTCACCGAACCACCATCAGAAACTATTCTCTCTGAAGATAAGCCTGTTCGCAACCCGGCTTTTTCAGTCTGGTTGTCCGATGACCAGAAGGCTTCATTATTGCTGCTTTCGTCGCTCACCGAAGAAGCCGCATCAGAAGTTTTAGGCCTCAGTACTGCAAAACACATCTGGATCGCTCTGGAGCAAGCCTACAGTAATGCTTCGGTGGAACGAGTCCAATCCCTTCGTGACTCCCTTCGTCAACTGTCCAAAGGTACTTCCTCTGTTTCCGATTTTTCTCGCAAATTTCGGACCATCTGTGAACAACTTGCAGCGATTGGACATCCTGTGGCCGATATTGATAAACTTCATTGGTTTTTATGTGGTCTTGGACCTTCCTACGAGGTCTTCTCAACTGCTATCCGGGCCACCAAACCGGCTCCTATGTTTCGTGATCTTGTTGCTCAAGCCGAGAGTCACGAGATGTTTTTGCAGTCTCTTCATGGAAGCACTCCACCTCCGGCTGCCTTTAATGCTCAGAACAGGCGTGATTCAACGCCGAGCCGTGGCCGCGGTTCGTCTTCTAGAGGAAACTATTCCCGGTTTTCCTCTACAAAGGGTCGTGGTAATCGTCGACCTCCTCACTGCCAGTTATGTCGCACCACTGGCCATTATGCTTCGGCGTGTCCACAACTTCGCTCTTTTGCAAATCAATCTCCTGCTGTAGATGAAGACATGGCAAAAAGCATTCCATGCTCAATGTCATGTTCACAACGATTCGCCTGACTGGACCGGCGATTCTGGTGCTAATGACCATATGGCACCCAATCAGGATTGTCTTCACAATGATGCTCCCTACAAAGGTACAAATCAGGTTATTTTTGGTAATGGTAAGAAACTACCAATAATTCATACAGGATCTTATAGACTTTGCAACAATATTACTTTGCGTAATGTGCTTGTTGTTCCGAATCTTACAAGGAAATTATTATCTATAAGCAAATTAACTCATGATCATCCTGTTGATGTCTTATTCTCTCGGGATTATTTTCATATTCAGGATCGGAAGACAAGACAGGTCCTAGCTCGAGGGAAATGCGTTGATGGTTTCTATTTGCTCAAGGATGAACCCAAAGCCTTTGTTGCGACTGTTTCAAATAAAGCTTCCTACAAGTTATGGCATGCTCGTTTAGGCCATATTTCTTTTGATGTTATTTCTGTTTTGAATAAACATGGTTTTTTATCAGTTACTTCATTATTACCTAAACCTGAAATTTGTGCAACATGTCAACTTGCTAAGGGACAGAAATTGCCTTTTGTTTCAAATGACAAACGTGCTTCTTTTCCATTAGATTTGGTGCATTGTGATTTGTGGGGTCCTGCTCCTATTACTTCTGTTGATGGTTTTCGTTACTATGTTATTTTTATCGTTGATTACTCCAGGTTCACATGGCTGTACCCTCTTAAAACAAAATCAGGGTTTTATGTCGTTTTATCTGCTTTTATAAATCTTGCTCAAACTCAATGCTCCAGAAAAATAAAAGTTTTCCAAAGTGATGGAGGGACTGAGTTTGTTAATCACACTATTCGCAAGATCTTTGAGGATAATGGAACCTTTCATCGCTATTCATGTCCATATACGCCACAACAAAATGGTCGTGCTGAAAGAAAACACCGCCATATTGTTGAAACTGGACTTGCTATGTTATTCAACTCTCATATTCCAGCTCAATATTGGACCGATGCCTTCATCTCGGCCACCTATATTATCAATCGAGTACCAACTCCTATACTTGACAATAAGTCGCCATTTCAAGTATTATTTGATCAAACACCGTGTTATGACAATTTTAGAGTTTTTGGTTGCCAAGTTTTTCCTTATTTACGTAATTACATAAAGCATAAACTTGAGCCAAGAAGTCTTCCATATGTTTTCATCGGCTATAGCTCTACTCATAAAGTTTTTCGATGCTTGGATCCGGCTACTAGTCGGGTTTATATTACTCGCCATGCTCGTTTTAATGAAACAATATTTCCTTTTAAAACCTCTACTCCACCTTTACAACCTCCAACCTTAAACCTTACCACTTACCATGATGACACTCCATCTCCAATATTTGAACGTCCAAAACAAACTGATCCAAAAACCCCATTGGACAACCAACCTCCTTGTCCACTTTGCCCAATACACCCAACCGCCCCACCTCATTCTACCAGCCCACTACACACCGGCCCACCTCATCCTACCAGCCCACCACACCCCACCACCTCATCCCATCCAACCAACTTAAACTCACTCGGCCCATCTCAACTGCAAAGCCCAATACCCAGCCCATCCCATCAACCTGGCCTTTCGCAACCCATCTCCAATCCTTCCCAAACCGAACCTACATCCACTAATGCACCCTTCTCTATTGAACCTATTGAACCTGAAAACCCATCCTCCCACGTGACCAACCCTCCATCAAACCCATCCACCTCAAACACTCATCCTATGCAAACACGAGCTAAGGCGGGTATTTTTAAACCCAAATATCAACCGGATCTTACTGCTCTCTACTCGCATGCTTTACCTAATGCCGTATCTTCTGTTGTTGAACCACGAGGCTTCAAATCCGCCTCTAAAGATCCGAAATGGCTTGCCGCGATGCATGAAGAAATTACGGCATTACATCAAAACAAAACATGGACTTTGGTTCCGCGACCTGCCATTGCAAATGTGGTGGGTTCTAAATGGGTATTTCGGATCAAGTACCATTCTAACGGTTCTATTGAACGTTACAAGGCCCGTTTAGTGGCTCAAGGCTTTACACAAGTCCCTGGTTTGGACTACTCTCATACCTTCAGTCCTGTAGTTAAAGCTTCCACAGTGCGAATAGTTTTATCTCTCGTTGTTCTCAACAAATGGAAGCTGCATCAACTGGACGTCAAAAATGCTTTTTTGAATGACAATCTTAATGAAACGGTGTTTATGGAGCAACCCCAGGTTTTGTTGATCCTAAACTTCCACATCATGTGTGTAAGTTATCTAAGGCCTTGTATGGTCTTAAGCAGGCTCCCCGTGCTTGGTTTCAACGTCTAAGCACGTTTCTTCTTTCATATGGTTTCACATGCAGTCGTGCGGATACCTCACTTTTTGTCTTAAAAAAGGATCATTTCATAATGTATCTACTCGTTTATGTAGATGATCTTATCGTAACCGGGAATAATGAAGCCGAAATTCGCACATTTATCACCCATTTGGACCGTGAATTTGCCATTAAAGACCTTGGGGATCTAAATTATTTTTTGGGTTTAGAAGTTATTTATACCAATACTGGACTATTTCTTACACAGGTCAAGTATGCCAAAGATATTCTTCTCCGTGCAAAGCTCTATGACTCTAAACCTTGCAGCACTCCACTTGCTCCCCATGAATCTTTTACTGCTAAAGGAGAACCGCACTCAGATCCTACTCTCTATCGATCATTAGTTGGGGCCTTGCAATACTTAACTATCACTAGACCAGATTTGGCATATGCTGTAAATTAGCTATCTCAATTTCTTCATTGTCCCACTGTTGATCATTTCCGGGCAGTTAAGCGTCTTCTTCGCTATGTTAAAGGGACACTTTCCTTTGGTCTCACCTACAGTCGTCCTCACACCCCTTCTGTTGTTGGTTATTCTGATGCTGACTGGGCCCGCTGTCTTGATACTCGTCGCTCTACTTACGGTTACTCAATATTTCTGGGAGGAAATTTGGTGTCTTGGAGTGCTAAAAAGCAACCTACTATTTCTCGCTCCAGTTGTGAATCCGAGTATCGTGCAATGGCTAACACTGTAGCAGAACTCGTTTGGATTACTCATCTTCTACGCGAGTTACATGCTCTTCCTCCCACTCGTCCTACACTTTTATGCGACAACAAGAGTGCCTTGTTTATGACTCAAAATCCAGTCTCTCACAAACGTGCAAAACATATTGACTTGGATTATCATTTTATTCGCGAGCTCGTTAACTCGGATAAACTTTATACCAAGTTTGTTCCAACCAATCTCCAGGTGGCTGATATTTTTACTAAAAGTCTTCCGCGCGCTCAGTTTGAAGTATTTCGCGCCATGCTACGCCTTGGACCGCCACCGTTTCGATTGAAGGGGGGTATTAAATGACAAGATAAATATGGTAAATTGTATAGTCAAAACTATAGTCAATTGTATAGTTATTTGTCTTTATTACTATCCTAATATTCTGTAGTTAAACCTCTCAATCAAAGGAGGTATTATTGTAATTGTTTTATATAAATAAGAGCTCCTCCCTCAATCACATTATTGAGGTTGATTATCTTGTCTTATAGTTTTGCTATCCAAAAGGGGTAGCACCGTAGCTTGTTGCCTGTTTACCTGTCGTCCACTTGTTATTTGTTATGGTTATAGAACCGTTTATACCTCATTTTTATTAGTAATGGTATACCTACTTTTAGAGTGATCACTCACATATTTTTTAATTATCAACGATATTTTTAGTCAAACAATGGTTACTAATTCAAGTTTATGTAACTCGGACTCATTTAAACTTATGATCAATTCTGTTATTGGCCTCAAATTTATATGGTACGCGTATACAACCAATAAAAAGCCACATGCATATATATATGGGGGTGGAAACTCCCTACATATGACGCGGACTGGGCATGAAAAGTATTGAATCTACATACGAGTTAGTAGGGGTGTTCAAAATCGGATAATCCGAATTTCGGATATCCGAATTTCGGATAATCCGAAATTTCGGATAGTCAATATTGAGATCCGAATCCGAATCCGAAATTTCGGGTATCCGAAATTCGGATATCCGAAATTTCGGATTCGGATTCGGATCATCCAACGGATAATCCGAAACTTAAAAAAATTTAAAAAAATAATAAAAAATAATAAAAAAACTATAAAAAAACGTTCTCCTTTATGCCTAAAACGTGAACCTATTAAAAAAAACAAAAATCGAAGTTAGATAAACGAAATTTGAACAACAAATATATAAAAAAACTTATTATTTTGATGGAAGGGGGCTGTGGAGGTCGGATACGAGGTGGACGGGGGCTGTTATAGAGGAGAGAAGAGAGAGCAACAACTATGGATTAGAGGAGTATGGACTTAGAGTTAGAAGGATTAAGGATTTAGGATTGTGTATTGTGTTATGTAGTGTATATAATATTATATATTTATATATATATTTTTAATATTCGGATTCGGATAATCCGATTATCCGAAAATTTTCAAAATCAGGATCCGAATCCGAATCCGAAATTTCGGATAATCCGATTTTCGGATATCCGAAAATCGGATTATCCAAAATTTCGGATAATTCGGATTCGGATTTTCGGATTTTTCGGATTCGAATTTTGGATTATCCGATTTTGAACAGCCCTACGAGTTAGTTAACAGGCAAAGCCGGTCCCAAGTTTTTCTGGCCCTAAGCAAAATGAAAAGTTGGGGCCCTTTGAATTGGTATAAAAAATCGCAAATATCAAACTGCAAAATCAAATTTTATTTGTTACTCAATCGTAAATAGCACTACATATATTAATTAGTATTACTAAAAAAAATAGTCGTTACATAAATAATCCTTATTTCGCTTGATATTGAGACATTGAGCAACCACTAGCAGTGATTGATTACCCTTAATTTCGCTCATAATTTCTCTGCCAATCACCATCCACGCCGGTTGCAATTACCAGGTCGTGAGTAACAAGGATAACTAAGGATGCGCTCAAGAAAAAAAAGATCCGGCCATTAGTTCTTCGAGTTTTTGGTCTTGACATTTTACTTGTTTAGTCTTTTATGTATTTAGTTATTAGTTTGTTAATTTATGCTAAGTACACATGTAATATATGTAGAAAGTGTAGAATAAAAGTTGGAGGCCCTTATTTTTTGGGGGCCCTAGGCCGTTGCCTAGTTTGTTAAACCTATCAGGCCGGCCCTGTTAACAAGTAGACAAGCGTAATCTGTTTAAGAGAAAGAAATTAACATGCCAAACAGTTTACAATTAAATAGATCGACCCGTCAACCTATTTCAAATTACAACTACATAAAACAAATATTTAAAAAGTTAACATGCCAAACTTTGTACAACCCACTTAACCCGCCAACCCATTTGACATTTTTCAAATATACACTTACGCGGTCTGAGTTTGGGTTACATGTGTTAGGTGTCTACGGATTAAAGTTGGCTTTTTACGACACATGCTAAATAGGATAGGTGATACTTACCCAAACCCACATGCATTGCCATCCACTACAACTCATAGAAATCAAGACCCTTCACACTTATCTTATTCACCTACATACCAATTTTTGGCTTTCCCAACTTTGTGATGGTAAATGAATATTTTTAGCACCTAATTTGCCCATCTAATAGAGAATCTTAAAAAAAAACTTAAAATAGTATGCTAGAAAGTGTATGAGGCACCTGCATGCGTGATGTTCACGGTTTGTTGGGCTAACTTGGGCCTAATACACGCATCCTTACCGGAGAGACAACCAAAACTCATGACCTCCATGTCGCATGCTCCAAGATTTGCTCCTATAGTAATGCTAGAAGTTATTGGTTTAAATTTGAAAATAACCTTAAAAGATTCATACTACGTTTTGGTTCATAATGCAGCATGTTTATACATAACGTTGTGATACTAATTTTGCAAATTGCAATCTCTTAGTAAACACATCAATTAAGATTTTTATTGTGGTTAGTCCTAACCCAAGTCCCAAATAGGGATGAGCTCGGTATCAAACCATATAGAACCAATCTAGATACCGATTTTTATCAGAACTTGGTACTGATACCGAAAAATACGGTATGGTACGGTAACGTTTCGGTATCAGTGCACTATCCGTATTAAGGTAAAATACCGCTACCGAACCGATACAGAACAAAAAAATACCAATACCATTTTTGCCAAAACTTAATACCAAATTGGTACAAAAAATGAACCGGTATCGGCATTTTCGGTAACAGGTACTGAAATGCGTATAAATGCTCATCCCAAGTCCCAATCCCAAACATGGTGTAATTATTTTTAACCACTAATCTCTAGCAGATTGGTACCACAAGTCTCCAAATAAATCTACCAAAACCACCTTAATAATGTAATAAAAAAACTATTTTTTTTTTGAACGGCCAACGAATCAATTCCGAGCACTTTGGGCACCCTTTTGGCGAATCAGGTACTCGAGAGTACCCGGGCCACCAATTGCCACCAATTCCCGGGAAACCCCAACCACTCACCCGCCCGAAGGCACGACGGTGAAATAGTCGGTAAAACCGGTCGGGATCAGGACTCGAACCCAAGTCAATGGCCGGGTCATCCCTCATTTCCCATCCACCAATGTCCTACAAATGTAGCTAGTGAGAATTGAACCCAAGCCTCCCATAAGAAACTTTAGGCCCTCAAGCAACTAGGCTACAAGTGTTGTCGAGGTTACAATAAACTGGGCTTGGCCCAATTAGTTTAGGGTCAATAATGTGGCTCCAATGTCATGCCCCGTTCTAAAATCAAATCATAATTCGAATAAAAATAAGTAAAATGACAAGTACGATAACATGAAGATATATAAACGTACCACACTATAATTATTCACTCTCAGTATTTTATATATTAATAAAATAAAATATTGGAAGAAGCTTCAAGAATTTTGACTGTGAAAACATGGGAAAGACGTTTAACTCCCAGTATTTTTTAAATATTAATAAAACTAGAAAGGTGTCTGCGTGATGAAGCGGGAAATACAGACACCGCCAGGGTGTGTATGGTTCAGTCGGTTCGGTTACTATCTTCAACCGAAGTCATCATTTAGTCTATTTTATTAATCAATTGGTTTTCGATTAATCAGTTTGGTTTATTCGGTTAGATTTACGGTTTCGGTTTGATTCGTTTAATTAAACCAAACTTGGGCTAAAACTTTTGCTTAGACAAACATGAAATTGAGGCATATATACATAAAATGAAAGTATAAATACATGAAATAAAGATATAAAGTATGAAGTTAATGAGCTATAAGTATAAAAGCTAGAAATATATGAAAATATGAACAATTTGATTATTTGGGTTAAACGAGGGTACAACAAACCCGATAACCAATTATTGGTTAATTGGTTTTCAGTTTGTCCAGTGTTTGGTTTATTTTGATTTGGTTTCATTTGTTTTCAGTTCAGTGTTGTTTAACGATTCAATTATTGAAACCGACCATATCAGTTTCGTTTCTTGATTATTCACCTCCTTAAAACGACAACGAATGTTTAAACGAAAGTACGATAATAAAGTGATAGAATGTTAACGTGATGAAAGGGTGAAGATTTGCTAAGACAAAGTTATTATTTTTAAGTGCGTTATAGTAATGAAACGTAAAGTAATATAGCATAAGTGTTGCACGAGATGTTGTTACCTTTGGGACCATTGTGAGAGACGGTTACCATTGGGGTTGTTGTGAGGAACGGTTTCCTTCATGGCCGTTATTATGGACGATTATGCCCGGGGCCGTTATGACATAGGCAATGCATTTGTTGCTTGTCGGTGGTTGTACAACTACACAGAGTATAGTGTGTAAGTTATAGTTACAGTGTAGAATTGCAGTCATGTTATAGATCAGAGTTTATTGTATGTTATACAGTTATATGTGCACAAGTGCTAATCTGTGTAATATAGTGGTGGTATGCCGAGTATCGTTGTTTTGTTTATTGTATGTTATACAGTTATATGTGTCTTACTATGACTATTGTTGTTTTGTTTAATCGATTAAAAAAGTCTTAGGTGTATTTTTTTTAAGAATAAAATTATAAAAAAGATAAAGTAGTTATATCATCTTAAGTTAACAGCACATAAGTGATCAATAATCATTTGTGAAAGCAGAAATCCATAGGCAAATCAAATACATATACACCAAAAAAGTAAATAGTCTGAAACAAAAATAGTCATAGTGATAGATGTTTATATAAAAATGTCTGCCCTCATGTAGCACAAAGTTAAATTAAAATCCAATAGCAATATGAAGTCAAAGCAATAATACTCCCACGTTTTATAAAAGTACTTCAATCAACAACTACAACTATTTCCATTCATACTGATTTTTCAACAATTAAAAGCATCCACAAGGTGGATGTCGAAAAATCCCTATGCGCTACGCGATATTTTCAAACTTTCCTTAAAAATATTTATTTTCTCACAACGTATAAATCTCCACAAACCTTATTAAAATATATTATATGCGTGTATATGTATGTGAGACGGTAATTTTCAGACTTGGCCACTGGAAGGGGACTTTACCAAACCTTCCAATGAACCTCCTCCGTAATGTGCAAAAAACCACAATTCTGCCACCTCACCGTGCCATATCCTCCGGACTTCTCCCTTTCACCTACATTGTGGGTGCTTTTTTTTTTTGAACGGCAAACAACTTATATTCATCACCCAAAATATACATTACATTGTATAAGTAAGACATTAATACAATGTAAGACTCCCGAAAAATTAACTAGATGATAATTAATATAGTAGGGGTGCTCCATTTAATAATTTCTAGGTGAAAACACGTATAACCATAAATTCATAAACCAAAACCATTACTCTAGTTTGGTATGACACGTTGAGCCTAAATGATTATGTAATTTCATGACATAGTAGTTGTCATATATTGATTTGATATAAGTAAAGAGAAAACCGACATATGTGTGAAAGATAAAAAGAATTTTGCACATATTGATTGAAGTGTTGAACCTGAAACCGAACTCGAATCAGAATGTGTATAGTCTATACTAGGTTAGAGCCCCGCGTGTACACGCGGTACATGTCCATGTTAAATGAAAAAAATTCTATAAAGATTGTAGTATGCAATTTTATTTATTGAAAGTTACGTAATACAAGTCGTATGAATTTTGGTTGATTGTAAATTATCATAAAAAAGTTTAATGTTACCCAATAACAAATATATGAATCAACAAATGTTTGATTTGACGTGATTTAAAAACAAATAATGAAATGAATAAACATATATTTATTGTAACTGCATGCAAATGAAGATTAAATTCAAAGTAAATAAATGTAGTTTAACAAATCATACAACGAAACAATTATAAAAAAAAAATAAACGATTTATGCAAAATATGATCGCTTACTTATTAACAAACTTCAAAATATTATTTTAGAGACAACATTTGCTATTTGTTATTAAAGTTGTCATCTTTATCCAATATTAGTATTTCCAGGCCATCTCTACTCTTGTCACTTGGCAGCGGCATACAACTGCCCATGTGTAAAAATAAGATCTTTCAAATATAGACCTACCCTAAATAGGGTTTGTCCTTGACTCTTATTTATTGTCATTGCGAAACATAAAGTAAGAGGGAATTGTCTTCTGTTAAATCTGAAAGGAATATTCTTATCAGATGGGTACAGCCTAATTCTTTGGATAAAAGTTCGCATTCCAATGTTACTCCCTGGAACATGTGGCTTTGAAAAGAATTTACGTCCACTTATAGGATCCCTGAACCATTAGAATAACAAAACAGTAAAATTTGTCAAAAAAAAAAACTCTGGTGAGAAAAAGAAAGGCATTTGCCATTGTAACTGTATTATCATCAGGAATTTAACGCAAATATATCCAGAAGACCCTAAACTGTTTTGACGGTTTGACTCATAACCAATGAACTAAAAATCAAGCTAAAACCATAGTGAAAAATCAATACTAAACCCACATGAGAAACTCGTTAGGAGTAAAGATAGCAACGTGGATGGGTTGAATAATATGTCAAAGTAGAAGGTTTTTTATAGGGCAACCTTTTATCCATTTGACCTGTTTCAATGCTTCCACAATCGGAATATTGTGTCTTGAATAATTCTAATCGAATAAGTTGGACCTATTTATATAATTGAATTATAAAAATGGAAGGATTGGTAATTTACGTGAGTTGGTCAACGACGCTTAAAATTAGCACAATTATTACAATCATGATGATGGTTAGCGTTTCATGACAATTTATTAAAGGACAATTCTTTGTAAACATAATATGATAACGTTAATTTGTCAAAGATATTTAAATTAAAGGCGTAATATTCTTATTCTTAGTATCACTGAAACGATATTTAGTTAATGTAGTCAATGATGGAGGATTTCATGACAAATGAGGTTTTTTTAATGTTATGAATCGCCTTTAATTAATGTTGTTACTGATAACGTAAAATGATATTTCATTATTAATTTCATTACTAATTACTAATAAAAGTATTGTAAGACATGAAAAATAAATAAAGTCAAAGAATTGACCTCCATCAAAATAACAAAAACGTAAAAAGTTTTTACGTTTATTGGTCAACAATATTAAAATGAAAGTCATTATAATAGTAATATCATTGAAAATTATTTTGAATAAATTATAAATTTTAGGAAATTGTTAAATAGATTTAAATTATTATTATTAAAAGAATAGATTTAAATTATATTTATTAGATACATTTTGTTTACCAAAATTATTACATGAATCTTTCTGTTATCATTAATTGAGTTTTTTTTTTAATAATTTTTGAAATAATTTGAATGTTATTAATGATCAAGGGTTCAATGACAAATGATGATTTTTTATATTGATATTACGTTTATTCTTTATGTTAATAATTGTAATAATTATTACTATTAATAGTAATAGTTGGATGACAAAAGTTAACTTAACAATTTAAATTATTTACTAATTTATTAAGTTAATTGAAAAATATTTTGAGTATACTATATATTTTAGTAAATTGTTAATTAAGGAAAAAAATTATTTTATTAATATACAATTGAATGATTGATTTATTTTATTAATAGTAATAAAAACGTAATTTAAATCTAATTAACAGTAATAAAGGCGTAATTTATTACTATTAATAAAGACGTAATATTATTAATATGGTTAAAAAAATTATTAATATACAATTGAATGATTGATTTATTTTATTAATAGTAATAAAGACGTTATTTAAATCTATTTAACAGTAAAAAAGACATAATTTAAATCTAATTAATAGTAATAAAGACGTAATTTATTAATAGTAATAAAGACGTAATATTATTAATATGAGTGAAATTTATTTTATTAATATACGAATCAATGATTGATTTATTTTATTAATAGTAATAAAAACGTAATTTAAATATAATTAACAATAATAAAGACGCAATTTATGTTTTTTGTTAGTGACAAAATTTATTTTATTAATATACAATTGAATGGTGGATTGAATTTATTAATAGTAGTAAAGACGTATTCTAAATCTATTTAACAGTAATAGTGACATATATTAATAATAGTAATAAAGACGTAATATTATTAATATGATTGAAAATTATTTTGAACATAGTATATATTTTATTAATATACAGTTGAATGATTAAGAAATTTATCATTTATTTACAAATGAATTTCAAGTAAATGCTAATTAATAAATTATAATTTTCGTAATAATTATATGATATATATTCATCTCTGACAATAAAGTCCAATCAGAATTTAAAAATTTTTATTAACGTCAATAAATAACATTAAAACTCTTAATAAATAACTTTAAAACTGCTACAATCTCAATAAAACTTATTAATTGCAATAAAGTCCAATCATAATTTAAAAATTCTTATTAATGTCAACAAATAACATTAAAACTTTTAATAAATAATATTAAAACTGCTACAATCTCAATAATGAATCATTCAAATCAACATCTTTAGTAATCATTATTAATTGTGATTGAAGTAATATAATTCTTTAACAAAAAGTAATATTTTTCAAATTTATATAATCATCTAATTTCGTTGTTAAAATATGTTCAAAATTGTCGTTTCATTAAGTATCAATTGTCGTTTCATGACAATTGATTAAAGGAAAGTCGTAATATCAAAACTAAAGTCGGTCAACAATATTAAAACTAAATTCGTAATATTAGTAATATCAATAAATAAGATTAAAAGTCTTAATAAATAACATCAAAATCATAATCAATCATTAAAATTAATGACATTAAAATAATCTGCCTCTCAAACTGCCTTAACCATTATCTACAAATTATTATTGTCATATTAAAATTAGGAAACTAAAATTAGCATACGAATTTGAGACCATGATGACTTGAATAGTGTAATTGACAATTGATTAAATAAAATTCGTTATACCAAAATGAAAGTCGTTCAACAACATTAAAAGTAAATTCGTAATATAAGTATTAGTAATATCGATAAATAAGATTAAAAATATTAATAAATACCAACAAAATCATAACTAATCATTTAAATCGATGACATTAAAAACATCCACGTTTCAAATTGCCTTACCAATTATCTACAAATTATTATTGACATTCTAAAATTATCACACTTATTGAAATGATTTTGATGATTAACGTTTAATGACAATTGATTAAAGGAAACTCATAGTATAAAAATTAAATTCGGTCAACAATATTAAACCGAAATTCGTAATTAGTAGTATCAATAAATAACATTAAAAATCCTTAATAATAATATCAAAATCATAATCAATTATTCAAATCAATGACATTAAAATCATCCGACTCTCAAATTGAGTTAACCATTATCTACAAATTATTGTTGTTATTTTAAAATTATTACATGAAAGAACCTTTTAATATATTGAATAAGGAAATCATACATTAGTTATGATTTTGTTTTTTTTTTAAAAGATGAGTATGTTAAATATATGTATTATTACTCAAGGGTGATTTATATAAATTAACATACGTGTATGTAACATCTATGAAATTTCACTACACTGATAATATAAAGCGGACGGTTTTTTTATATATAGGAATATTGATGTCGTATACTTAATGATATATGAGTATTTAAAATATATTTGCATATGGGATATAGTTTAATATTTGAAATTTGAATTCTTAGAACTTGAGTCGGTGACTTTTCTAACTCAGCATAAATTATGGTAAGCTTAAATTTCGGGTTAAATTGATTCATAATCAATCATTCATGCAAAAAAATAAATGAGAGCTATTATGGTAAACCGAATTTCGTATTAATTGTAATATAAATTATTAAAAAATCATAATAAATAACATTAAATTCGGTCAATTATTATTAAAGTAAATAAATAACAATCATTCAGATTGAATGACATTAAATTTGGTCAATTATTATTAATGACAATAAATAATATTAGTTATGATTTATTGTAAATCATAAAAAATCACATATATATTAGATGTTAATATACAGAGGTTTTTAGTTTAAATTAAAAAAATCAACCAATACATTAGTTATGATTTTGTTTTTTTAAATGTGAGTATGTTAAATATATATGTATTATTACTCAAGGGTGATTTATATAAATTAACATACGTGTATGTAACATCTATGAAATTTAAATACACTGATAATATGAAGCGGATGGCTTTGTGTATAGATATGAATATTGATGTCGTATACTTAATGACATATGAGTATTTAAAATATATTTGCATATGGGATATAGTTTAATATTTGAAATTTGAATTCCTAGAAGTTGAGTCGGTGACTTTTCTAACTTAGCATATATTATGGTAAGCCTAAATTTTGGGTTAAATTGATTCATAATCAATCACTCATACAGAAAAAATAAATGAGAGCTATTATAGGAAACTGAATTTCGTATTAATAGTAATATAAATTAATGAGATTAAAAAATCGTATTAAATAACATTAAATTCGGTCAAGTATTATTAAAGTAAATAAATAACAATCATTCAGATTGATTGACATTAAATTGGGTCAATTATTATTAATGACAATAAATAATATTAGTTATAATTTATTGTAAATTATAAAAATCAACCTATACATTAGTTATGATTTATTGTAAATTATAAAAATTATAAGTCTTTTATGCACATTATAAATGTGTAGTAAATCGAAATTTTTTAATTAAGTTTTTTGAATGCTTTAAAAATATGGTCTCAGAGTAAAAGGTGCAAACGAAAATGATTCAATAATTTAGAAAAATAATGAGGAATGTGTGGAACGATTTTTATAATGATTGAATGCTTTAAAAATATGGTCTCAGATTTGTTTATGAATTTTGCATATTTATGGCATGATTGGTAATCCATTTTAGTAATGATTGATTGATAATTTAATGTCTGAAATGGTTAATTCAAATTTGTTTCCTAAGTTAAGTGTAGGCTAGAAAAACTTTTCTAATTTATTAGTTGATGAGCATTTGTTCGGTACGTTTGTGTATGGCATGTTTAGTGAATCCGGGTAAAAGAGTGACGTTGGGCATAATTAGGCCAGTTTAATTGGAATCGGTTTTGCATTTTTTAGGTTCAAAGGATCCGTTAAATTTTATTAGTGGTTTTAATTTGTTATTTTTTTTTTGTATTTGTGTTTAAGGTTATTAAATATATTTAATTGAAATTAATAATGTTGACTAAACTTAAATTTAATTTACTATTAATTTACATATGGTGTGTATATTAGGTAATTGTCAACTTTATTTCAATCAAATTTAAATACATAGGTAATTGTCGCTAGGTTTGTCAACTTTATGCTTACATGTATCCTGAAATATATATTTGTAAATAAGTTTAAATGATTACCGAAAATATTCATTTTTTTTATACAAACTTTACAAAAATAATATAACTAACCTCTATATAATAAATAAGGCTTATTATGGTAAACTTAAATTTGTATTAATGTTAATATAAATTCGGTCAATTATTAAAACATAGTAATAAATAAGATTAAATTGGGTCAAAATATTATTAATGTAAATTGATAACAATAATTAAGATTCAAATTTCAGATTAAATGACATTAAATTCGGTCAACTTTATCAATGTAAATAAATAACAATAATTCAAAATTAATGAAATTAAAATTGGTCTAATATTATTAGCTGAATATGAAATGTAGGATTGAATAATCAAAATTAACATAAGAAAATTGTCGATAGTTTAATGTTTAAAAAATATTGTTGACCGATTATTGAATGTTAAACAACATCTTCCAAAAAATTATGGGTCGGTTTCTTGTGTCCTATACAGAATCCGAATCAACTTTATGCTTACATTTATCTTGAAATATATTTTTGTAAATAGGTTTAAATGATTACCGAAAATATTCATTTATTTTATATACAAACTTGACAAAAATAATACAACTAACCTATATATAATAAATAAGGCTTATTATGGTAAACTTAAATTTATATTAATGTTAATATAAATTCGGTCAATTATTAAAAGATAGTAATAAATAAGATTAAATTGGGTCAAAATATTATTAATGTAAATTGATAACAATCATTAAGATTCAAATTTTAGATTAAATGACATTAAATTCGGTCAACTTTATTAATGTAAATAAATAACAATAACTCAGAATTAATGAAATTAAAATTGGTCTAATATTATCAGCCGAATATGGAATGTAGGATTGAATAATCAAAATTAACATAAGAAAATTGTCGATAGTTTAATGTTTAAAAAATATTGTTGACCGATTGTTGAATGTTAAACATCTTCAAAAAATTAAGAGTCGGTTTCTTGTGTCATATACAGAATCCGAAGATTCAAACGAATACAATAAATAAAGAGAATCGATAGACTCTTGAAAAGGATTTAGACAATAAATAAACAAAACGGTTTTATACATACAAAGTTGGAGCTCCATATACCTAATTGGATTCTAGAATTTGTGTCTTCGGATCAAATCCTTTTGTTCAAATGTTAAAACATAGCATTAGTAAAACCGATTGAATAGTAATAAAATTAACAAAAATCCGAATGAATACATGGGTATATTACAAATCTGTTTATCACAATCTGATTGAATATGTGTTTATCACAAATCTAAATGAAAATATGCTTTTAAAAAAATATGGTTTCAAATGAATCAAAATATGCTAAAGTTTCATATATATCATATCACATTTTATTTTCATGGATAGAGTTTCATATGTGATTTTTGGTTTGGTTTAAATCTTAATCCGTAACTTCGCTAAAGTTAACTGGCTAGGGGCGCCATTGCGCCAATGCTCCTCCACAGTTGGCTCGTGTGGTTATTTCGGTCTTCTTAGAAATATTACACGAATGTTCATGTTGATTACACCAAGATAAAGAGGGTGTACTATGGTAAAATCTGGTGTACCATGGTAATGTATATATCCAAAGAGAGGTGAAAACTGAAAAGAAAAATGTTACCATCCGCACAAAAGATTAACGTAAGGAAACCAAAACCGTTACAAATCCTAAATTATTGACCAAAGGCTTGTAGCGGTGTAGCCTAATGATATGACTAGTATCAAGGTATGTTGTAAAGGTTTTTTATCTAGTGGTTGAAAGTTCTAATCCGTAGTGGACATTGGTTCAGATTTAGGAGTAGGTTAGAGGAAAATATAAAAGTTTGCCGTTCTAAAAAGATTAAAAAAATCCTAATTTATTAAAAACAAAATTTAAGCTTTGATGAAATTATTTTCATTAAAACAAAATACGAAAGTTACATCACAATAGAAGGTAGACGGGCAACAAGCTGCGCCGCCACCCCTTTCATTAAAACAAAATACGAAACAAAATGTACAAATTTTATGATCAAATTTAAAATCTAGGGGTACAATATGGACCATATATATAGTTTTTTTGTAACTTAACTTGTATTAAATATATTAATAATTGCTATTTATTAAGGTAGAAAATAAAGTAAATTAAATTAACACAATATTAAGATAACCAAAACTAATTTGTCCAAAACTCAAGGAATAGATAACAAAAAACAAACAAAAAAAAAAATGAAAAACAATACACCAACCAATATCTCACTCTGAATCACTTTCAATGCTTCCCATTGCCTTCAATCCTCTGGGTCTCTAAAAAGAAAACAATGTATAACATTTAATAAATAGGGAACAAGTAATAAAGCACCATTATATAAAATTTGACCAAAATGGTACCAAATTAGGGAAAATCACCACGAAACTGATCATTGACCTCAACATTTTACGAAAATAAACATGTGAGACGTCTAATACGAATCCCATGATAATGAGGAGTCTAATGTAAACGCTTTACTGAAGTGAAGAGTCTAGTAGACGCCTCAGGCTTATGTGTTGTGTTGTTCCTATTGGTTGACATAAAAGATGGAGTCTAGTAGACGCTTCAGTGAGGCGTAGAAGATCAGACGCCTCACATGTTTATTTTCGTAAAACGGTGAGGTCAGTGGTCAGTTTCGTGATTTTCCCTCAAATCTAATGCAGATAGATCATAGATGCACACAACTTTTAACAAGTATACTGCATTAGCAAGATTTGACCAAAAGGGTTGACCAACCTTCTTGGAAGTCTTTTTCTCTCTAACTTCATATCTTTCTTGACATAGATCAGATAACCATACACCTGGACTTACCAACTGCACTAAAAAACATCAACATTCATATCAAATCTAAAAAAAAAAAAAAAAAAAAAAAAAAAAAAAAAAAAAAAAAAAAAAAAAACAGAACTTGGGTCAAAGAACAGATGAAAAGGGTAATTAAGTAATTTTACAAGCAAGGTTCTTTGAATACTCTTGGCTCTCTTCTTAGGCCTTTGAGGCAGTTTACACCCTTTCATGGCCATAAAGTCTTCTTCTTTCTCTTTGCTTGATAATGTAGTGTACAGTCTCGGCCAAACGGTCTTTTTGCTCTCTTTCTTTGGCTCCATTGTTAACACTCTCTTGCTGCTGCTGCTCTCATCAAACCCGACACCGGTTGTTCCGCGTGTTGTATAGTATCGGTCTTCCTTTTCGGGTGATGATAATGTTGACATTACCTTCCTGTTGGTAATCCTAAAATCAGTTAGAAACCAGTATATTTCTATCTTTTTCTGTGAAAATTTAATCAAAAACATAGAAACCATAAAATTCTTGATTGAGTTCTAAGAAACCTATAAAGATTCGCGTAAAAAGATTGATTCTTTTAGAAATTTCTTATGTTTTTTCGCTTTTATATGAATAAAATAACGTTTTTTCATCTTTCATATTAAGTATTTTTTTCATGACTGAGAAAATTACATCAAGATAGCGAGCAGGCGGGCAACAAGCTGCGCTGCCACCCCTTTCTAAATGGCAAACCCTAATCTACTAAAAACGTCACCTTGCCCACCACGGGCCGAGACACCACTATTAATAACTCGCTGGCTGAAAAGAGGTATTCAAAAACATAAAAACCATCAAATTCTTGATTGAATTTGAACTAACCCATGAAGATTTGCATACAAAGATTGATTCTTTTATCAAAACATATGGTCTTTTTCGCCTTTTAATTTAAAAATAACCAAAAAAATGAAGAAAAAAAACAAGTCTTAGTACATCTCTGCTAGGGCTGGCATAACAGGTTACACGAACCTATTAAGACACGAACACAACACGAAATCTAATCGTGTCATATTTTTCAAACACGAACCTTTGTATAACACGATAAGACACCGTAAGGAACACCTAGTAAAACAGGTTAACAAGACAAGACAAGACAAGACACGATAAGAAACACGATAAGACCTATTAAGACACGAACACAATAAGACACGAACACGAAACAGGTAAACACGAACACGACACGAAAATAAACACGTCTTAACATGTCGACCTGTTATAGACACGAAACCTGTTAAAATCGTGTAGGTTCGTGTTAGGTTATCGTGTTCGTGTCTGAATTGCCAGCCCTAATCTCTGCAAATTCTTCAAGTTGAAAATAGGCAAAGGGCTATAGATCTAATGTTTTCATCAAAAAAAAAAAAAAAAAAAAAAAATACAAGATTAACAGAAAGTTGAGCTAAATATGGGGGGCTTTCTATAAACTTAAAGAAAATAAATATAACAATTAAAATAAAAAATTTTAAATAAATTAAAAAACTTTAACCTGTTGAGACTTTGAGGAGATGAAGAATGATGATGAGAATCTTGTTCATTTACAACCCTTCGATCAACACGTTGAGATGTGATTTTTTTCTGCATAACAATTCCATTTCCATCTGATTCTTTCACTTTAACACATCTCAGCCTCTTTCTATTTCCCCATTGTAACTTATCCATTAATATAATAATAATACACACCAAAGCTTCAATCTTTATTTCTAAAAAACAAACAAAACCTCCAATTTAGTCAAGAACACTAAAAAACATCAACACCAAAAACCGATATATATACAAAAATGTAAATAAAGAATAAGGGTGCAAACGAGCTGGGTTACTTGCGAGTTACTCGAGCTCGGCTCGAAAAATTAACTCAAAACGAGCCGATAAAATCAAGCTCGGGCCTAAACGAGCCCACTATCTATATATTTTTTAATTAAAATATTAAATATGTAATAATTATTATTTATACTATGAAAAAAGATAGCTAAATTATATATCAAATAATATTTATAGTTAATATAAATTAATAAATAAATACCAAACGAGCCGAGCTCCAGCTTGCAACTACCTACAAGCCAAGCTCGAGCTTTAAAAAATCGAATCGAGCCGAGCTTTAGCTCGAGTTTTCATAACTTAAACAAGCTCAAGCTCAAGAACAGTCGAGCTCGGGCTCGGCTCGTTTGCACCCCTAGCATGATATACCCACATGAAGATCTATGCTAAAACAAGCAGCATATGCTTCAAATCACCCTGCATTTAATAATCATTCAAGAATATAAAAAAACTAAATCTTTAAACTCTATCTTTAAAACTAACTGAAACAATCATTCCAAAGAGCAAAAAGTAATAAAAAAAATATAATTAAAGAATACCCACATGAAGATGAAACCAGCACCAAATCTTTTAAATCACCCTGCATTTCAAAACCACTCAAGAGCATGAGAAATAAAACACTTACAAAGAATTAAAGATTCCAAGATAAGAAAGTTACAAACTTTATCTATAATAATAATGACTTTTTAATAAATCTTGAATATACAATTTATTATAAGAACTTAAAACAAAAATTACAAAGAACATGAGAAATTAAACAAAATCCCAAATGAAAATTAATTGCAAAGAATGAAAGAGTACAAGAACACCAAAGTTACAATCTTTATTTTTAATAACCAAGATTTTTAATAGTTCTTGAAAAATCAATTATTTAACAAAAAAATACAAACATATAAAGAATACCCATTTGATAATCTATGCTACAAACAGTATATATAATAATATTAACAGAAGATAAAGATGAGGTAAGTATTACAGGTGCAAAGCTGTGTGAATAGAGTAGAGAAAATGGTGAAGAAGATGGGGTATGATACAGGAGGATTGGATTAATAAAGGGTTACAAGATGTGAATTATCCAAATGGGTATTTAACATGTGGGAATTTTTTTGTGTTCTTGTTTGTGAGTTGTGTACTTGTGTTGACAAAGAGGAGATTGGGGATGTAATAACATATTTATTTTTCATCCTAGGGGTACGTAGTTTTGTTTCTTTATTAACTGCTTTAGCTTTATTTTACTTTTCAACAGTTATGCATAGGCTCAAGCCTCCATGTATACGTGACGTAGAAGGGTCTGACAATGAAAATGTTGTGGCTTCCTATACATCACGTGTAGGCTATACACGGCGTATATGTCCCAACATGACTCTAACTGATGGGCATTAATGAAACGTGGGATTATGTGCAATCCTCTATACGTGGCATATAGAGCTATACACCGCGCATAGAAAGGTGTGCAAACAATTTTGAAGGTGTACCATTACCACCACCTTTGTATGTTATGTGTTGTGATATGTGAAAGGAAAAGAAAAACGTGTTATATATGTGGTGTGACTTGTGAAATTTGAAATGGGGTAGTGGGGTGGAGTGGAGTGGCTCTAGACAACTCGCATTTATTTAGTTATTTATTACACGGTTTGAATAAAGGATATGTTATATAGTTACTAACAAACGATCTAGGAATTATAAACAATATGCTAGTATAAGATATGGTTACGCAATTACTTAAGATATAGAGAATGGTGAAATAAGATAAGGGGCGAAACGCCAAAGGCATTATAGCCTAGCGGCATTTTGGTGGTGAGATAAGACTTAGGGACTATAAGGTCCTGGGTTCGAATCTCACAAAAGGGGGTTTTCTCATGATTATGAGTTTCCTCCTGAATTGGTGACTTGGTGGTGGAATATGATCGCGTGGTATCACTGGTGGTACGCTGATACTCCAGTGATCCATGAGTGATTCCAATTGACCGTTCAAAAAAAAAAAAAAGATAAGGGGCGAAACAATCTTGTACTCACACAAATAAACCGACCAATTATTAAGTATAGAATGGTTAAAATGGAAATAGTGATGCCCCACACCCCTAACCAGCACCACTCGCCTGCTTCTCACACCCTTACTGCACCCAAACAGGGTGATGTTCGTGCCGAAAGTGGTACTAGGGCTGCACACCTCTTCCACACCAACCATCACAACACACAATCATAAGTGAACAAATGTGGAGTTAAATGGACTCTTTGACTTGGTTATGGCTCTTCTAGTTATCCTACATTTCTACAACATTTATAGGAGCACGTGATGTACATTGTCCCTCAAGTTTTAATACCCACACAGCTACACAAGGAAAACTTTTATTAATATTTCTTTAACAGTATTACGTTGAATATATTTTGATGTTCAAACTACTTTGTCTTAGCTTAGATTAAGAACATCTACACGCCTTAATAATTTATCAGTTGATATAATCACTCGTGTCACCAGGAGTTGCACCATTTTTGTTGTAGCCATATGATAAGTCACGAACATTATAATATAAACGACTTGGCCTTTTTTTTTTAAAGTCGTTAAAGAAGGTTAGAGGACACAAACATCCTCCTACCACTTGGACTTAAGTGTGTATTATTTCTTGTAGCTAGCTATCACCAAAGGAACGTCTAATAACGATAGAAGAGTGAAAAGCTTTAATTGCGTATCACAAACATTTACATCCGTATTTGTGTTAAGTAACAATGTCTCATGTAACAAAGGGCTTTTGGCCTAGTGGTATTAAGGTGTTGGATAAGGCTTCGTCTTTACAAGTGATGGGGGTTCAAATCCCATAGCTGACAATTTAGCCATTAAAAAAAAGGAATGTCTCATGTGGAGTCATTAATATTTAACTACTTATTTGCACCGATGGTGGTTAATCGTTTGTCCTTGCACTGTTAGTTGTTACTTGAGCTAATATGGGTTACCTGTTGTTACCCATACATTATTGGGCCAGAGTGGAGCATAATCCATTTTCAAGGCACATAAATAAACTGACAAGCAGTCAAGCAACAACCTTCAAAAGGCCAAATTTGTAAGTAAAAATATGATGATAAATAATAATACAAGACCGTTCAAAAAAAAATAATAATATAAGACTTAAAGTTAATAGTGATAGTAATAGCATGCACAACGGTGCACCCAACAAACCATTTAAAACTGTCACGTCACTATTTCACATCATTCCAAACCATTTCAAATCAAAACCCTTCCAAACTTACTTATTCCCGTTAATCGTAAGCCATTCCAAATCTCCACCTCATCAGCTACTTTTCCTTTCATTTAATTTAGAGTAAATTCCTTTTTGAGTCCCTGTGTTTTGTCGATTTTAACTACTTGAGTCCAACATTTTCATTTTTAACATTCTGAATACCTAAGTTTTAATTTTGTAACCCTTTGAGTCCAATTTTGTAACGACGTTAATCAAGTCTGTTAAGTATAGGGGTATTTCAGTCATTAAACACCTAGGTACAACTTTCTAATGCGTAATGTATAAGGAACAAGTCTTTAATGCATAAAGTTTTTAATAATATATATATATATACACACACATACACACACACACACACATATAGACACACAACTCACTTTCTCTCTCTCCTACACCATCTCCACACACTTTCTCTTCCTCACCCAATCGCCCACTCCATTGCACCCCCACCTCACCACCAACATCCATTGCTGCACCATCGCACCACAACCACCCACCTCATCACAACCACCCACCTCCTACCAAACTGCAAATCAGACCTGAACCTGTCGAACCACCATCACCGTCATGTCGTCCCTAACCCCATCACCGTCTAACCCTAACCCAGTAACCCCCAAATTAATTTCACCCACCACACCCATCACCATCGACTAGAACTCTCATCAAACGACCATCATTGTTCCACCACAACCACCCAGTCAATCACCCACAGTCAATGCCAAAACCCAAACAATCGGTGAGTATAGATCTAGCCTCCATCTTCTACCATCTGTACATATCTGCACCAGAGATTTACAGATCCAAAGAGAGAGAGAGAGAGAGGGGGGGGGGAGAGTGTGTGTGTGTGAGTGAGTGAGAGAGGGAGAGAGATTTACACATCCGACCGAACTTTCTTCTCCGGCAAATCATGCTCACGAACAGAGGTTGTGTCAGGTAGTAGGGTTTCAGTGGAGGCACAACTGGTAATCAGAAACCTGAGATGGAGGTTGTGTCGGTTGGTAGTTGGTCGGAGATGGAGGTGGGGTTAGGTGGTGGTAGTGGATGTTGTCTGCAAAGAGGAAGGGGGATGAAGAAAGAGAGGTGGTGGTGGTGGTGGTGGTGGTTGCTGAAGGTGTATGGTGGTTGCTGAAGGTGTATGGTGGTCGTGGATGTTGTCTGTAAATGTGAAGGTGTTGTGTGTGTGTGTATGCAGATGTATGCTGTGTGTGTATATATATTTAATATTATAATATAACAAAGTATAATATTTAATAATATTTATTTTTAATTGTAGGGGTACTTTGGTTATTTCACAAATACTAACAGAAAAAATCTAACAGAGTTAGTAATTTGGACTCAAATGGTTATAGAATTATCAACCAGACACTCAGAATGTCAAAAATGAAAATGTTGGACCCAAGTAGTTAAAATCAACAAAACACAGGGACTCAAATAGGAATTTACTCTTTAATTTATACCAAAAAAAAAAAAAAAACCTTTTTTTTATATAATAATAAGAGTAAATTCCTTTTTGAGTCTGTGACATTCGTCACTTTTCGTATTTATTTTAACATTTCGTATTATTTTCATGTACGTTCGAGACATTGATTAATAAAACGTCACATTAAACCCTTTTAGTATGTTCTAAAAAAAATGTTTTGTGATAATTTTGGACATATATAATCATACCATATAGGGCTGTTCAAAAGGCTCGGCGCTCGCCGATCGCTCGCCGCTCGTTCGGAATTTGCTCGGAAAATGCTCGCTCGATCTTCCGCTCGGTTGTATATGAGCCGATCGGCTCGGTTCGGTTTGTAAATGAGCCAAGTACGAGCAAAGGTACGCTCGGCTCGGTTCGGCTCGAATAATTTTTTATTTATTTCATAATAGATATACACACAATTTACAGATAAATTTATGGATTTATATATAACATTCTATTGGGTTTGGCTTAGTATATGCAAACAAAATATAATAGCCCACTTAACTCAATAAGAAAATTTAACACTAGATTTAAATAATTGTAAAACAATAATTCATGAGGTGACAGTCTTGACTTCTTTATATTATTAGTCGTCTATTGCTAATTGTAGATTGATATCACACCTACGTCATAATGCAACAAATGTTCTCTGACGTGTGCTCATCACCTCACCAGCCTCAATCTAAACCTTATCCTTGGACACTAGGATCTCAATATTAGTGTTATCATCGAACATTTCGACCTTAGTTGTCACCCGACAATGAAAACATCGAAGGAAACATCGCAATTTTATGATCGTCTATATTACTCTCCGCTCGATTCTCGCTCGGCGCTCGCTCGAAAAATTTGCGCTCGAAGAATGCTCGTTCGGTTTTCGGCTCGATTGTAAACGAGCCGCTCCGCTCGGTTCGGTTTGTAAACGAGCCAAGCATGAGCAAAGCTCCGTTCGGATCGGCTCGGCTCGTGAACAGCCCTAATACCATATACACAAAATAACTTTTTTAGTTATGAAATAATTTCAAAAAAATAAATGTTTGGGCCGGGACTCGAACCCGCGCCCAAACCGGCTCACACAACCACACAACACAACCAACTAAGCTACCCGTCTATTTGTGAACATATCTTAACTCAATTATATATATATATATATATATATATATATCTTTTCTAAGTTCATCACAGTTGACTTAGGAAAGTCAACTGCGATTCAATCCATTCCAAAATCAACATCAAGATCCACGTTTTCTTGCAATTCGTATATGGTATGATTGACTGACCACGTATGCTTCTTTTCCACGCCAATTAACATTCAAAACTTACCAAAATTCGAACAATTACGCGTTTTTTTTTAAATGCGAGTCAAACTTTCTTAATAATCCAACCCATCGGTGTTAGTATAAATTAAGCCATCCTCCTCAAGCTGAAATTGCCGAAAACCAAACCCCTACTCTCAATTCCTTCTAAAAACTTCATTATAATTTGCATTCTTGTCGCGTTTAACTTTTCTGTTGACCAGCATAATCAAGCTCTACAATCCTTTGAAAGTGACGTTTTGTTATATGGTTTCGTTATTCGTTTTAGGCCGACCAATAACCCTATGATTACCGGGGTTATTGGTTGGTAATTTTGTTGATTTGATAAACTAGGGTTCGACCCATATGATTTGGGGAAGAACATTGCTGCAGACAAGCATATAAAATTATTTTGAAACTATTTTAATAATAACCAACTGATCTAGATCAGTTGGTTTACCCACGTCTTCATGGGATCAGAACCGGCCGAAGGCCAAGGTTCGATCCCCACAAGCGAGTTCTTTTTTTGTTTCATTTAAATCATTTATAAGAACCAACCAAATAAGATATATAATTAACTGAAACCAACTATAATCGTTCTCAGGGTCTAGCCCAGTTGGTGGCTAGGCTTGTGATTAAGCATTGGACCGCACAGAGACTCGGGTTCGAGTCTGGGCACATGCAAACATTTTTTCTTCTTTTTTTTAACTCTTTTATACCTATATATCCAACGTTATTTTTAAAAAAATAGATTTTAAATACTAAACATGGCTTAAAAATTCTACAAAATTTATTTTAAGTTATTCTAAGGATAAAGTTTATTATCCAACTTTTAGTTTTTCAAAAATAATTTATATAATAAATATTATAAATATTACAAGTTTATTCATTTATAATTGTAAAATTCTATAAAAATATCTAAACGATTTTATTAATTTCCACAAAAATTATTCTCAACTTGTATAGCAATAAACATTTCAGAAATAATTTTTATTCCAGAAAAATCGTTCGTTTTATATTTTTAATTGATTTTTGTTATTTTAAACCATAAATAAATCATAATAAATTCATTTTTCAATATTTTTATCCCAAAATTTTACATAAATTATTTCTGTTCATTTAGAACAGAAATATAAATTTTAAGTTGATATTTCTTTAATTTTAATATTTTTAGATATTAAAATCATATCTTTGACAAATAAGAATAAATATATTAAATATTTAATTCTTGAGGAAATAATTTTATAAAAATTATTTTATACTTAAAACCCTATAATATGATCATCCTAGATCAAAAATCTACAATAGTCTTTTATTTAAATTATTTACCGAATTTATCTCACTTATTAACAATTTATTTAATTAAAAATTAAACAATTACATATCCCCAAATCAAGAACCCTAGAAATACATGTATCCTAGAATTATTTCCCTTACACATTATCAAATTCTTTAGGTTAATCCTTTGGGATAATATCAATTCAAATCACGTTGTTCGGTAGAGTTCAAGTTATTTACGCGAACTGTGAGTATTTCTTATCCCCTTTTTGCTTTTGTTCATTTTTGGGGTGTTACATGTACACTTATACAAATTACACATACAAGTTCACATTTTTACAATACAATTCTAGTACTATGTGCATTTGCTTACAAACGTGCTTTATGCTTAAACATTACATGTAGAATACATTTGTACTTAGTGAAATCATTAACATTGTACAAGCCGACCTTAACATTGGATAGCGCTATTGGATTGACAACCCGCCTAGGTTGATTCTCCCCCTTTTTCATCGGAGAATCCGTGGTCATTGTTAAACTTTTTATCCATTTATTGGATAAGTACACTGCCGTTCATTTAGTACATTATACAGTCATAGGGTTGATTTCGCTCATTTATATGATACATAGTTTACATATTTGCACTGTAGCATGCACTTGAATTGTATATCTTTTTCAACTTACTATATGTATTAAAACTAGGAATGCTCACCAACATTTCATATGTTGACCAAACCTATTTTGTACATGTTTCGGGTGCAGTTTGATCTAGTACTATAGCATGGGACTTTTAGTGCTTGATTTTAATAAGTTATTTCAATATTCATGTTTCATTCAGACTTTGTATTTTTTTATTTCCATGTAAGACAATTTGGATTATTCAATAATATATTTACATTTTAGTACCATGTGCTTTTGAACAATCGTCACTACGTGACACCTCGATGATTCCGCCATCGGTTGGGGTGTTACAGAGTCCCTGAGTTATCTTGATTTTAACTAGTTGAGTCCAACATTTTCATTTTTAACATTCTGAGTGCTTGTGTTTAATTTTTGTTATGGTTTGAGTCCAATTTTCTAACGTCGTTAACCAAGTCAGTTAACTATAAGGGTATCTCAGTCATTTTACACATAGGTACAACTCTGTAATGCATAAGGTATAACGTACAAGTCTTTAATGCATAAATAAAATATAATATATAATAACACACACACACACACACACACTCTCTCTCTCTCTTACACTTTCTTCTTCACCCCTCCACCACACCATAAACCACCACCACCGCACCACATCGACCATCCCACCACCACTGCACCATAATCCACCACCACTACACCACATCGATCTGAACCCTAACCCCCAAATCTGGATCTGAACCATAACCCACCACCCCCAAATCCACACCTGCACACACTTTCTCCCCCTGCACCTGCAACCCACCAAAACCACCACCACCACCGTCGCGTCACCAACCGCCTCCAACCGGCCACCTCCACCTGAAACCCACCACAACCACCTGCAACCCACCAAACCCACCACAACTACCCTTACCCTTACCCCCAACCAGCCACCTCCTTTCCTAGCATCTGAAAACCCACCGGTAAAGGTTGTCCCATTGGCTGTGCTTTCATCTTTTAAACACACAAGATGCCCCCAATCAACTCAACACAGCACGTAAATAGATCTAAAGATGCCCCAAGCAACTGACCCATAATCGAGCTATTCCGACCGACCATTCGTCTTCTCCGGCTAACCACCGTCCCCACCTATGTAACATTTCGCGTTAAATAATTGTATGTTACGTATAATCTGGATAAAAACGACAAGTTCTATTTTTGCATTTAATTATTTTGTGACATTTGAACCCTAATACGATGATAATTATTCCTAATATATACATATATATTAAATATACATTAAATAAAATTGTCAAAAAAAATATATGCTGAGGCCGGGGTTCGAACACGAGTCCTCAGCCGGTTCAATTATACACACCCACACAACCAACTGATCCAGCCGTGGTCCTTGTTTTAAACCCGGCTCAATATTTATATAACTATAGCTTAGAAACTCTCACAGTTGACTTAGAAAGTCAACTGTGCATCGCGATTGACCAAGATCACAACCATTTGACTCGCATTTGATCAGGAATTGATTGGCAACGTGATTTCCGGTCATCTACAAGTCATACGCTAGTCAATTACCATTCAATTGTTTCCAATTATGATTAATAACGCGTCAAACCTTAAAGACGTGGTCAAACTTTCCAATCCAACAATCCAAGCATCATCACTATAAATTGGACACTACTGGACCATCTCAACTCGCCGAACTTCATCTCTCAATCCCCAATTTCCCTTAAAAACCTTCTGTTCTTGATTATTGATCGCGTTTTTGACCGTGGGCTTGACCGACCAATTCTGTATCAAAACATAATTGTAAGTGTGATTTTTGTGATGGGTTTTAATCTTCGGCATCCACACATCAATAGCCCTAAGGTTAATTGGGTTATTGATGTGTGAATTGATCGATTGGAAAAAATTAGGGATCGTATTTGGATTTTGGGGAAGAACACGAATTACTGAAATTATTTATTTTAAATAAACAGAAACCCAACACAACCACTGGTCTGGACCAGGTGGTTGTGTCTGGTGCCATCTACCTGAGCCATGCGGGTTCGAGTCCCGGCTGTGGCAAATCTTTTTTTCTTATTTTGTTTTTACAATCAAAATTAATTATATATTACTTATAATTTTATAAATTCGTTTTAAAATATTAAAACTCCTTTAATAATTCTACAATAATTATTTTAAGTTAATCTAATGAAAAAGTTTAACTTACAATTTTTAGATTTCAAAAATTTACTTATTTAATATATTTAATAAATAAATCAATTTTATTCTATTATATTTATAAAATTTCATTAAAATATCAAAACAATTTTATAAATTCTCACAAAAATTATTCTAAGTTTTTATAACAATAAAATTTTCTGAAATGATTTTTATTTCAGAAAAATCATTTATTTAATATTTTTAATCAATTTTTGTTAGTTTTAATCATAATTAAATCATAATAAATCCAATTTTTAATATTTTTGCACCAAAAATTTATACAAATTATTTCTGATTATTTGAAACAGAAATATAATTTTTAAACTAATAATTCTTTAATTTTAGTATTTTTAAATATTAAAGTTAAATTTTGACAATTTGTAATAAATAGATTTAATATTCTATTTTAAAGAAAATAATTTTATAAAAATTATTTTTGTACTTTAAACTCACTATTGTGACCATCTTAAATTCAAATTTTATAAAAAGATTTTTGTCTATTTATTTACTAAATTTCTCCCAATTATCAAACATTTTTATTATTAATCAAACGAGCATTTATCCCCAATTTAAAGCCCTAGAACATATACATTTGGAGACTAGATAGACTTAGACATATTTATTACCTTATTATAGGGTGATATTTGGCATTGTTTGGGCAACACACTATTCAATTTTCAAGAAGTATAACATTTTGCTAAGGTGAGTTTTACATAGCCCCTTTTTTATTTATCACCATTTTTGGGGTGAAACATGTTACAACATCATTTATGCAATTCAATCATCAATGTGTCTATGTGTTTTTCTATGTTGCATTATGTCTTGAACATGACTAGGGTAAGCACAATATTCTAGCATAATCATTAACATTGATCAGCCGACGGTATACATTGATAGATCTATTGGACTGACAATCCCACCCGGATACGTGCCTCCTACAAAGGTAGCGTGGGTGTTTGTTACTGCAATATAAACGAGTGAACCATGAGCGTATGGGATGTACCACAATACAACAGTCACAAGGGTTGATTATGCACTCGATTTACTTCTAGTATGTTTTCACATATGGACTAGATTTGCCATGACACATGAATTGCACAACAAGTTTTATTCAATTATCAAAACCTATGTAATTCTCACCAACTTTTGTTGACCCAAAATATTTTCAACTTAACATGTTTCAGGTTCTACTTGCTTGAAGATTTGAATTAATGCTTGAAGATGTGTGCATAGTTTTATTCAATTTGATGTACGAATTCTTGTAGAACAATTGTATGTAATTTATTTAAATCATATAGTGAAATTTATTATTTACCATGAGCTACTGAACAATCATCAATACGTGACATCCCGATGTTTCCGCCATCGGTTGGGGTGTTACAACCTGCAACTGACCCATAATCGAACCCTAAACCTGATTGAGTCCATCGACCAGTGCCACCACCCATAATCGAAGACCGGGGTTGGTTACCCTCTCTCTCTCTCTCTCTCTCTCTCTCTCACTTCTGCTTCTATCTTTCCGTCATTTTCTCTCTCTACTCGTTTTCCTCTGTTAAGATCTGGTGGAGGGGGAAGGGTATCATCGGAAGAGGAGGATCTGGCCGGAGCTCCGCCGTGGCTCCGCCTTACTCAGGCATCTCTCTCTCTCTCTCTCTCTCTCTCTCTCTCTCAAGATATGTGTAAAATGACCATCTACCTCATTCTGTGTAAATGACTGAGATATGTAATAATTATTTATTTTTAATGGTAGGGGTATTTTGGTCATTTCATAAATATTAACAGAAAAAATCTAACAGAGTTAGAAAATTAGACTCAAACCATAACAAAAATTAAACACAAGCACTCAGAATGTTAAAAATGAAAATGTTGGACTCAACTAGTTAAAATCAAGATAACTCAGGGACTCAAAAAGGAATTTACTCTAATAATAAAGTACTAGGCGGGACCACCTAGTGGACCATTAGTTCCTCAAAACTAAGCCCCAACAAACCATGTCCTCCAATGGTGAAAATTTTTGGTTGGTCTGTCCACTCCCAGCAAACAGTTCGAAGGTTTGCCATTGGAGACACTCTAAGTAATAACTCTTACGTATAGGTATAGCAACTTTTGTTACATGATTTACAAGTTGGTATTGCATAATAAAAGTTTTATAGTACACATAAAAACTAAAAAACTTCATATACTAGTGAAAACAAACATAATATAAATCCAAATACTATTTTAAAATTTTAGATTAACTACTAGACAACCACAACACACAACCAAAGAACTTAATATCCTTGAACATGAAGTCTTGTTTTATAAAATAACTAGTCTTTAGAAAGGGTGGCGGCGCAGCTTGTTGTCCGTTTTATCGCTATCTTGATGTAATTTTTTTAGTCATGTTATATAAGAAAGTTTTTATAAAAAAAGGATGAAAAATACAGCTTACCAAATATTTAGTAAGCATACAACTGAATTTTGTTTATTACATCTTTTATCATTGAACATTTAAAACTTTTATATTCTATATAACATATTTTACATCATCTCACTCTACATATCAACTAATGTAGATCAGGGAGGGACATCCCTGATAATTATGGAAAATGAAGTCTGAGGCCAGTAAAAAATAGTAATAGAATAGGAAACAATGTAATTGATTTGTATATGATTTGTAATTAGTCAAACCTTCCTAGATTAGAATATTCTCTTGTATCTATTTATAGTGACCTTAATGATAATGGAGAGGCAATCATTCAAACATTCGATATGGTATCATACCTATCCTCTTTCCTGTGACCTCTGCCTGCTGCGATTCATCTTCTATATCGCCGGCAGCTTTCTTTCCTCCCCTGAATCCTTCTCAGTAGCCCTGCTACCACTCTCTGTCTGTCTGCAGCCTCTTTGTCTGCAGCCTCTTTGTCTGTCAGCAGCCCTCTCCTGTCTGTTTATTTCTTTTCTTTGCCAACAGAAATAATGTCTGACTCAACACTCCACCCTGCCTTAACCATCTCCAACATAAAAACACATATTCCCCTTGTCCTTGAGAAGGATTCCCCCAACTATACCACTTGGACCACCCTCTTTCGTGTCCACTGTCAAGCCTATGAGGTCCTTGACCACCTATCACCCAAACCCCTAGCGGCTGTTTCCTCATCGGACACCACTACAACAGTCACCACTGACACACTATGGTCTCGTCTAGACGCCATAGTGCTCCAATGGATATACGCCACTATTTCCTCTACTCTCCTCAACATTATTATTGTCCCAAACCAATCAGCCCACGAGGCTTGGAGCGCGATTCAGGCTGAATTTCACGACAATAAGACCACTCGCGCCATTCTCCTAGGCCAGGAATTTGCTAATCTTTGCCTGGACAACTTCTCCTCAATGGAAGAATATTGTCAACACGCTAAGAATCTAGCAGACCAATTAATCAGCGTGGGCTCTCCCGTAGACAATCAGATGCTCGTCACCAAGGTACTTACCGGCCTCACTGAACAATTCGACGGCATTTCTACGGTACTGCAAAATCGGGACCCTCTTCCCCCTTTCAGTGAAGTTAGGTCACGGCTGAACATGGAAGAAACCAAGAAAAAGAGGCAAGCATCTCGAGCCGCTCAACAAGCATCCACCGCCCTCTCTGCCACGACTAATAACCCATCGGATCGTGGACGCGGTGGCCGGAACTCGCGTGGTACTCGAGGCCGGGGACGTGGCGGCCGGAACTCCTCCAACCGTCGATCTGCTTCAGCTTCCTCTCAACCCTCTGCCTCTCACCCGTATATCATCTTTCCATCTAACTGGACTGCCAACCAGTGGGCCAATGTTTTAAACAACCAATCCAATACCCAAATAAACCAGCCGGCCCATAACCCTCCATGTCCTTACCCATCAAGACCCACTAGCCAAAACTCACAAGGGATTTTAGGCCCAAGACCAGATCAGGCCCATTACACGGGATACACACCAACCGACATCGAGCAGGCTCTCTACTCTCTGTCGCTGAACCCCCCTGATAACGGTGTGATGGACACCGGTGCCTCCTCTCATTCCGCCAACGCTCAAGGTATATATTCCCCGTCTAATTTTAATAAGTGCACTAATAAATACATTATTGTTGGAAATGGTACGTCCATACCTGTTTTGGCTCAAGGCAACCAACACCTACCACCGCCCTATCCACCTTTAAAACTAAACAATGTACTTTTTGCCCCCCAAATAATTAAAAATCTTATATCTGTCCGTCGCCTTACCACTGATAATCTTGTATCTGTTGAGTTTGACCCATTTGGTTTTCTTGTGAAGGATCTCAAAACATGGGCTCCTATCCTACGATGCAATAGCACGGGAGACCTCTATCCTCTCACTGAACCGCTCCCGCTCAAGAATAACCAACCTTCTGCTTTTGCTACCGTGACTCAAGAACGTTGGCATCAACGATTAGGCCATCCCGGTCCTAATTTATTACGTTCTTTAAAACTTTCTTCGTTTATTGATTATGGCAAATTTAATAATTCTATTTGTGAACCATGCATATTTGGTAAAAGTGTGAAATTGCCGTTTTATGATTCCATTAATTGTACACACTTACCATTTGACATCATACACAGTGATCTTTGGACTTCACCTGTCCTAAGTACTGCAGGTCACCGTTATTACATCTTATTTTTAGATGATTTTACGAATTTTTTGTGGACCTTCCCCCTTGCCACCAAATCTCAAGTCTATACCACTTTTGCAAACTTTCATAACCTAATCCACACACAATTTAATCGTAAAATCAAACAGTTTCAATGTGATAACGGAAAAGAATATGCAAACCAAATTTTTTTTAACTTTTGCAACCACAACGGCATGCAGTTTCGTTTCTCTTGCCCATACACATCCTCCCAAAATGGCAAGGCGGAACGAAAAATACGAACCATTAATAATATGATTCGTACCTTACTTGCCCAAGCCTCCCTTCCACCCAACCTATGGCACCATGCCCTCGAAACCACCACATACCTCCTTAACATCCTCCCAAATAAAAATCACGCCTTCCGCTCTCCCACCACCCAACTCTACAATTGCACTCCCGAATATGACCACCTTAGAGTATTCGGTTGTCTATGCTACCCAGTCACACCCTCCACCACCATCGACAAACTCACCTTCCGCTCCAAGCCATGTGTCTTTCTTGGGTACCCACCCAACCATCGTGGATATAAATGCCTCGACCTTTCCACTCACCAAATCATCATTTCGAGACATGTTCACTTTGAAGAATCCATTTTTCCATATGCCATCCAATCTCCAACCAAACCACCCTCCTATGAGTTTCTTAACCCAACTATCCACCCACTTGTTTGGGATCATCTCAACAGATACAAACCATCACCTACACACCACTCGCCCCACCCTTCCACCTCACCAAATACCTCTCACACAACCCACCCCCCTCACGTCAACCCCCATCCCACTTCATCAGACCAGCTAACCACTCCCACACAACACATCAGCCCATCCCAACAATCTACTTCCTCGGCCCAACAATCTACTTCACCTAACCAACCTCACCACTCTTCCACTGGCCCAGACCATTCGGCCCAACAAGATGACCCACTTCCCAACCCCCATCAACCGCCCCAATCCCCTACCGGCCCAACTTCCTCCTCGGCCCCTTCACCGATTCCCTCACCACCTTCCCCACCCCCTGCACGCACGATGCGAACACGCTCTATGAGCGGCATTGTCAAACCCAATCCCATCTTTAACCTACATACCAACACCATTGTACCCATACCTAAATCTCAGGTTGCCTTGGCCACTCCAGAATGGCACAATGCCATGACCAATGAATTTAGTGCTCTTCTTAAAAATAAGACCTGGGAACTTGTACCTAGACAACCTAATATGAACATTATTCGTTGCATGTGGCTTTTTAAACATAAATTTAGATCTGATGGGACTTTGGAACGGTATAAAGCTCGATTGGTGTGTGATGGTCGCAAACAGCAGGAGGGCATAGACTGCGGCGAAACATTCAGTCCGGTAGTCAAACCGGCTACGATACGCACAGTATTATCTCTTGCTCTCGCCAAGTCCTGGCCCATTCATCAGTTAGACGTGACTAATGCTTTTCTCTACGGTAACTTAGAGGAAACCGTGTATATGCACCAGCCCATGGGTTTTCGCCATCGCGAATTTCCTGATCACGTCTGTCTCCTAAAGAAGTCCTTGTATGGACTCAAGCAGGCACCACGTGCGTGGTACCAACGCTTCACTGACTTTGTTCTTTTGCAGGGGTTTCAACAAAGTAAATCTGATAATTCGCTGTTTATTTATAAGCACGGAAATGACACGGCCTACCTTCTCATATATGTGGACGACATTATTCTCACCACTTCGTCCGATGTTCTTCGACAGACTCTTATGCAGGCACTCTCCGGGGAATTTGCTATGAAAGACCTGGGTCCTCTCTCCTACTTTCTTGGTATTCAAGTAACCCGCACAGGCAACTCCATGTTTTTATCTCAGCAGGCCTACATTCGCGATATCATCCACCGAGCATCTATGGATTCCTGCAAACCTGTGGCCACTCCAGTTGACACGCAATCTAAACTCTCTGCTACCTCAGGGGACTTACACGATGACCCCTCCACATACCGCAGTCTGGCAGGAGCCCTTCAGTACTTGACATTCACACGTCCTGACATCTCTTATGCTGTTCAGCAGGTGTGCATGCACATGCATGCTCCTCGTGTTGATCACTGGAATGCTTTAAAACGCATCATTCGATACATTCAGGGGACTTCTGATTATGGACTGCACCTTGGACCGATTCGTGACACTTCACTGGTTGCATACACTGACGCAGACTGGGCAGGTTGCCCTGATACTCGCCGATCGACCTCTGGCTTTTGCGTATATATGGGCGAGAACCTCATTTCCTGGTCCTCTAAAAGACAGTCCACCATAGTCCACCATCTCTCGTTCCAGTGCTGAGGCAGAATATAGAGGCGTCGCTAATGTAGTTGCTGATATTTGCTGGATCCGCAATCTTCTGCTCGAACTACATCATCCCTTGAGCCGTGCTACTCTGGTATATTGTGACAATGTCAGTGCCGTCTACCTCTCGGGTAACCCTGTTCAGCATCAACGCACGAAACACATAGAACTAGACATTCTTTTTGTTCGCGAGCAGGTACAACGCGGTCAAGTTCGGGTTCTACATGTGCCCTCAAGACATCAGATTGCGGACATTTTCACAAAAGGCCTTCCTCGGGTTCTGTTTGACGACTTCCGATCCAGTCTCAGCATCCGTCCTCCCTACGCTTCGACTGCGGGGGAGTAATAGAATAGGAAACAATGTAATTGATTTGTATATGATTTGTAATTAGTCAAACCTTCCTAGATTAGAATATTCTCTTGTATCTATTTATAGTGACCTTAATGATAATGGAGAGGCAATCATTCAAACATTCGATAAATAGAACCCTAAAGTATCATTTTTTAAATATCTGTATATATAAAGCTTAAAATATATAAACAAACATTGATGGTATTTTGGACGGGTTTTTCTAATGAACACAATTATCCCTAGATCTTTCATAAAGCCAACATAAATACAGAATTACGGTGTTAGTATTTTACAGTATTAAGGGGTTGTTTGTTTTAGCTCTTAATATAACCTTTTAATGGAACACATGTCTAAATCGGTCACATATGGTTAATTCAGACTGTTTGTTTCGCGAGCACATGTTTGAGTTGGTCATATTTTTGTCTTTGAACAGGTAAGCATTATATTGAGTCTGAATAATCCACATCTCTTACTGTTTCAGCACTTATCAATTCAGAAACTGCGAATCAGCATGTAAACTTTCATAGCATATAACAATTCTAAAAAATAGTAAGTTCTAAAGATAAAAACCACCTAACTACAGCTGTGTAACATCGACACCACACCTACATAAAAAAGAATGTCCACATTACGGGCAACGGGCAGCCACAATATCCTCCATGTCCACTGCCCGATATTAACCACACGTATTCTTACTCTTCTATAAAATCCATGTAACCCTAAACACTACTTCCACCATCTTTAAACTCAAAGCAATCACATATACCATTAATCATGGAGTCAATGAAGATGACGATGAAGCTTTTCGTCGCGATGGTGGCTATGATAGTGACCATTTCATCCGTTTCTGCCGCGGATCCTCCTACTCCAGCTCCCATGTCAGGTGCAACCACTGTTTTCGTCCCTACTGCCTTCGCAGCTCTATCGGCGTTTGTTTTCGCATTGATCTTCTAGTTTTTTGTTTATAGAAAGTGTTATATATATTCATGGTGGTGTTGATATTATTATTTACGTATAGAGTGAGATAGATATAGAACTTGATTTGTATGGCATTGTTATTATCTCTTGTCAACTTTGTTTATCATTTTATGATTGTGGTGTGATTATTATTATGTTTCTGTATGTATGGTTAATGGTTTGAGTGTTCTCTATGTTCTTCATTGTAATGAAGTTTTGGTAGATTATTGATGTGGTGAATGGGTGAATGGTGATGGATCATATATATATAACTCTCTTGTCAACTTTGTTTATCATTTTAATTTGTTTATTTGTTTGTTAAATTTGTATTGTATGCCATTATAAAACTTTAATTACTTTGTATAATTTGTTAATTACATTTTCAAAAAAAAAAAAAAAAAACACACTTAAATTTTTGTATATAAAAAAATTAATAATATACAAGACAAGATTGTTGACTTACAAGACAAGATTATATATAGTTTTATTGTATAAAAGATGAAATAGTTTAGTCGAAGTATGAATAAATTAAAGTAGGTTCTTATAACTGGATGGTTGGAGATCAAAATGTTTTTATAGGATAAATACACTAAATTAAAAGTACAAGTTCGTTACAATTTACTTACCTTAAACTACTATTATTCTTTTCACAGAAAAAAAAAGGTAATGAGTTTGAATATAACTTTGGTGATCTTTATTTGTTTACTTTTGCTTTTACAAACAACTAAAATGCCATCCCATAAGCAACACTTTTATATCTTTATCAACATCACATTATAGATCTATTAACATATTTGCTTTTATTTTATTTATTAACCTTACTAGTTATATATACACAGGGAATAGTTATTTTGAAAACCAATTTTAGTGATGAAACCCCTAAAAACGTGTAACACCTACGTAAAACTTGGCTACGCATATAGCTCTTATGTAACACGTTGTTGGCGTCCGCATGTGTTGTACATCAGATACATCAGCAATGGGGTTACACAGCGGTTGCACAGGTGTAATCCTAGTTTTATATAGGTGTTACACGGTTTCAAAGTTTTCACCATTAAAATGAGCTTTCATTCTAACTTTCCCCCATACATATATAACGAATTAAACCAAGGTTTTAGTTATGCCAAAAATAAAATGATGTACTTTATTTTAACTGGAATAAATAATACGTTGGTAAAGGTTTATAAAATTTTCTAAATGACTAATACATCCCAAATCATATAAGGCTATACGGTGAAGGGCGTCATTACCCCTCCACCTCAGCAATCAAGTTAACAATAGCACCCTTCTTATTTTTTGAGCGTCATGGTGTGTGTGGGGGAAGGGGGTTGCTATTGAAGCCTCGCCACCCCAGTAACGGTCGTCAACGGGGAAGAATGGTTCGACCCAAATGATTCAACCAATTATTTTTTTTTCCTTTTCTCTTTTCTCTTTTTTTTTTTAAATTAAAATAGCGTTATTCTATTTTCTATGTGTTATTGGAAGGAGGGACGGAGTCCCCTTTTAACATGGCGTATATAGAGGCTCCATTTCACACCATGTATTGTATCGTATGATATAGATCCCAACATGATTCGTGTTCTTGATTTATTGTACTTCAGCTACATCATAACATCAAATTTTATTTTAAAATATTAAAGATATTGTAAAGGTTAAATGCCACTCATTGCATATTTGATCATTTGTCATCGCGTTAATAAATATGCAAAAGTAGTCGTTGGTACCATGTCTATAACAAATTAATTTGATGATTTTAAATCCTTAAATATACAAGTTACATTTTACATTTAGAATATATTTATACATTACATAAAACATGTCTTGTATTTATCAAAATAGAATTTTAATGCAACAAGCAAACGATTATAACAGACGTTTCACTGTTTGTCTGATGCGCGATCGTGAAACCATCAACATTCTAGTCAAAATTAAGGCATGTGAATTTAAAAGAGCAGCATCGCCACGGTCAATATTGTGGTGCATATGTTGAATAACCAACATAACATGAAAGATAATCATGTTCAATGAATCACATTTAAAACATTATGTATAGATGTTTATGTGGATATAACATTTTCTACATAACTTGTTATATATTGACCATCAATATATATAAGTTTATATTTATTTTAAACGACTTAAATTACATAAAATCCTAAAATCTGTCTTCGATAGTGTTCGAACCCTTGACTTGATCAAGTGGAGCAATTATATGACATAATGAAAGATAATTTATTGATTTGTAAAAAAATCTAAAAATCTTAGGATTGTTAGGAGGGGACCTCTTATTGATCACGAAGGTGAGAAAAATAAGTAGTTGGTAGGAGCTTTGTCTCTAAGCATTCTCATGATGTCCACATACCACACATTTCATCCTTTTTGTTTTCTTTTTTCTTTCTACGATTCAATATTTTTTTTTGAAAAGAGAATTTCATTCAACAAAAAACGCACAATTGGGCCTCAAAGCAAGGACCAAAAGGCGACAAACAAAAACACCTCACCCCACCGGGCAAACATACCATCTCGACCAATCTTTATCTATCAAACTAGACCTATTACAAAGCCAAAAGAAAGACGTATATTTTATAGTTTCAACAACCTCTATCGGTCTCCGACGCTTGTTGTTAAAGATCCGGTTGTTGCGCTCGTTCCAAATAACCCACATAGTAGTGTATACTATACCCGCAGAATTTTCTTCTCAGTTTTCGAACTTAGGTGCGACTCCGGTATTAGCATAATATCCGAAACATCAAAGAGGAGCAATGGGGCAAGCCAACACCAATACTCAATTCTACTCCAAACTTCTTGTGTAAGCGAGCAACCGGTGAAAAGATGCAGAGCCGATTCTGTATCAAAATTGCACAATGTGCATGCCGTTTGTTGTAGACGTACACCTCGTTTAATCAATTCGGCAATAGTGGGCAACCGGTTTAAAACCGCTCTCCATACCATAACTCTACACTCAAGCGGAACCCACACCTTCCATTTAAACTTCCCAGTCTGATCAGACGAGTTGGAAACGAGGTATAGCGATTTTGCGGACTTGACACTAAACTGACCATCAGCGGCTAATTTCCATTTCCATCGATCAACTCCACCATGCCATTTTACATCGTAGATATCAGAAAGGAGCTGAAAAAGTTCACTTATCTCCGCAGCAGTGTTTGGAGATTTAATCCAATCCCAAGATAAGTGTTTGGAGTTACCAACCACCGAAATTCTTTCTCCCACTTTCGCCCATTTGTGTCTTTCAATTTTAAAAAGATTAGGAAATACTAACCGGAGGGGCTCCTCTCTAAGCCAAAGATCACCCCAAAAGCTAATAGAATTCCCATTTCCAATATCGCATCCGAAAAACGAGTTGAAGGAAACCCCCTGTGGCGTTTTATTTTCTCCAATCTTCACTATACGTTTCCAAACACCATTTGAAGAGGCACTACACGGAAGAAAGGCCCAAGGCCGACTACTACCATGGCATCCGAAAATTATTTTTTTCCACAACCCATTATCTTCATTTTTGAAACGGCAAGTCCATTTTAACAAGAGCGCGTCATTAACGGCTTGTAATTTGGAAATGCCCAAACCCCCAATCTTTTTAGGAGATGTTACAATATCCCAAAGACACCCAATGAATTTTCTTCTCAACGCTAGCACCTGACCAAAGGAAACGCCTCATGATAGCTTCAATCGAATCAATAACGGCCTTTGGAGCCTTATAAAGAGAAAAATAGTAAATGGGGAGGCTCTCTAACACGGCTTTAATGAGGATAATACGTCCACCAATCGAGAGGTTTTTAGCTTTCCATGAGACAAGCCGCTTTCTAACGATCTCGACAACCGGGTCCCAATTCCTAACCCGGGACATCTTAGCTCCCACTTGGATACCAAGATATGTGAACGGAAAGCCGCCTCGTTTACACCCAAGAAAACCCATCATATCATCCACTTCGGAATTATCCACACCAACCCCATAAACATTAGATTTATGGAGGTTAATACGAAGCCCCGAGCAAATATAAAAAATACGAAGAACTCTAGCAATGCCTTTGATATTATCTTTAGACCATTCACCCAAAATCATAGCGTCATCCGCATTAGAAAAGATGGGTAAGCTCCAAATCTCCACTCGCCAACTTAACACCTTTTATGATACCAAGAGACTTCGCTTTATCAAGAAGCCACGACAAAGCTTCCATCACAATCAAGAAAAGAAAAGGTGATAAAGGGTCCCCTTGTCTAAGACCCTTTTCACACCTAAAATCAAAAGTTGGCGACCCATTTACTAGGACCGCGGCTCTAGAGGAGTGACAAATCCCCTTAATCCAATCACCCCATCTCGGGTGAAAACCCATTTGAGACATAATAGAAAACAAAAAATTCCAATTGACGTTGTCGTAAGCCTTTTCGAAATCAATCTTTAGCAAAAAAGCCTTCTTTTTTCTCTTCTTCAAGCAATCAATAACTTCATTAACCATAAGGGGGCCATCCAAAATAAACCGCCCGAAATAAAAGCAGATTGGTTGTCAGAAATAAGGCGACCTATAACTTTTTTAAGCCGACTAGCAAGGAGTTTATAAATAACCTTACTAATCAAACCTATCAAAGTAATAGGCCTATAATCTCTAAGACCCATAGGAGCTTTAGTCTTAGGGATTAAAGTTATGAAAGACGAGCCGCACCCCACACTAATAGAACCTGTGTCATAAAAGTCCAACATAATCTTTTCAAAATCATCTTCAAAATATTTCCAGAATCGTTTCACAAAATGAAAATTAAAACCGTCCGGGCCCGGGGCCTTATTGGAGCCACACTCAAAAACCGCATTTCTAACTTCTTGCTTGGAAAAAGGAGCAACCAATTCCTCACTTTCTTGCTGCACCAGCGATCGCAAGTTGGAGCAAAACAGAGAGGGGCGGTTACAAGTTTCTTCTTTAAAATGGTTCTTGAAAAATCGCATCACCTCTTTTTTGATTAAGGTTGGGTTAGTAACCCACTCGTCCCTAACCATAAGCCCCGAATAGAGTTTCTCGCCTTTCTCCCATTAACCACGTTATGAAAAAAATTTGAGTTTTCATCTCCCAATGCGGCCCATTTGACTCGGGATTTTTGCTTGACATCCCGAGCCCTATGACACTCAATTTCTACCAACGCTTTTTTACATTCGGTCCATATCCACATATCTTCATCTTCCAACGCGTTATTCTCCATTTGAATTTCTATATCGTCTTTTTCTGTTTTGAGCCAATTCTCTTCCTCCAACTCTTTAGCGCTATAGTCTTTGTACCAAGCCCGTAAACAATCACGAAGCCTTTTGAGTTTAATGAGCAGGTTGTAATCCGGTTTTCCATCAACGTTACTCCAGCCTTCAAAAAAAGATTGTATAACCTGCACACATCCCGGTCTATCCAACCAAGCGTCAAAAAACCTGAAAGGCTTGGGCCCAAAGTTAGTATCTTTAACAGTAACTATCAAAGGAGAATGATCCGAAACGTGTCTTTCTATGGCCCGGACACAGGCGTTAGGCTATTTATTAAAAAAGTTGTCACAAACCAGCACCCGATCAATCCGACTAAATTTACACGTGCCTTTCCTAGTGGTCATGCACGTAAAATTTAGCCCTTTCAAATCATATTCACGTAAACCGGCTTCGTCTATGAAACTATTAAAATCACGGGCACAAACCGGGTCATAAACCGAATTTTTCCGCTCATCTTTATCTCTAACGGCATTGAAATCTCCAAATACAAACCACCACCCTTGATGCCCACTCATCAAATTATAAATTTTCTCCCACAACGACCTTTTACCTTCATTTGTTTGAGGAGCATAAATATTCACAGTATTAATAATAACCGACTCATCCAATATAGTACCCGCCACGTGCAAAAAATTCCGGTCTTTATTCACCACACTTTTAGAAAAAACCTTCGGGTCCCATATGCTAATTAAACCACCCGAATTACCACAGGCATCAACATCCTCAAATTCAAAACCCGACCCTCCCCAGTAGTTCGAAACTAAAGAAGAAGAAATATTACTAACCATCGTTTCTTGCAACCCAATAAAAGAAACCCCATGAACATTTTTTAACTGCTTGATATACCCCGCTTTGCCACGACCCCCAACCCCACGAACGTTAAAAGAAAAGCAATTCATACCTTACCGCCTTGTACACCTTCTAGCTCAATAGACTCCTGGATAAGCTTACTGGAATCTAAGAGATTTACCCCAAGTTTGTTGCCCACCATAATTGTTGCTTCAATTTCATCCTCACCATCATCAGTAAGCTGTATTTGGGCTGGATCATCGGCGGCCCCATCAACAAGGCCCAACAGGGAATCCAAACCAAATAAATCATCGGCCCCATCAGTTTGGCATTTGGTCTTTTTTCCTACTTTGGTCTTTTCGATGCTACTAGAATACGCCGGGTTGGGCCGGCCCACAGTCCCAAGCCCAGATTTTTTTTCCTTTTGTTAACCAAAACCGATTGTTCCAAGTTTCCAGTTTCAATTTCAACATTTTCACCAAAATCAAATTGAATGCCGGGAGTAAAGTTTTCAACCTCATTTATTACTTCCTCATTCCTCTCCTCCAAATTAGGAATTTCATAATTATCATTAATTGGATTGGCATTTACCGAAAATACCTCATCCTCTCTGTTGACCGGAATGACCGGTTCACTGTCCTCCCTTACCGGAGTCGAAATCCCGGTGTCCTTCTCAGTCGTTACCACCACCTCTTCCGTATGATTATCCTTCTCAACATCCATATTCTCAGGCCCAGAGTTCTCATCCGAAGTAGACGGTATCGAGTAGTATTCAGGCACCCATGTACCAGCTTCTTCTTCGACCCAGATAGCATACTTTTTATCTCTCCAAATTAACGAAAAGGATTCAGCGATCCTCTTCTCACTGCCCAGTAACACCCCCACGTAATCGTACGAAAGATCATCATCAAAATCGGTCCTCTTCGTCCGATGCACAACTGTTCCGAAGGAGCCTCCGACAGCATTGATGATTTCATTAGTGATAAGATGCAATGGTATACCTGTGAGTTTGAGCCAAGCCAACCGTTCAAAACCAAAGGACTGTCCCTTCCAAACGTCTAGACTTGCAAACCTCCCTATGACTTCCTTTGCCGCCGCCATAGCGACAGCCGCCTTCTCTTCATCTTCAAAGGAAATCAACGTGGAAAGCCCTCCCATATATTGGATCTTACACATCCCTGAACAAATCTCATTCATAATAACGTGAATACTCTTTAGAGCATCCATGTCGATCATACGGGCCACAAACGCTCTACCATGCAAATTCTGGAAGGCTTCAATCTCGTTTTTAACCACTAGTGATTTAGGAGCATGCACCGGACTAGTCTTACCCTGAAGAGTGTCCATAAAAGACTTGGACCCATCATAAACAGACTTAGGGTTCCACGATTGTGGTTTGTTACCCTGCTGCTGGCTGGTGTTTTTGCTGGATTTGCTGTGTTCATCCGTACGTATTTCACCTTCCTCCAACGTAAATCTTGCAATGTTTGCCCTCAACCAACAATCCCCAATGCGAGTCTTGCATATCAATCTAACTAAATCATTAGTATCTTTAACGTCAAGGAAGGAGACAAAACCGAAACGATTACCGTACTTGTCGCGTTTCCTAGCGATGTAGAGATCGTAAATATCACCATAAGAACGAATAAAACCCGATAGATCTTTGCCGCTGCATCTGTCCGGCAGATTGGAGATAAAAACCTTAGTGTCTTGGAAGGATCTTGGCCGGAATGTTAACCGGCTGTCGTGACATTTTTAGGGTTTTTTTTCTCCACCCTATAAATTTGCCAATCAGGTTAGCATCCAAACCCAAGTTTAGATTCAGTTTTCAAATCCCTACGATTCAATATATTAAAGCATTTTTTTAAAGTAACTTAATATCTTTAGATTTTTTATTTTATAATTTAATCCTCATAATTATAAATTTGTTAAGGATAAATACTTAAACATTTAATCAAGTTTTTCATGGTAACATAGTCCAAGTTTGTCGTAATGATTTAAAGAAGTGGTATTAAAAAAAAAAATATTGTTATTAGATATCCAAACAAATATCCATTCATAGTGATGGAGTGGTAGAGTAGCTTTTGTTTCACCTATGTGATCAAAGGTTCAATCCCCACTTCCATCATTTATGGTTTGGTATCCGGGTGAAGATCGAATACGGGTGGCGTCGGTTCAAATCTGACCGGCGGCGAGGTTTTACCGAGTTCTATAACACTGTCGTGCCTTCGGACGGGTGGGGCTCGGGTTTCCGCGCATCGGGAGAAGGCGGGGGCTACTGAAGGTCGAGTAGTCGATTCTTGGGCACGACACCCCGCAAGGGTAGTTGCCACACAGTTGTTCGTCGATAAAAAAAAATATCCAAACAAAATTAGTTGCTGCTGTTTCAATTAAATATTATATTCATATCCTTCACAAAGTTTTTGAGTTTTTAATAGATTTGACCAGCACAAAGATGTTACGAAATTTGTTGATGTTTCTACTTATGGTTAAAATTGTATTCATGTAAATTGATAAAAAACTATAAAGTAACAATAACATGGTTTCTATTTGTTGCTTATTAAGGAATATAGATGAGCAGAGTCGTAGTGAGCTAATTAAGATCTATCTAATAAACAAAGTCAAGTCTAAACTTCACGTAAAGAGTTGGTGATCAACTGATCATGAGCCTAAATGAATCTATATCTATATCTACTAGTAGAGTGCCCGCGCGATACAGCAGGAAATGCAAACACTTCTAAGTGTGTGTTTGTGTATGGTTCTGTTAAGTTCGATTATTAGCCTCAACCGAAACAAAAATCAAAAGTCATCAATTAATCAATCTTATTAAACAATTGGTTCCTTGGTTCAGTTAGTATTGTTAGATTATTAGTTGTTAATCCAATTTAGTCAATTTTAGTGAATAACAAAAACAAACTTTAGCTAATTTTTTTTGCCTACAAATACATGAAATTGTGATATATAAATACATGAAATAGAGGTAAAAATAGGCTTGTAAACGAACCGAATGGTCATGAGCTGTTCGTGAACTTGTTCGGCGGAAAGTTCATTTATGTCATTTATTTAATAGAGTAAACGAACAAACACGAACAAAAAAATTTGTTCGTTTAGTTAAATGAACGAACATGAACAAACGTTTAGTTTGTTCATTTATGTTCGTGAGCGTCCGTTTATGTTCGTTTATTTATGTCTGTTTATGTTTATTAATTACATACGTAGTTATATTTACATAAATATAAACATAAATTGGGGCTTTAGCTACTTGTATAAATATATAACCAATTAGTAATTAGGTTTTTTCAGTAATACAAAATCGTTCACATTTATTATGTTCATGAACGTCCGTTTATGTTCGTTCGTGAACTGTTCATTTAGGTTTTAAACGAACGAACATAAATGAACAAGAACATGACAAATTTCTTAATGAACGAACATGAACATAAAAATGTGTTTTAGTATGTGTTTGTGTTCGGTTAAAATTAAATGAACAAACACGAACATTGTGTTCGTTCGGTTCATTTACAGACCTAGGTATAAAAGCTAAAAAATTTAAAACCCCCTCTATTTATACCACCACTACAATTCATGAACCTTTTTTTTTTTTGCAAAGTAAACTTCATTCACAAAAAACGCCAACAGGTGGTCCTCAAAGCAAGGACCCCCGGGCAAGAAAACAAACCACCAATTACATCAAGTCTAACGGATAAGTACACCATTTTTTCCAATCTATAGATTTTAATCTAGCTCTATGACGGATCCAAAAGAAAGCAATCGACTTGATATTCTCCAAAAGCTCACTAGGTCTCCGATATTTGCGATTAAAAATCCGGTTATTTCGCTCATTCCAAATTGCCCACAACGTGGTATAAACAATACCTCTCAAAATGTATTTTTGATTGTTCGACATTGGATGCGAGTCCATACTCTGGAGAATGTCAGCAACATCAAACGCGAAAAAAGGCACAAGACGGCACCATGAGCTAAGACGACTCCACACCTCCACTGCATACGCGCATCCGGAAAATAAATGCAGAGCTGTTTCTGAATCTGAATCACAGCATGCACACGAAACATTTTGAACTGGAACACCTCTCTTTTGTAGCTCAATGCGAGTCGGCAGCCGATCACGAACAGCGCGCCAAACCATCACTTTACACTTGGCTGGAACCCAAGCCTTCCATTTAATGGACGCTGAACTGGATGCATTAGAGGGCGTATACATCAATTTTTTTGCCGATTTGACCGAGAACACCCCATTATTATCATTTTGCCACTGCCAACGATCCTCTCCACCTATCCAATGGAAACTATAAATATCATGCAGGAGCTGAAACAGCTCTGCAACAGCAACTTGAGTGGACGGATGAGATCTCCAAGCCCAATGCAACTCCTTTTCCCCATTCAGCACCGAAAGCCGGTCCTGAACTGAAACCCATTTGGCTGATTCAAGCCTGAACAGGTTGGGGTAAACTACTCGTAAGGGACCCTCTCGCAGCCATATATCTCCCCAAAAAGAAGTGTGAGCGCCGTTCCCAACTTTACAAACGAAAACGCTGTTAAGATTTCTACCGTTCGGCAATATTTTTTCGCCCGTCTTGACAATATTCTTCCAACAGTTACTAGCCGAAGAAGAGCATGGCATCGCTGACCACGCTCGAGTCGACCCGTTACAGCCCAAAATCACTTTCTTCCATAGTGAATTCCCCTCAGTTTTATACCGCCAAGTCCATTTTAGAAGGAGGGCGTCATTGACCATTTGAAGATTCGAAATACCAAGCCCTCCATCCTTTTTCGAGTTAGTAATAGTATCCCACGCTACCCAAGGGATCTTTTTCTCCTCACTAGAGCCCGCCCACAGAAAACGCCTCATAAGGGACTCCAAACAATCTATCACAGCTTTGGGCGCTCTATATAAAGATAGATAATATATTGGTAGACTTTCAAGAACGGATTTAATAAGAATGAGACGGCCCCCAATCGAAAGAAAGCGCGCCTTCCATGAAGCAAGCCTAATTTTTACCACTTCCACCACCGGGTCCCAACTAGCAACTCTAGACATATTAGCGCCAACCTTTATACCAAGGTACACGAACGGAAACGCACCACTTCTACATCCCAGAACTTCCATCATGGCATCCACCTCCTCATCATTTACACCCACTCCAAACAAATTGGACTTATGAATGTTAATACGAAGGCCTGAACATAGATGAAAAATATGAATTATTCGTGCTGTGTTTTGGAGATTTTCCTTTGACCAATCCCCTATGATAAGTGCGTCATCGGCGTAAAAAAGGTGTGTTATGTCGGTACCAACACCCGGCAAGCGAATCCCTTTAAATTCTTCGATCATATTAGCTTTTACCAACAAACATGATAGCGCTTCCATAACCAAAAGAAAAAGGAATGGAGAAATGGGGTCACCTTGGCGAAGCCCCTTCTCACATTTGAAATCAAAAGTAGGCGACCCGTTGACTAAAACCGAGGCTCTAGCCGAAGAAAGAATGCCTTTTATCCACATACACCAAATAGGCGGAAAATTCATTTGGGCCATAATAGATACAAGGAAATCCCAGTTAACATTGTCATACGCCTTTTCGAAGTCAATCTTCAATAAAAAAGCCTTTTTATTCCGCTTTTTTAAGCCAATCCGTCAATTCATTAATCATAAGAGGGCCGTCAAGAATAAAGCGATCCGAGAGGAAAGCCGATTGAGAATCCGAAACAATATGTCCCATCACCTTTTTGAGACGGTTCGAAAGGACTTTAGAAATAACCTTGCTAACCATCCCAATCAACGTAATGGGTCTATAGTCTTTAAGGCTCAACGGGGTCTTCACTTTAGGGATCAACGTAATAAAAGCCGTGGCGCTACCCGGGTTAACCAAACCGGTTTGATGAAAATCCTCCATGATCTTAGAAAAATCCTCCTCCAAAAGACTCCAAAACCTCTTAACAAATCGGAAATTGAAGCCGTCGGGACCTGGCGCTTTCGACGAACCGCATTCAAAAGCTGCTTCTTTTATTTCCTGTTTAGAAAAAGAGGCAACCAACAACAAACTATCGTTAGAATTAAGCTGTTTCAGACCAGAGCATGATAGCGCGGGCCGTTCATGACAGTCTTCTTTAAAATGGTTCCGGAAAAACGACATTACTTCCTTCTTCACCAAAGCTGGTTTCGAGATCCAATTCCCATTAATCATCAAACCGGGGATCCCATTTCTAGCCTTTCTCCCGTTAACCACATTATGAAAGAAACTAGTGTTTTCGTCACCCATCGAGGCCCACTTCACACGGGATTTTTGTATCAAATCTTTGTCTCTATGGAGCTGAATCTCTTCAAGGCACTTGAAACATTCGGACCACACCCAAAGTTCCTCTTCGTTTAACACTTTCTGTTCCATAAGGATTTCCATATCTTCTTTTTCTTTTCGAAGCCGCGTCTCATCCTTCTTCTCGTAAGTTGAAATCTGCTTGTACCAGGTAGTCAAACGGCCACGCAGCTTTTTCAGTTTTTGGAGTAAGTTAACAGTTGCCGAATTGCCTTCTACATTCTCCGATAAAACATTACAAATAATCTCCTCACAGCCCTGCCTATCCAGCCATGAATCAAACCATCTGAATGGTTTTGCCCCAAAATTAGTATCAATAACCGAAAAAAGAACCGGGGAATGGTCCGATAACCCTTTTTCAAGGACACGAACACAAACACTAGGCCATTTATTGAACACATTGTCATAGACAAAGAATCTATCAATTCTACTCAGCTTGCATTTACCTCTCCTTAACGATAAGCACGTATACTTCTTACCTTTCAGATTATATTCTCTCAACCCTGCATCTTCAATAAATTTATTAAAATCGTTTGTGCCAACCGGATCAAACGCCGAGTTTTTTCTTTCTTCCTTGTTCCGAACCGCATTGAAATCCCCTAGAACAATCCACCAACCCTGAGAACCCTGAATGAGCTGGATCAGACGACTCCATAAATTTCTTTTATTGGCGTTTGTTTGCGGGGCGTAGACATTCACCAGATTAAGCCGCATCAAACCATCCGATAAGACGCCCGAAACACACAGGAAGTTGTTGTCTTTAATTATATTATCCTTTTGAAAGACTTTCGGATCCCATATACTAACAATCCCTCCTGAATTCCCAACCGAGTTAACGAAATCAAAATCAGCACCCTTACCTCCCCAATAATTTTCGATCAAACCAGGGCCAATATTACCGGACATAGACTCTTGAATCCCGATAAAAGAGACCCCCATATCAGCTTTCATTCGTCTAACCCAACCTGATTTACCTCTTCCCCCAATCCCTCTAATGTTAATAGATAAACAATTCATGGAATACCTGATTGTAACCCTTCTGTAACACCCCAACTGATGGCGGAATCATCGAGGTGCCACGTAGTGACGATTGTTCAAAAGCTCATGGTACTAAAATGTAAATATTTGATTATTGAATATTGTTTTACAACATGTGAAAATGAATACACAACAAAATTGAGATAGTTGATTTATTTAGTCTAAGTCCAAAATCCTATATGAAGCGTCAAGCAGCTTATCCTGAAACATGCACGAAAATAAATTTTGTCAACATATGATGTTGGTGAGTACTACTTAGCTTTGTACATATAGTATAAGTTTAAAAAGTACTACAATTCATGTGTCTAGCATCACCAAGGCATTATGTAAACACGCAAGTAACCAAACAAGACAAAGATCAAATGTAAAGTTGGTAAGTTGAAATTGATGATGAGCACCCTAACACGTGTCAAGTCTAAAAGAGCACCATAACATAAGTTATGTCTAAATGAGCACCGTAACATAAGTTACGTCTATATGTAAAGAACACCATAACATAAGTTATGTCTAGATATATGATTTTGTATGTAAGCTACGCTCATGTTCAAACATAAGCACAAAGATAAACAAGACACGTATCTGAATTGTAAATGAATAAAAATGTATGTGTAAATGAATATGAAAGTTTTGTATACTTGTGCATGAATCACCCCAAAAGTTGTAAAAGCGAAAAAGGGGATAAGTAATACTCACCTTAGCAAGGTGGTAAGTCTTGTGGAATTGAATAAGTGTAATCCAACGTTGCCAAGTATCACCCTATGTTTAAGGTAACAAATAAGTCTAAGTCTATCTAGTCTATAAGTATATTCTAGGGTTTCAAATTGGGGATAGGTATTCGTTTGATTAATAAATTAAACGTTTAATAAATAAGAGAAATTTGATAAATAAATAAACAAAAGTCTTTTCGCAAATTTTAAATTTAAGGTGGTCACAATATAAAGTTTTAAGTGTGAAAATAATTTTTATAAAATTATTTTCTTATAAGTAGAATGTTAAATCTATTTATTTCAAATCATCAAAACATAACTTTAATATCTAAAAATATTAAAATTAAAGAATTTCTGAATTAAAAATTGTATTTCAGTTCTAAATAAATAGAAATAATTTATATAAAATTTAAAAAATATTGAAAAATGAATTTATTATGATTTATTTATGATTAAAACTAACAAAAATTAATTAAAAATATAAAATGAACGGTTTTTCTGAAATAAAAATTATTTCTAAAATGTTTATTGCTATACAAGTTTAGAATAATTTTTGTGGGATTTAATAAGATCGTTTAGATATTTTTATTAAATTTTACAATTATAAATGAATAAACTTGTAATATTTATAATATATATTATATAAATTATTTTTGAAAAACTAAGAATTGTATAATGAACCTTACCATTAGAAGGTCATACAATAATTTTTGTAGAATTTATAAACCACTTTTAGTATTTAAAAACTATTTTAAAAGATTTGATATATTAAGTATATATATAAAAAGGGTAAAAAAAATGTTTGTTGGTTATGGGAGTCGAACCCGGGCCTTTGGCCGGTTCAAGTTTTATCACAAGCGTGGCCACCAACTGAGCCACACCCTGAGAACGAATTAATTTGGATTATTATAATTAAATACTATATAAGAAAATGATTATTATTCCTTTTAAAAAGAAAAGAATTGAAACGGTTTTACACGGGACTCGAACCCGTGTGCTCGGGTTTGATAACAACAGACACAACCACTAGATCAGGATCAGGGTTGTGTTGAGTTTGTATTCGTTTAAATTAAATAAACAGATTCGCGTTTATGTTCTTCCCCAATTCAAGCATTCGAACCCTAAGATTTCCAATTGAACAAATTATCAAACAATAACCCATGAAACCATAGGGTTTTTGTTCGTATATTATAAGTGAATCATTTCGAAGCAAAAATTCAAACTTACAAGATGAATCTGAGATCAAACGATGGGTCAAACGAGAAGTCAAACAACGAATAATGCTTGATTAACACGAAGGTTTACGAGGAATTGAGAGTGGGGGTCTGTTTATCGGTCCTCTAGGAATGTTTCTGCAGATTTGATTCAATTATCATCGCGTATAAATACTAGTCCGAATCCGGGTTATTTTGGAATGCTCATAATGGCATTCATATGCTAATTCAAGGCTTTGTCATGGTCAAAGTACGCGTGATCGTGCATTAATTTGTCGTTAAATTTAAGGTAACAATCGTGATATATGGTGCGAGATTTATGGCCATTTGGTGGGTTACACAGCTATCGCACAGCAGCTAAAAGGAAAGGGGAAGAAGAAGGTTACGAGTTTAAGTGTGTATATATATATATATATATGGCTTGGATAATAAACGCATCATGGGATGTAGCCCAGTTGGTTGTTGGCGTGTGGGTGACCCGGCACAGACTCCGGTTCGAGTCTGTGCAGCAGCAGATAAATTCTTTTTTTTTTTGTTTAACTAAGGGGACTAGTGGGCCACTGTAGGTTTAATGGGCTGCTGCTGTTGGGCTCGCTGATGGGCTCAGAATTTTAAAAAAAAAGTTTTGGGTGGGCTCCAAGTATGGGTAAAGGGATGGTTGGGTTGGGTTTGTAGGTTGGGTTTAGAGATTTAGTTTTAGTGTTTGTATTATTATTATTATCATGATTATTATTATTATTATTATTATTATTATTATTATTATTATTATTATTATTATCTATTAATATATATAAAAGAATTGAACATTGCTGACGTGGCGTGCAATGGTGCCTTCAACCTCTCCATGAAACTGCCACGTGGCATCATAATTGAAAGATTTTAGTGTTTTTGAATTATTTCCTTTTTTAATTAAAAAAAAGATAAACATAAAACCCTAAATTTATCTCTCTATCTCTCAATTCTCAATTACTAAAATTAAATTGAGTTATTTTAGAAAAAATAATTTAAAAATAAATTTAAATTTTTCTCTCTTATGTTCCTCCCATAATTTTTAAACGTTAATATCTTTTATATTCGAGATTTTTTTAATAAAAAAATTACACCAAATTAACGAGCGTTTTATTATCTTTCCAACGAGTACCATAGTGCTATATAAAAAAACGGAGAAAAAAACGACTATTTTGTGTGGGGTTATGTTCATACAGAAAAAAAAAACACAAAGTGTTCAGGTTATTCATTAATCATGTTTTTTCTTTTAAACCAGATTCTTATCTACGATGTTGAAATTCAGCCCAATCGCTATGCTATCATTGGAATTTTACTCTTTTAAAGATGGATAGGTATACTTCATCAAGAAAAGCTAGGAGAAAGAATCGTGCAACACTGCAACACATGATGCCACCTTATAACAAGGTTATTTTTTTATTTTTTTAATTACAAGAGTAATAATTATTACTATTGGTATTAGTATTATTAGAATGGTTATATTTTTCAACCCCCATCATGAATTCTACATCTATATAAGTCAAAGTCAAATTATAACATATTTTAAATTACATGAAGATGATTATATGTTGAATGTTATTATTTTAATACATATTTCAAATTGTAACGCCCCACTTACGGTGTGCGCATATAATGTATATATGTGTGGCCATTGGGGGGCAAAAGTAAAGTTGCACTAATTTTAACGTTATTTTACTTTTTTCGTGAAAATAACGCTAAAAACGACGGACGGTTAATCATGCATTATGTGGTGGCGTTGATAGCCAAAAGACAAAGGGGTACATGCACCGATCGGGTTTGTCCCGATTGCTAAGTGTTTTTGTGCCTTATGTCCAAGGCTTGATACCAAACCACATCGAGCCGGGGGTCTCACTAGAAGCAGCCTCTCTATTCTTAGGGATAGAGGTAAGGCTGTCTACATCTTACCCTCCTCAGACCCTACCTTAGCATTGCTATAGGCGGGATTAAATGAGTATGATGATGATGATGATGATTTTCTTAACTTTTTAAATAAATGTTTTTTAACTAAGATTGATTATGTTTAAGTTATTTACTTTTTTCGTGATTTGAGTTTTCTTCTTTTATCATTTTTTATTAAATCATATTAAATTTTTCAACCCCGGGACCTTCCCGGGGTAATCAGCTAGTTATTATATAAATAAAAGGAAAAATGACGGATGTCACACCTTCATTGACCAATGAATCTTCTATCATCTTCTCACAGTTCTTAAGGTTCGCCCCCAATTTGTCTTCCAAGGTAATAGTTTTAGCGACTTCATCACTATCACCACAGTTCCTAGTTTCTTCAACTGTTTTTTCGTTCAACTGAGAGGTATCAACGGGTTGGCTGTTCAAATCAATGACCCCATCTAAGTTTTCATTTCCATTTCCAGTGGGCTCGTTGAAGTCTTTTTCCACACCTGACTTATTTAGGCCCAACAACTCGTCAAGCCCAAACAAATCTTTTTCAACTGCTTCTTCAATGTTCTTGGGCCTCTTCATAATTTTGAGGCTCTCTTGGCTACTGGTATAACCGTTACTAGGCCTGTCCAGCTCTATTTTTTTAAATTTCTTGTGTTTGTTAATATTGGACACTGACAAATTCCCTTCAATACCACAGTCATTTTCAAAAGGGAAGTCAACTCCTGGAATAAAAGTTTCTTCACAATTCCCCACAAAATCCTCTTTGTCAATCATTGGCATTAAATGCTCATCATAAATGTCATCATTAACCACATTTTCCGTTTCCAAAATTACGTTGGCAGCGTCTTCTCTCTCCTCAACTTCACCATCCACGTTCACTGAACCGGCAACAGTTCCGTCTACAATTCATGAACCTATCTATTCATCTTCAAACCATATTAGAATATAATTTGCTATATATTTTTAATTAAAAATTTGATCTTTTTACGTGATTAATAATATCTAGGGGTGAACAATAATTGAACCTCACCTTCCAAAAAAAACAATAATTGAACCTCAATCGAAATTGAACAAAAACATACAAAACCGAACTGAAAATTAACCAAAACCAAGTTAACCTAATATCGTTTTTTTGTACCCTAAGTAAACCAAAATTAACAAACCAAAACCGAACCATTCATACATTTATATCTTTATACATCCATTACATGTATTTATACCTTCATTTCATGTGCTTCTAAGTAAAATTAAAGTTTCGTTTTGGTTATTAACCAAAATTAACTAAACCGAACTAAAAACGACAATCTAAGCAAATAGACTGAACCAATTAACCGGTTGGTTACATAATCGATAAACCGAAAATGTCAAAAAAAAATTCCAGTTGAGGCTTATAACCGAACTGAACCTAACCCAACCATGAACCATTAGAAGTATATGATTTCACTACCACATCGTGCGGGCACGTTGTTATGAATATATTAATGGGTTTGTTTTAGTTTAACTAATTTGGGTTAACTAAAGGTACTAAAAAAACGATAACCAATTTTAAGTTAAATCGGATGCTTTCAGTTTTCAATAGATTTTGGTTCAGTTTTGTCTGTTTTTTTGTTTGGTTTTGGTGAACGGTTTAGCTATTGCTCACTCCTAGATATCGTTAATCATGTACCACATAAAAGATTTTTAAAATACAAAAATAGCAATACTATACTCAAATTAAAGATAATAAAATGCTCATTATTATGATGTAATTTTTTTTATAAAAATATAAATATATGAAAAAAAATATGACTATTTAAAAATCATGGAAGATGGTTTGCTTAAAATAAGGAAAAAAGTTTAACTATAATTTAAATAACTAAAAGTTAAGTAAAGCTTAAGGGATTAAAGTGTAACTAAGATAGGGTATTAAAATGTAAATAATGTATGAATGACTATTCTACCCTCATTTTAAGGTTATTAATGAAAAAAAAAGTTTTTAACTTTTGGATATCTTAAACCACCTCTCACTCATGCATTATAATATAGTATAGATATATATTATATAATAAACCAAAGCATTTTTAATGACATGGCATAATATTATGCAATCTCTCTTTTGAGAGATGCCACATAGGATGTGATGTGGCAACTCTAGACCAATTAAAAAAAAGAATAAATATGGTTTAAATATGATTTAACATAATCTATTAAATATCTAATCTACTAAATGTAAATATTAAAACTTCATTATTTTCTCTCTCATGTTTCTTTTCATAACTTTTAAATGTTAATATCTTTTATATACGAGATTTTTTAAAGAAAAAAATTACACCAAATTAACGAGCATTTTATTATCTTTCCAACGAGTACCATAGTGCTATATAAAAACGGAGAAAAAAACGACTATTTTTTGTAACCCGATAGATATTGTGTTAGGTTTGGAATTAGTTTAAAAAAATATTGTGGGTTTGGGTCGGACCTGGGATTAGGTGATACCCGACCCAATTACCCTTTTTTTATATTAGAATATGATAACTTATGGCAGAAATTTGTTTAAAATAATAATAATAATAATAATAATAATAATAATAATAATATTCATTAATCATATATTGGCAGATGCCATTTTTATAGTTTAGATACTTCTAATTTTATTCATTTTACTTAGATTTCTTAACCCGGGACGCTCCCGGGGTATAAACTAGTATATTATATATAAATATAGTAACTTTATTTAATGTAATAATATGATAATTTTAAATATCTCGAGTTTAGACCAGGGGTGTAAATGATGTGCAACGGTTCGAGAGCTACTCGGGATCGTATCGGTAAAAACCTCGAACAAGTCGAGTCTTAACGAGTCCAAGCCCGAGCTTGAGCTTGAAAATGACTTGTTTAGTTATCGAGCCCGAGCTCGACCTTTTCATACAAAAATCGTTTAGGCTCGCGAGCCTAAACGGGCCCAAATAAATTTTATGTTATTATTATTTTATTTATGGTATACCTACTATTTAACATTAGCGAGCCGTGCTTTTAGAAATTATTTCGAGCCGAGCCGAGCCGAGTTCAAAGTATTAGGCTCAAACAGAGCTGAGCTCGAGCTTCATAAAAGCATGTCGAGCCAAGCTCGAGCCCAGTCGGGCTCGGCTCGCTTACATCCCTAGCTTAGACGAACCCCAGCTTAGCTTGACTCGATTACACCCAAACCTTTAAAGTTTGTGTTTGTTAGTCTCTTTTATGCAATTTTGTAGTTTTTCTATCCCTATATTTTCTAGTTCAGTTTATTTGCGTGTTGTTTGATTTCGAACGTGAGGTCTCTCTGGAAGCAATTTTCTATTCTAAGGAATAGAGGTAATGTTTGTATACATCTCATCTTCCTAGACCTTATCAGTAGCTTTATTGTCTGTGAATTTGTTGGGTACGGTTATTGTTGTATAATTTTTTATAGAAATTAATTACAAGATTGTATGAGAAAAGCTTTTATACCTTTTATTAGTAAAACTAGCTTTGAAACCCGTGTTTCACACGTAGGGCTGTTCACAAGCCGAGCTGAATCGAGCGAACCTTTACTCGTGCTTGGCTCATTTACAATTCGAACCGAGCCGATCGGCTCATTTACAATCGATCCGGAAACCGAGCGAGCGACGAGCGACGAGTGTTTTTGGACAACCATAAATTTGGGATGTTTCCTTTAATATTCTCACTGCCTAGTGAAGACTGAGGTTCGACCGTTCGAGAATAAGGCTCTAGTTGAGGCCAGCGAGGTAATGAGCATACTACAGAGAACAATTGCCGCGTTGTGGCGTAGGTTGATATCGGGAGATGGTTGATGGTGGACAACTAATGGGAATAGGAAGTCAATCATGTTTTTTCACGACTTAGGGTTTTACAATTAAACTTAGTGTTAAGTTATCATTGGGTTGAGTGGGCCAATAACCATAAATATAATTGTATATATGCATATATTGAGTCATACCCAATAGAATGTCATGTATAAAACTATAGATATAATTGTAATTAATGTGTATATATAATTATATATATAATAAATTAATAAAAATTATATCGAGCCAAACCGAGCCGAGCAGACCTTTGCTCGTGCTTGGCTCGTTTACAAACTGAACCGAGCCGATCGGCTCGTTTACAACCGAGCGAAAAATCAAGCGAGCAATTTCCGAGCAAATTCCAAGCGATCGACGAGCGCCGAGCATTTTGAACAACCCTACACGAGTTAAATAAATGATAATAATTAAATAGTTAGTAGTTAAGATCTAGAAATTATACAATGATATTTTAGATATAATATAACTTAAACCACGTAAAAAGAAATATTAAATAGTTAGTAACGAAGATCTCAGAAATATTATGTTATGTACTTTGCCTTTCTAATTTACTTTTTAAAATGAAAAACAAATTACAAACAGGTGAAAGAAGAGAAGCGAGAGAAACAATATGCAAGTCACAAAATTATGACCCATGACACAACCAGTTACTTATTTATTAGATAGATTATCTTTTAGATACCGTATAAATGTAACACGTATAAAATTGGTAAACAAACAAAACTAAATACATGATTTAATTTCATTGATAAATGATAATAAAAACAGCTCGAATGGGTCAATCTATGAATTATAGACTGTATTACATTCAAATGCTTAAAACCGAGTCAATGTTGGTTACTCGTTAGTCTTTAATACATGATATACAGAAAACACATCAAATTTACAAACACTCCTATCATCACTAAACTTAAACCTCAAAATTACACAACATTTCATCTCAAAAACATTAACAAAAAAAATTGATTCGCATGTTACAACGACGAAGGCCATGCACGAGCGCTTCTAGTAAGCTTCAGCTTGCCAAACGCTCTTTTGAAATCGATGAACTGAAGAACACGAGCCAAAAGTTGTCTTGATTCGCCAAATATCGCGAGATTAAGACGAGGGATGTATACACGCCAGAGGGCGGTAATGTTAGATACTATGTTTGGATACAGGTATAGAAGCGCCTTTGAAAAGATGAAGAGCAGGGAGAACACAAGATATGGTTCTGTTGAGACTATGTTCTTCAGCTTGTTGTGTGATTCGGTTGTTCTTGATTTGTTTTCCGGAAAGCTGATTGGATCTTTCGTTAAGTCCATTACCGGCTTGAGTCCTGCATAAAAACGATGGATGGAATTCTTAATCACAAATATGTCATATCTTGTCCAGTTGGCGGGTTGACCAGTACAACCCGAACACAACCCATATATTTATCCGGGTCAAATATATCAATCCTAACACAAAAACACTTCAAATCGTGTAACCTGAACAAGAACGTTTAACGGATTTATCTAAACAAGTCAAATGGGTTGGCGGGTTGTGATCAAGTTGTAAAAGTGTTAAACGGGTTGTAACAAATGGGTTAAGCGGGTCAAATAGGTTATAGCAGTTTGACCTGTTTGATTACGTGGGTTAAACAGGTCGACCCAAATAGCGGAACATGACCTATTTAAGTGGGTTAAACAGGTCGATTTTGCTTCTAAATCATGGATTATCATCCAATTTTGAGGTAAGACCTAGTTTTATTTGATCGATTTGCTCCCGTTTTGACCCGTTCGAATTCATTTTTTACCTAAGTTCGAGTTTTTTAGGTCTGACTAGTACCAATTTGGTCCAACTAATCGGTGATTAATCGCGACACCGATTAATTGAGTGATTAGCCCAAAATTAATCAGTAAAGTGAGGACTAGCGATTAATCATTAATCGGGATTTTTGCAACCTTGCCAGTATCTAAAACTTTTGCGGGTTTCTATCAAAACGTTGAATCTTTAAAGGTGTAACTTTTTGCAAAGTTTTATGGTTCTCTCTTTTGTTATAAATAAAGCCAGTTACCGAAAAATAAAAATATGAAAAAATAGTATAAAAACGTACCTGTAGCTTTTTGATAGAAGTGCGCAAGCAAGTATAGGTATTTCGGGCCAAGAAATATCATTGTGGTTGTTCTGTTGATGATCATAATCGAGGGAACCCCACGAAGTCCATATCTTGAAAAAACACTGCAATTTATTGTCACACAATGACGGTGAGCAGGTCTGAAGATGAACATGGTCAAAATTAAATCCAGCGTTTGCGATGATGAAATGAATAACTTACATTGAGGAAATTGTAGATTGTTCAACCGTTACATGCTTAATTTGTGGATACATTGAACTGAGGGCATCAAACTTGGGTCGCATGTTTTTCGAAAATGGACACCAAGAAGCATAGAACAATATGGCTATGTATGCATTTGTTTGATTTGAGCTCAAAACCTTGTCAACAGACTCCCAACTCATCTGCAGAGACATTGAGGCTTTAATAACATTTATAAAATGCCTAACTTTCACATGTATATATAAATGACAATGAGATATATCGAGCTCGTTAGTATTATGACATACTATTTTGAACCAAAATAAGTAATCAACATATCACCCTAATGGTGGTGAATGTAGGATTGATGCGCTATGGCAGAGAGTAGACACCTCTATTCTAGACTTGACATAACCGCCTCAACCTTTGAAAAATCGTCGATCATGTCACACGAATTGGGAGAAATGCCAAATCCTAATAGTGACCATCAACCTCCTCTCGACATAAGAAAGCCAACATTATGCCGCTGACTACTCCAACGACACACAAAAAGAAAAGAAATATAAAAAAACACATCTTCACGAAAATTCCAAGGTTGAACCCGAAGAGGTTCGAGATGATGGTTATAAGGGGTGTTCTTCAGGTTATTTTTTCGGTTTTCGGGTCAGGTTTTTCGGGTTTTTTGCAGAGAAAAAGTGATTAGATAACCGGACCGTATTAAAGTTCGAGTTGGTCAGGTTGGGGTTATTCGGTTTTCAGGTTTAGATGTAATAATATTTGTTTCTTACGCAAAATATTATCAAAATTCATCATGTTACTTAAAAATATTTATCAAAATTCATACATTATTTGACAATACGATATGATGAGGTTTGAAAGTTTTAGAAACTTAATGTTTTAGTGACCAAAGACTCTAAACTTAAACGCATCTAAAGAAAAAAGACATTAAATGTCCCAAGTTTTTGGGGTCAGGTTTTTGGCTAGGAAAAGGTGACCCAATAACCGACCCATTTAAAGTTCGGCTTATTCAGTTATTTTCTAATTCGGGTTCAGGTGGCTTTGGGTTCGTGTCGGGTTTCGGGTTCCAGTTAAAAATGAACAGCCCTAATGGTAATGTGCAACCCATTGAGATAAAGACAATAGAGGTTCTTCCACATAATGTCAATCCTAAACTCAGTATTGTAATAATCAGGACTAACCTGTAATCGGTAATTTACATATTAAATTTCACCTAGTCGGACCTAAAATTGGTAATCGGTCAAAGGCAGTCAAAATTGGTCAACATCTTTAAAGTGTTTGAAAAATTATACTTTCTAATCCGATCCGATTAATAACTTTGAAAAAATTTAAATACAATGTTGAAAAAATTTGTATAATATATATATATAAGTTCGAAAAATTACATAAAAATCCAATCTGATGGATTACGTATTAATCCCGATTAATCGCTAGTCGGTACCTCACTGCCCAACAAGCGCCTACCGATTTTTACAATCACGCCTATACTCCCTATTGTTCAAGAAAGTAATCAATGATGCTTTACTTATACCTAAAATGAACTACACCTAATTCCCTTCAAAACTATCAACAGAAACCTAAATCACCTTCTGTATACTATAAACCAAATGCAAAATCAAATCAGAATTACCAAAGACCAAACTCAAAGAAAAATGGTATCATCACCGACTCACCATATCATAGCTTGTTAGTATCTTGACATGCTATTCTAGATTTGGCATAACCGCCCCAATCTTTGAAAAATCGTCGATCATGTGGCAAAATCACAAGAATCGCGGGAAAATGCCAACAACAGTGGTATAGTGACTATCGATCGACCTCCCCTCAACATGAGAAGACTAACATTACGTCGTTGAGGCGTTGACTCACAAAAAACTCATGTTCATGAAACTTCCAAGTTCAAAACTAAAGAGTTTCAACCTTCGAGAAGGTGATTATGAACATTGGCGAAGGATATATAGGGGCCAGGGTGGCGCAGTAGTGGAAATTTGCGATTTTCGTAGGTAAATTGAGTCCGGTTGAGTCCGGCACCCGCCACCACTACCGATAAAAAAAAATTGATTTCGGCCCCCTCCGATTCGAGAACCAACCTTCGCCCCTGATTATGAACATACAACCTACTTAGATAAAGGCACTAGAATCAGGGGCGGATCTTTTCCCCCGACCAGGGCAGGCCATGTGCCCTGGCCCCACAGTTTTTTTTTACAGAAAAATCCGAGAACTTTATATGTATCGAGTTCGCCACAACCCCCCCCCCCCCCCCCCTCCCCACCCCACCCCCCCAAATTTTGCCGAAAACTAAGTTCAAGATTCACCAACGAGTCTAGAGTTTCTTCTAAAGAATGTCAACCCCATATGTTATTCTAGCCTTAATTTAATAAAATCAAAACAATTTTAACAAAAAAAATAAAGAATTCATAACAATCAATCAAATTCTTGATTAATAAACATAAAACACAAACTTATGCATATGATTAATTAACATACATACCTCAACTGGCCAAGAATAGACAATAACAGTAGGGCATTGAAGCTGTATATCATAAACAAACGGATGATAATTCATTACAGGACATGAATCAGATGAAGAGGCGTTGGACAATAGTGGCAGCATAACAAACATCAACAACATGGAATATTTGATTGATGACGTCATTTATTATTATTAATATGTATATGTATATGATTATATACAATTGTTTAAACTGTTATGAACTAATGAAATTGAGGCTTTTATTAGGGGATAGCTGGTTGGTTGGGTTGAATTGTTGATCGGAGGACGATGATGGTTGTAACCGGGAGATAATAAGGTGGTCCGAGTGTTGGATCCGGATAAAGATCCGACCCGATTCAGTACTGTATCTGGCTACAATTTCAAAGAGAAAAAAAAAATAAAATAAAAAAAAATCCTCCTATACTTTCTTTTATTGTTTAGTATGTTAAGATCAAATTTGAGTCTTTACGGGATGGTTGGTAAGTCGGGTCGTTAATGGGTTTGGTCAGGTCGAAACAGTCTGGGTTCTTGATGGTCTGGTTGAGGCGAAACGATCCGAGTCGTTAACGGGCCTGGTGGGGTCAAAATGGTCCGGGCTGTTGACGGGCTTGGTTGGGATGAACGGTCCAGTGGTTAACGGGCTTGGTTGTATAAAAATGGTCCAGGTCGTTAACGAGCCAGTTCAGTCGTGTCAAGACTGTGCAGATCGAAACGGTACGGGGTTAAGGTCGTGTTGTGTCAAGACAATATGGGTCTATGTTCGGCCGGGTCAGAGCAAGACGGCGTTTGTCGGCTTGGTGGTGATGACAAGTGTGATGGTCACAACATGACCAGGAGGTTGTGTGCGATGGATGGTGGCGAATACGATGACGTTAACCGGTTAAGATTTTAATGAATTAGTTGAAACCCTTTACGTGTTGGAAAGGTTTTGATTTCCTTTAGTTAAAGGAATTTGAAGAATAATTCCAATTTCAATTAATTTGCCAACCAAACACGATATATAATGAAATTGAGATTTCAATTCTATCAAGATTTCATTTCATTTTAGGAAACGAACACTAGATTACAATCTTAGATTTACAAGATTCCTTATTAGATTAGTTCCTACATGTATTTGATTACAAACTAACAAACCGAACAAAACTCAACGCCAAAGATGCTTCCCATCTTAGCAGAGATTGACAAAGGATGTTACGGTAGTTTGAATAAGAAGCCCACTCTCTAGGCTTCTTGTTTCAAGAGGTACCATTATTCTATTAACAAAACATTCTAACAAAAATAAAAATAGTAAAATGATTATAAAATTTAATTCTGTTTCCATAATTATAGCCCACTAGGACCCTTAAAATAAAGGCTAGATTTGTATCTTCCTGAAAAGAAAGGACCAAATCGTAAATCCAACGAAACCAGGTGGGTCAAGATGCAAGGCTGGCAGGGAGTGGGTGGACCCCACCTTCCAATCTGCATCTAAATATCTTAAAAAAACCGCCTCTCCTCTCCTCCTTCATTCATAGATCAATCAATAATAACTGATTCACACACACAAACACACACACACACACACAGAGAAAATGAGGGAGATAATAAGCATACACATCGGTCAAGCAGGTATTCAAGTAGGAAACTCATGTTGGGAGCTTTACTGCCTCGAACACGGCATTCAGCCTGATGGCATGATGCCTAGGTTTGTTTCTCATTTCTCATTTCTTATTCTTTTTTATATTATATTACCGTTTCTAATATGAAAGTTATTTTTTTGGCTGTTTTTTAGGGGTTTAGCGCTGTATGATTCGTGTTTTGAGTTTTAATGTCGCTTTTTGACGTTTATTTGTTTAGGATTTGATAGATCTGAATGAATTTGTAGTAATGTGTTCGTTAGGGCATGTTTTTTTTAGGAATTTAGCGCTAAATGATGCTTTTTTAACGAGAGATGTCAGGTGTCATGTGGATTTTGAGAGTATATCCGTTTGTTTGAATCTATTTAATTAGGTTTTAGATTGAGTTAAGTGTTTACGGTTTCTATCGTATTAGTTTTTTTTTTTTTTTTTTTTAATTTGCGTGTAAGTTGGTGGATCTGAATGAATTTATGGTAATGTGTTTAAACTAGCGTTATTTGAAGGTATTTTTAGGCTTCATGTGGATTTTGAGTGTATCAGTGTGTTTGAAACGATGAAATTAGGTTTTTGATGAATTTAAGTGTTTACGGTTTCTATCGTGTTCGTTTTCTGCTGTTTTTAGTGCTATATGGTTTATATTCTGATTTCTAATGTCGATTTCGACATTTATTTGCATGTAAGTTGGTGGATCTGAATGAGTTTGTGGTAATGTGTTTGTTAGTGCATGCTTTTTTTTTTTTTTTTTTTAATGGTTTTAGCATTATTTGAAGTTATTTAAACTGGAGATCTCAACTTCATGTAGATTTTAAAGATAAGTGAACTGTGATTTTGGATTTTGTGTGTTTGTGTCTACATAGAGGTTTGATTTGGCTAGTAGATAGATCTGTTAGAGATCTGTGTTTGATTTGTATGTTGATTTCTTTGAGTGACTGATTGCGTAGCTGTTGAGCATTATGTCTTCTTTTTTTTCACTGATTAGTGAGATCTATTAACGATTTAATTAATTAATTTAGGTTCTGGATGAATTTGCTGTTTATGTAGCTCAGTCGAAGGCTTTTACAGTTTTATCATGTTTACCTTTTGCTGTTTTTTAGTGCTATATGGTTCATATTCTGATTTCATTTGTCAATTTCAACGTGTATCTGCGCTTAATTAGATAGATCTGGATGAAGTTATGGCAATGTGTTCGTTAGGGCATGATTTATAAGGTCTTAGCACTATTTGCAGTTATTGAAATTAGCAATCTCAAGCTCCTTTATTATGGTTGAGTATGTGCTATTATGCAAGTGTCATTTTTGACTGATGATTTCTTTGTTTCTTTTTCTTGTAGTGACACCACACCTGGTGTTGCAGATGATGCCTTTAATACGTTCTTTAGCGAAACTGGGTCAGGAAAGCATGTCCCGAGAGCGATATTTGTTGATCTTGAACCAACCGTCATTGATGAAGTCAGGACAGGGACTTACCGCCAACTCTTCCACCCTGAGCAGCTTATTTCTGGAAAGGAGGATGCTGCTAATAACTTTGCAAGAGGGCATTACACAGGTTTTCTTCCGACTTCTCTGCCCTAGTTATCCAGTTATATATTAAAACTAAATAAAAAAATCTTTGTAATTCTTAGTCGGAAAGGAGATTGTTGATCTATGCCTCGATCGAGTAAGAAAATTAGCAGATAACTGCACCGGATTGCAAGGGTTTTTGGCGTTCAATGCTGTTGGTGGAGGTACTGGTTCAGGTCTTGGGTCCTTGTTGTTGGAACGTTTGTCTGTTGACTATGGAAAGAAGTCAAAGCTTGGGTTCACCATCTATCCTTCTCCTCAGGTACCTACATTTGCATTTTGAATCTTTGATCTACATGTGTGCTCTCATCATATAAGACAATATACAGTAATTATACTTGGTTTACTTTTTTTCTAGTCACAAAGAGACAAATAAAAAATAATAGAAATACTGCATTTTGTTGAAAAGGGTTTATTGTTATACAAAGTAACTTGTGGATATGTAACCCGATTTGAACTGCAAACTGGTTTATGTAAGGTTCTAGGTGACAAAATGAATGGGGCGGGTAAATCAGAAAATGGATCAAAACGGTTGTGTTGGGCCAACCTGCAAATACTACTTTTTATCTATTTAAAATTTTACAAAGGATTTGTGTTATGCATGATCACCAACTATATTGGTACAAATGTACAATAAATAATCAAACTTTTTTTTTTTTTTTTTTTTTTTTTTTTTTGAAATTGGGATTTTTATGCATTTAAATACGCTTTAGACGACTTTCAACTCCTTTGAAGTTTGAACTGTCCACTCATTTGAGCCGGTAAACACAACACGTCAGCCAATTTAAAGGTAAACGGGTGCGAATGGTGACCTCTACG